>CM053614.1:68144155-68219827 GCA_028646535.1 Procyon lotor | reverse complement strand
GAGAGATCACAAATAGGCAGAGAGGAAGGCAGAGAGAGAGAGGGGGAAGCAGGCTCACTGCCAAGCAGAGAGCCCGATGCGGGGCTCGATCCCAGGACCCTGAGATCATGACCTGAGCCGAAGGCAGAGGCTTTAACCCACTGAGCCACCCAGGCACCCCTAATTACAACCTTTTAGATCTGACATTATCTTCAAAAAATGTTTCAAGATATGTTTTACCTAAGAATGCTATTAAAAGTTTCCCACATTAGATTATATACTTGATACTACACTTGATCTTAGCCAAAAGGCCAAGAAGCAATAGTATATCAGATAAAAGTTGATCAAGTACCGTCAATGCATTCCTAAGTTTAGTTATTTTTTTTTATGCCAACACATATCATTTTATTTTTTTTTAATTTAATTAATTTTTATTAACATATAATGTATTATTTGCCCCAGGGCTAAGTTTAGTTATTTTTAAAGAGATAAGTAGAAAAATAAAAATTCAGGTTAATCTCCTCTACTCTTTTAAGGTTAAGGAAATGCTATATAACTTTCTTGCCAGAGAGAATAAATTATAAAAAAATATAAGAAATATATAAGTTCACTAAAAGATGTCCCCAGCTCATTTAGAAAGGTAAATTTGAGCATTAATAAGAATAATGATTTCAATGAATTAAAACATAAGATTTTGAATCACTAAGTTCTTCTCCTGAAACCAGTATTACACTTGTAAACTAAAAACTTAAAACAAAAAAAAGTAAAAAAACAAAAAACAAAACCCAAAACAAAACATATCAAATTTGTTTTCATCCTTGAGTTAGCAATGATAATAAAAAAGCTTATTGGTCATTTTTGGAGGATGATAGGGAACCATTTCTTAATTTGCAAAATCGTAAGTAAAGGAAGATTGTCCAACCTTTTCTGCCTTCATCCTAACTTTCCTATACAAACCATACTACCAGGTAATCAAATATTGGTTAAGGAGAAGCTTATCTTTTTAAAAGTATTCCAAGAAGAAACGATGACTGAATTAGAATGTCACCATTTTGTAACATTTAGTTAACTAATGGATCTATAATTTCACTGAGCACCAGTGGCTGTAAATAGGACAAAATGAAAGATAGCCAGATATTATATACCTCCCAATGGAAGAATATAATGCCAGCCTTTGACCTTGAAGAACACGAATCAGGTCAGATCTGTAGGGCAAAAGACCAAGTTACAGGCAATACAGAGACAGGAATTTGTTAACTACATTTTGAGTATGCAATCAGCAAAAAAACCTGTTTTGGTAAAAAAAAAAAAAAAAAAGCCATGTTTCTTCAAAAAGTAATATTCACCGAAAAAGAAGGGGTGGGGAGGAGAATATGTAGATTAAAAGAAGCTTAGAAAAAATTTTAAAAAGAAAACAGGAGGACCACGCTGGTATTTGTTTACTAGGCAGAGGTCAGTGATAACCTAGGAAGTAATTATCATAAATAACAGGATGGTGGTTACATATAGGATTGGGAGGGTATTGGGAAAGGGAGGGTTCAGATGGAGGTCTTATGAGATAATTGACAAAGTTTAATTTCTTGACCTGGGTGGCGGTGACAAGAGTGTCTGACATGATAATTTATTAAGCTATACATTTATTTAATTCTGTTTTCTTTGCTGTTTAAAATTTATTTTTTAAACTGGGGAATGAATGTATTTGTCATACAATTTTCGGAGATGTTACGAAACATTCAATTTCTGTAATAAAGCATCAATTTATCAAGTTGGTAAACACAAGAAGTCAAAGTTGACATTTTCAATATTTATTAGGAAGGCTGAGGCAACAGCCTTTTCATACAGCACGGTCTGCATAAGCTATCAAGTTACATCTTGTATACAATCACAAAACCAAGACATATTTTACATAGAGTAAAACTCAAGACAGATTTACAAGCATTTTTAATACAATTCTCATGTATTTCAATTCAATTTCTACAACCTTTAGCCCAAGACTTTGTATTTGTTCGTTAGCTTTTCCAGAGAGATTTGGGTAGAACAGAAAAGATCACATTAGCAAATCACCAACACGGCATGCAACATGTAGTTAGAAACAAGACATATCTCCAAGTACTTTATTTTTTTATTTTGAAATCAATTTTATTAGATTTTTATTTTTTCAGACAAGATTTCTTTTCCCATTAATATCAGATGTGTTTTTGTTAGGATATTAGCACACACATTAATCAGTAGTGGGAGCACCTGAGCACATCACCAACAAATATACAGACACAATCAAATGATAATCATATTCACATGCTGAATGCCAAATGAAATTAATATTTCAACTTTGTCTATTTTACCAAATGTATAGTTATGTACAGGGTAACCACTTAAGAAAATGCTCTTGATCTACATATCAGATAAGGAATTGTTTGATTAAATGATTTTGACTTAATGGGTACCTTTAATAATTACAACAACATGGAACATACAGAAAACATCAAATGTGTCATATTCAATGAGAATATGCGTTTCACTCATTCATTTTTGTATTACATCAAAGGCAAGTAATTATTAAAGAGACATCTCATAACTATTCATCGAGCTTTCTTTCACTTTCATGTCAAGCTCAAAAAGACGGAAACTCACTCTGTCACATGGAGAGTTATAAACATATACATAGCTGTAGTTGGCTGCTTTGGGAATATTAGACATTATAGCAATGAAAATAAGTTTTTTAAAAATATTGTTAGTTATGATTTAAATAAAGTAAAAAAATACTATAAACATCTTTATGATATCTTAATGAAATGAAACATCAATCAAATAATTTCTAATAAATTGGGCACAATATAGTATAGAATTTTATTTTACCTCACATGACCACCAACCTATTGTCACTACCACTATCACCACTACTGTCACAACCATCCCTAGTAAGAATCAATATCAGCTGGTTACCAGCTATAATAGTCCCACAATATGACTATTTTAATGTGTGTGATCCACAAAACTAATTCCACTGATATGCTGAAAATATGCGTTTATTTGTATGATTAGTTACAATACGGGCACATTAAGGAACAAAGACAATCACTGCTCCTTAGTCTTGGATACTGTTCTTTTCAACAGAAATGGTAAAGAAAGAGTTCAGAGTCACCAAAAAATCTTAATCTTAAGTAAAAACAGGGGGAAACACCAACTTCTTGCTTAGACCGTTACCTATGTCTATAATGACCGTTCTACAAATCCCCGTCTTTTGTAAAAATTCACTCTGTGCTTTTGCTTCTATAGCTAGAAGTTTCTTTAGGACCAAATTTTAAACCAAGAAGCAACTCCAGTTTCTGATGATTCAATGAAGTCATGGGGGAAAATTAAGATGCTTTTTGAGATATAGGCATTGGAATTGGACTGACCGCATATTATTTAGAGATTACAAACCTTGTCATTGGTAGGATTAAGAAAAAAACTGATTCCAAAAAATAAAAGAAATGAAAAAGTGGAAAATTATGTGCTGTGATATATACAAAAAAGTAAAAAACACCAAGAGCCCTATTTGCAATTAAAAAAGAAACAGCTTTGTTGTAAGAAGGGTAATCGACATCATTCAGAAGAAACGCATTTGTTCGAGGATCAGTGTTGCATAGAATAATTCCCGTACAACTTAGAATTTTGGTCAGCTGCAGACTTGGCACTGTGGCAGGATCTTATGCTCTCTGAAGGGGGATGCTGGTGCACAAAAATGAAGCCCTGTCATTAGCTCTCTTGATTGACCTGGCCCCATCACTGTTTCCTCAGAACAAAGGGGCACCTAGAATGAAGAGACTCCTACCCTTTCAGGTCAAATAGCTACCAAGGGGTGATCTGTGTTTTGGTGGCACCTCGTTTGTGTTATTCTAAAAGAAAACGCAACTGGAATGAAGTCAAACTTACTGGTCATACAACCTCTCGTGCACGCCTCTGGATGTACATGGTTGCAGAAAAGGGTCTAAGGTGAGCCAGGGTTTCCTTTGAAGGGTGAATAGCAGAACCTTTTTATGTCAGAAAGAGATCTTCCCAAATCCTTCCCTTCCCCAATGATGAGTGATGATTACAAGCTCCCTAAAGTGCTCACTTGTGCTGGAAATATCCATAGCAACCATCAGCAGATCTAGTTGTCTCTAAAAATAAAATCCTAGCAGTATCAAGTCTTCAGTGATCCCTTCCCTGCATGCTTGTTTTAGAGCTGTATCAATGGTGAATGACACTGCATTATCAGGGAGGACAGGTAAAAAAAAAAAAATAGAGGGAAGAAAAGGACTGTTTTCTTTCTTGGATTGGGGAAGAGTGAATTTGTATTTCTTTGGGAATGTAATAAAGATATATAGCCTGGAATTTATTAGAAATTGTTTTATTTTGGTTTTACATTTAATCAATTCGTCTCAAATTTAAAGTATGTCTTTCTTTAAAAGTGAGAAAATTCCATATCCAACCAACATATTTGCAGATGATTTCTTGAAACCTAAAACCGCACCTTTGAATGAAGAAGCAGCTTCTAAACTCAGAATGCTCTGAGAAGCAATTTATTTTAAGGTAGGATATGGGAATAGTATAAGATTGGTATGATTCGTTTCATTCATTCATTCATTCAAAGTGAAATATTCATGAATTTCATTCATTCATTTCATTTATAATAACCCAATTTGCAAATCATTTTGATTTAATTCTTCATCTTTTTCTCAGGTTCAATTCAAGGCTCTATTTTAAAGAAAAACCATTATTTCTGGAGTGCTTACACTTCTTTTATCCAAGTCGATGCTTGCCATCGGTATGGAGGATGTTTTTGTATATGAAGTTTGAAGAAATAAAGAGCTGTGTAATAATTATTCCTCACTTCATGTATAAAACTATATCTAGAAATGTGCTTTCTTTTCTTCCTCACAGTTCACTTGGCTTGATCATCTCAACGTCCCACTAGGAAAGCTAGGAATAGGTAATTATCTTATGCGACAAATAAGAAACTGGGGAAGAGGGACTTTAAGTGACAAATGCAGGGTGACACAGTTGGTGGCAGGACGAAGACAGAAGCCAGGTTTATTCATCCCAGCTGAGTGCATGTCCTACAACTCCATTCTACTTCCTTCATCTATACTGTTGGTTAATGGAGAAGAGGATGCTTCATTTGAATGACTTGGACATTGGTCCTTTTATTCCGTACTAATAAAATAGCTCAAGTTCTATTTTAATCTCAATATAATGTTGACTTTTCACTTACGACTCATCACTTACTGATGAACTTGATCACCGTGATACTGTCACTAACAGAGAAAAATGGAGCCCTAGGAAGAACTTGAGTTTGGTCTCAGAGTTTTCACCATACAACCAGTGTGCTAAGGACACAAAAAGCATTATAGAAGGGCAGGAAATGACATGAAGTTAATCCATGTCATAGATTAATATGATTTGTTTGCCAGAGGAAGAATTTTCTCTTTCAAGACCTCACTCAAGATAAAGGAAATATGTGGGGTAACATTTATTTGCAATTCCACAAAGAACAACTTTTCAGGCTTCCTGGAACATACCATTTTAATCTATGTTCTTTGGTATGTACGTTGAAAATGTATGGGCTTAATGGTCAGTTAAGGAGATTTTGATGTTTTCAACCAAGGTTCCAATATTTGTGTGGGGTGACGTTCAGTGTGAGCCAATCATGGCCTTATCTCTAGATAAATGTAATTCCATTTCCACTTAGTATTATCTTCACTCTACGTCACTTCAAATTATACAAATGTGCTTTTACGACAAGAATTCCAAGGTTGGCATTGTTCACGCTTGTAACATTTAGACAGAGAGAAAATCTAAAAGCCATAACTTCTCCATCTCCGGTACCCTTTCCCTCTGAACACAACCACCTCACTTCTAGTCTTGAATGCATACTGTAGTTGTATCCTATGTCAGAATCTAAAAACAGTAAGTCATCTGAGAAAATAAGATGAAGAAAGATCTTTAGACTCCTGAAAACTGAGATTTGTTACATCAGTTCTTTCCTTTCCACCAAGATTCTTTTGCATAAATGATTAACTTTGTCTTGCATCGGGAACCATATTAATATTCGAGCAGCTGCCTTTAGCTATAGTTCAACTCTGCTCAAAAATTTGTGCCTTAAGTAATCCAAACAGCCCTCACTGTTTTTCTTGAAGCAATCCAAGGACTCAAAGTTCTTTTTTTTTGTCTTCAATATAGGAACTTTTTTGAGTTTTTTCTGTGTTCCACAACAAAACATTCACAAAGCTTTAAGTGTGTGTTTGCCTGTTGCTCCTCCTCTCACGTTTAGCCCTAAAAACATTGTAGAATCGTATCCAACTCTGGTCTTGACTTGAATTATTTAGAGCAGTTTCTATACCCTGAGCAGACACGTTTCTTCAATGGGTTTGAGTAGGACTGACCAAAAGTTTGTGCCAGTTGACTATTCTTTTTCTGAGATCCACTTTGTCAAGCCAGATACAGGCTTCGCCAATCAAGGTCTTTTTCATAAACTTCCCTCCATTAGAGAAAAGTAAAATCTAGAAAAAATAGCCAAAATTATATATACTTGCATATATTTATCAACCTTTTTAAAGGACATTTGATTATCAAAGAAATAACACAGACAAGAAAGGGTGAGGGGAAGTAGCAGCTATATGTGTAAGGGAACTAATCCTCAAGATGTCCTCAAAAGATGTGTGGAATGTTAATTAATTCACACCAGCCTTTCCCAAAAGAAAAGACATAACCTGGAGGATATGAGAACTTTAGATGACTTGTTTTAGCAGCTAATTCTGACTAGGTTTATGCTTATGTGAATGGAAAGTTTCTCAAAAGAATTTTGCTAGGTACATTTTCTGCTGGCTTATGAAATATTAACTCAAATACGAAATTGAGTGCTGAATAAATAAGAGCTCACGAGGCAGATAAAATGCTACATTAACTTTCTTTAACATTCATTTACTGATGATTTTATTATGGCAGGCTCTTCCAAAATGATTTCTTGTCACATGTAGAACTTATGCGAGTTGAAATGACATAGGATCTCAGACTCAAGACATTTTTTTTTCTCTTAAAGAGGAGGTGAAAGACATCTGGAGACCATTAGTGGTGCTAACCCTGAATCCTTGACAATTCTCTCTTGTTCTCTCTCTTTTCAGAATCTCTTTTAGAGAATTCATCTTCATTCTTGGTTAAAACCTTACTTTTATGTTTCTGACTCCAAAATCTGCATTTCTAGTTATGCCTGTCTCTCCTGGCCTCTGGTTTTGGGATTTCAGATGGCATTGTAGGTTTTCACTTGGAGCCCGCTTTCTTATCAAATGTATCACATTTCAAACAAATGTGTGATCTTTCTCCCTCGAGGTCCCCTCTCCAAAAACTTAATCTCTGTGGATGACACAGCTGTTCACACAGACTGCAGGGCATCCTTTACTTTTTTATTATTCTTTCTTTCCACTCTAATGTCTGTCAGTGCTCTCAATACAGTTTTACCTTGATAATATTTCTTACATTTGTCTTCAGTGTAGGTCCTTAAGTGCCAATATCATGGTCTTCTTCTTCCTCTATTTTTTCATCTCTTTCCTCCTGCCTCCTTTTCCCTCTTTCATTCCTTGTCCCTACATCTACTGAAGACACACATTATGTACCAGCCTTGTATGGGGCTGTAGAACAAAGAGCAATAAAAGGCAGGCCCTGCCCCAGAGAAGAGGAAGGTATGGAAGCAGTGTCAGGTTACGTATATAAATGATTGTGCAGTACATATTAGGATTGATAGCCTAATAGGTTAAGTAAAATGTCATGTGAATAAGGCATGATGAATTGCACCTGGGCTCCTCAATAAAGGGCTGAGTTTACACTGAAAGACCGCGGACCAGTGGGATGGGTGGGGACAGATGAAGAAGTATACTGAAGGGGAAGAAAAATAGGAGTGAAACATTGGAGGCTTAACCTGATTTGAAAAGACTGTGGTGTGGCTGGAGTAGAGAGTGTGTTGGGAAGTATACAAGAAGATGAGATTAAATCAGTATAATTAGAGCTCACCGAAGAGGACTATGTATGAGGCAGGATATTGGTGAGTCACTGAAGGGCTTTAAAGGAACCTGCTAGCTAGTGTGTTATCTATCTACCTCCCTACCTATTTTGAATTCAGGTATATTAACATGCAGTGTTATATTACTTTCAAGTGTATGACATAATGATTCAGCAATTCTATACATTGCTCAGTGCTCATCACAATAAGTATACCCCATCTCCTAGCCCGTGTTTTTAAAAGATACCTCTGCCAGCAGTGTGATGGAATGAATTAAGAGGGTAAGACACTGATGGCAAGGAGGCCACGTATACTGCTAAAATGATCTGAGTAATAGAGATGAGGACTCAAAAGAGGATTAGTGGCAGTGAGCATGGAAATAAACTGAGGAGTCAGAATAGAGAAGACTTGGTAGCTAATTGGATGGGTGAGTGAGCTTTGGAATTCTAAAGGGCCACGGGAAAGACACCTCTAAGAATTAATTAACTTGTAAAATGTCACACAGTATATGATCAGTATACACATATTAAATAACTGAATGGAAAACAAATCCTGTACGAACAAAAGTTTTAAAATAGTAGCAGTATAATATAGAGTTACCTGAAGAGAATGTCCAGTAGGACTGAGGCTGAATCTAAAAGTTTCATTGAATGAAGGCTCTCTATCATGTCGGCATACTCTCGTTTTTTTCTTGATCACCTTTTTCTGGGTAGAGATGTTCATCACATATATTTTTACATATAAATCTGAAAATAAGAATTCAGCTTGTGAAGTGTCTATGACTCATACAATTTCCTACTGAAAGAATTACAGTTGTACACTGAGAGCTCTCCTATATTTTACACAAAGCCAGCCGATTGTGCTTGATTTGTTTCAGACAACATAAAGTGATTAAAAAAACACACCAATTTTCTTAGCAATTCAGTTTTCCTGTTGCATGGTAAATACAGTACTTTAAGTTTATGTGTTGAGAAAATTTACCCAAAAAGTAATAAAATATCAGCTTGTTCTGTATAAGAGAAATTATTTTTTTAAAAGATTTTATTTATTTATTTGAGAGACAGAGGGAACGAGCAGTGGGGAAGCATGGGGGGGGGAGAGAGAGAGAGAGGGAGGGATGGAGAGAGAAAGAGAGAGAGAGAAGCAGACTCCCTACTGAGCAGGGAGCCCGACGGGGGGCCTGATCCCAGGACATGGAGATCTTGAGTTGAAGGCTTGGCCTACTGAGCCAATCTTACTCTACATTTTCCAGATTATTTAGGAAATATTCCTACAGAATTTCTAGATATATAACACAGCTCATTTTCATAAAATTAGATACCTGGTAAGTGATCGGGAGATTTAAATTTATAGGTGATATTTCTGCACTGGAGAATCTCAACTATTAGTTGTTCACCATCTGTCTTCATTTCCTTCTTCAATGCAATCTTGATTTCTCCCATTACCTGAGTTTTGACTGAAAGAATTTAATAAAAATGTTAAGGAATATGAAGTAGCTATTAAATGTTTAATTCAATCATTCATTCATAGATTCTTTTATTGTTTGTCAAGTGCTAAACATCCTGTGGATACACAGATGAATAAAATTCAGTCTGAGCCCATAAGGAGTGTAAGATCTCCTGGGGAGACTGATACATTACACACTTACAACAAAGTCTGTTAATATAACGACAGGTTAGTAAACAGGGAGGTATGGGAGAAATGTGAGTCAATGAGTACTACTTAACTGTAGATTATTAGGCCAAAAGAGGAAACAGATGAGACTACAAGAAGACAGATATGCATAACAATAATACAATTTTAATACAATCTACAGGAATTCAATCATGTGAAATACAAGAGTTGTTTGCTAACAATTGCTCATTACCAGGTTTGCAAAGGAATATTTGCTACAACTAAGTGCTGTTACATGTTCTTTCTACTTCTTTTCTTTTCCTTTATAAGATAAATAGCCAACAAGAATGTAGTAATGAAATTGCATAAGGGAAAATACCATGAGTGACTAAAATGAATCCAATGTATTTCTTTCAATAGTTTATCTTGGTTCTTTGTATCACTGAAGAAGCTATTCATACTAGATCATGTTCTTTTTTTTTTTTTTTTTTTAAGATTTTACTTATTTACTTGACATAGAGAGAGAGAGATCACAAGTAGGCAGAGAGGCAGGCAGAGAGAGAAAGGGGGAAGCAGGCTCCTCGCTGAGCAGAGAGCCCGATGTGGGGCCCGATCCCAGGACCTTGAGACCATGACGTGAGCTGAAGGCAGAGGCTCCAAACCACTGAGGCACCCAGGCGCCCCACTAGGTCATGTTCTTTAATGATTCACCCTTTCCTCTGTCAGTTCATAGACGCATCCACTTCTCCAATCACCAACAAGTATTTTATTTCCCATCCTACCCTGCGATGAGCACTCTGTTAGGAAGAATGGTTATAATGGTGAGCCAAAACATGCCTACTTATGGGTTTTACAGATTTTCCACCTATTGGGAAGAAAGCCTTAATGATTATTTTCATCAATAAATGTAAAATTAGAAAAAGCAAAAAGGTAATGAAATACAAGAGTGTGGTTCCAAGGGAGGCTGCGAAGTATTGCTTGAGCTGAAACCAGAAGGATGAGAAAGAGTTAACCAGTTGAAATGGACATGCTACATGAGAACATGCTACAGAGAAGGAAGAGTGTGCTCACAGGAAGGAACATCATGGGACTGAGGAACTAAATGTGTGTTCGTGTGATTATGACATATTGTTAATTGGTATCATTGGTACCATGTTAAGAATTTGGTTTTTATATTTAGGACAGTAGGAACCTATTGAAGGTTTTTAAGTTTGGCTATAGGTCACTTGTTCTCAAACGTCTTGGTTCCAGACTTCTTTACACTCTTAAAAAAAATGGAGGGTCCTCAAAAAACAATTGTGTGCATTATAGCTATCAACATTAGAAGTTTAACATTTCTAATTAAAATACAAAATTAGATACTCTAGAATATTTACTGATTCCACTAAATTGACAATAATATACTTATAAACAAATATTTTAATGAAAAATAACCATATTTTCCAAAACAAAAATATATAGTAAGGAAAGCTGTTTCACATTTTTTTCAAATTTCATTAATGTTTTGCTTAATAAAGGACAGCTGGATTCTCATACCTGTTTCTATATTAAATCCAATTCAATTTGTTGTTTTAGTTGAAATAAATGAAGAAAGTCCAATCTCATACAAATAGTTGGAAAGGGAGAAGTCTTTTAATATCCTCTTTAGATAATGTGAGAGAACTAAAATTTGACAAGTGCTAATTTGTGGAATCTGAAATCATATCAATGGACTTTTGAGCTGTTAAATTAAAATACACCAGTCTATCCTGCATTTATTTTTTTATCTTGCATTTTTAGTGGGTCTTTAAACTATGCTTGACTTGGTAACAGCATATTGTTCATTTTGGAAAATACTGGTTCACTGAGTTAGGCAGGTCTTGTTGACACATTTCATAAAATAATTAAATTAAAACCCATGTATTAATATCACCACCAATATTATCAAAAAAGTCTTTGAATATTGAGAAGCCTCCAAGCCCAGGAAGGCAGATACAATTTTTCCGAAGTTCCATTTTTATTTAAAAGCCGAATTTTATCACTGACAACTATCATCACTTGTTCCTCTTAAAGTGACAAATTCATTTTGTTAATTTTTGAGAATAAGTAGCATTTGTCTATAAGTTATTCTTTTTAGCAAAAATTACATTTCTTATTAAAAGGCTGGTTCAGCTTGAAACCAAAAAAAAAAAAAAAAAAAAATACACAAACAGGTTTCCTCAAGTTAACTACCTTATTTTGGTAGGCAGCAAAGTGCGTTAGGTATATTTCCCATTTCATTACAAAGAATTAGACATGTACTTAAGGGTCTAGGTTTACTAACAGTAATTTCAACCTCCTCATTAAGGACAGTCTTAAATCAAATTGACATTTTCCTTATAAGTGAGTGGTGGTTAAAAATAAGTAAATACAGTGACTGTTAATATAGTTCGGTGTCACTGCCTTGCTTTGGCCTAAGTCCCCAGCAGTTTATAGCATCATTGCTTTTGCATTATCAAGGTGAATGTTAACACAGTGAAAAGGTATATAATAGCATATTTAAAAAATAATTTTGACCTTGTGTATGCACACAAGCAAAATATAGAATACAGACTATAGTTGAGTAATTTTTGAGAGGAAGCTAAAGTAACAAAAGCATCAGATGCAAAATTTATGCATGGATGTACCCAAACATGTTGAGAAACAGCTATCAATACCAATAAGTAAGATCTGAAAATACAGGAAACCATCCTCTACATTGAAACACAAATCTTCTGGATACAGTTACATCATAATAGTTACACAACCAACAACTGTAGATAGATGTGAGCTTTAAGAAACTCAAGAAAATAAAATACACGCCAAGGATTTTATACACAGTTCAACTGTCTTTCAAGTATCAAGCCTCTAGTTGTAAGCATAGAAGAACTCAGGAATTCTATACAAAAATTGATTCTCTGAGAAATACACCAGGAATGCATTTCATTAAGCCAAAGTGATAACTAGAGAAACTTCAGCACAAGGACTGATGTGAGTATTTAACGTATTTAACTGTAGAGCTACGGCTAAAGCAGGAGTGAGGACACAGGTGGTTTGGAGAACAGCATTTGTTATGTATTCTGATAGGATTAGGAATAAAACTAAAAATAGATGGATGCTGAAGGGAGAGAAAGGGGAAAGTAGAGCGAGATTATTGATTTCTCTATAGGTAATAGGTAGGTAACAAAGGATGCAATTTAAAATTAGCAAACCAGATAGTAAATGGTGAAGTAAGAAGAACAAGAATTATAAATGATATATATATATAAAGGAAAGTATTAAAGCAAAGATGCAAATTTTAATTACAGATTTTTTTTCAAATCGAAGACACCAAATGGAAAAAGAAATATACTATATACTCACAATAATTATAAAACAAAACGCAGAGTTGCAATCAAACACATCTATCATATCTGTAACCATGACAAGGGTTAGCTAGACTATTTTATTATTATTATTATTTTTAGCTAGCCTATTTTAAAAAAGACTTTCAAATTGGCTCATAAAGCAGCTTAACTCTATGATAAAATTTGTTTTGTTTCAAAGAGTGAAAAATATGTCAACTATAAGCATACCAGGTATATGGAAACAGTAAGAGAGTAGGGGTTGAACTGTTATTATCAGACAACATAATTTAGGGCACAACTTAGTAAATAAGACAAAAAGGGGCATTTGATCAAGCTAAGGATACATAATTCCTAATGAAGGTGTTACAATTATGAAGATGTATGTACCACTTAAATAAGACTGAAACTACAGCATGAGATGTAAGAGTTGTAAGGTGATGAATGAAAATAATAGTAAAAGACTTCTATACAACATTTGTAATACAAGACAGGTCAAGTTCACCAAAAGAACCAAAGACATAATACTGACACATTATAATCAATAAAGCAGATTGCATGTGTATTTATTAAACACCACACTCTGATAATAGAGAATATATCTTTTTTTCTCAATTATATATGGAACATACCCCAAATTGATCATTTACTGAGTTACAAAGAAAATATCAGTAAGTTCTATCAAATGAAGGTATTACAAACATTGATCACACACAAAAAGCCTTCACTTGAATAATTCTTGGGTGAACGGCAAAATATAATGAGAAGAGACAGGAGTTCTGAATAATGAATAATGAAAAGTTCTGAATAATGACAATAAAATAACCCTGTGTCAGAGTCCGTGAGAGTTAAAGTAATGCTAAGAGGAAAATCTCAACTTTAAGATTGGCAACCCTGGCTCATCGCTCAGAAGATCCGAGGGTTTCGGTAGAATCAGGAAAAACGTCCAAGGCTCTCCATTTCCTGGAGCTCTAAAATGAAATAAGTGAAAAACCCAAAGCGGAGACTATCTTCTCTCGGGAATAAGATGTATCTTGGCTTGGTGCAGTGAATGCCAGCAAGAAAACCACATTTAATCAAATTTCAAAAGGGCGAGCAAAACCTCATCAACCAGGCCAGCAAATCTATATGTGAAACAGCTCTAGTCTTTCCTCCAAAGCCATACAGAAGTGGAAAGAATACCATCTCTCACACCCACACCTGGGAGGGAGGGGGAAAAAGGATTCTAACTAGGTGAGGAGGGAGCCACGGAAAATTCACTCCCACTATTCAGAACCAATAGAAATTATGGACAGAACTGAGGACAGTAATGAGCGTGCAGGAATAAAACAGCAGGACAGATCTTTTTCTGGGAGAAATTCACTTTTATAGGCCGTATTCCTCTTTTGGAGCCCTTAAAACCCCACACGCTAAGCATGTGATATTTGTTGTTGTTTTCCACCTTCTCATATGGGAAAAAAAAGTGGGAATTAAGCTTGCTAATCAACACTTCTCAAATCATCATGTTGCCTGCTTCTTTCTTGGAAGGTTAAATTCAGGCGCTTCACAGTATGGTACTTGAGAAGTTCTTGATAATTTTCTCCTGTTGGAAGATTGTTCCAGCTTGCTCTTGAATGTTTCTATTAAAGGAAGAAAGGGACATGCCCGCTGAGATCATGTTAACTGTGAATCATCACTGTCCATCATGTCTGCCCTTTCACACGTTCAAAATGCCTTTGCCATCTGGAGCAGCGGCAGGATGGCGACAGAAACCTCCTGGTCCACTGTCGCCACAAGGGGGCAGCAGCTCCAGATCAAAGATCAATTCCTGCTCTGGAGAAGACATTTATCCTACAATATGATACATAACCACAGTTTGAGACCAGAAAGAAGGGGGGAGATAGTAAGAAGAGGAAGGGATGACGGGGTATTGGAAGGGTAGTTCAAAAATGAGATGACAAAAAATGAGGTTACAGTGCTAAAATACAAATAGACCCGTTTTAAGATTACTAGTGAATTAAAAATACCATGGAACAAAGTGGAAAAAGATAGAAATCCATACTATTCACACAGAGGGAAGAAAGGCTTAAGATACTATAGAAAAGATAACAGAGACTAAAGAAGGTAGAAAACAGTGATACATGGAACTGAGAAATAGGAGGCAATATAACTGATTGCCCCCCCAAAAAAGAAATTCAAGACATTAAAAATCACATCTACTAATATTAAAGGTATTTATCTGAAGTAACAGAAGAGTAAATCTGTGCATCAAAAGATTCCTGGAAATATTGATTAGTCGATACACTGATATTTCCCCATTTGAGATAACTTCAAAAATACAGAAGACATTTTTAAAGGTACCAGGGGAAGAGAAAAAAAAGTAGCTTTTCGATAATATTTAAAAGCCTGTGGCAGAGGATGTAGAGGATATACTAATGAGAGAATGAAAGGAAGGAAGGGAAGGAGGGAGGTTATATGGGGAAGGAAGCAAGAGAGAAGGGAAAAAACTTGAAGATGAAATCAAAGAGGAATGTGGAAGAAAGTGGAAGCATTCTGATTTCCTTTAAGCAGAGAGGTAATAACATTTAAAATTGAAATATGGTACTGAAAACGGTAATGGCTCAACTTCCTAATATTTTCAATTTTGCCTCTTAGACTTAGGGAGATCTTTTATAAATGGATAGGGTAAAATATTTATTGAAACTAAACTATTCCTTTGTTTTCACCATGATATATCCCCTGCATTAAATTAAAAAACCAGTATAATCATTTTTTGACAAAGACCATGATTAATTGAATTCTATTAAAATTGTTTGTGTTCCTCTATCTCTTTAGCTGAAGTGCTCCAACTAAGTATAACTGTCAAATTGACTTATTTTTATCTTGCACAGCTTTCTTCTTTCACACTCTCTGGCGCTTTATTCTCCATTAAGATATGCAGTGCTCTTCTCACTTTTTTTTCCTCAAGAAAAAAAAGTTTATATATATATTTTATCTTTGAAAAACATGTGTAAGTCATATCTACATGCACACATTTATCCACATGCTATATCTATACCTCCATCTGATTTGTATTTTTAGAGAAGGGCATTTTAAGAAAACATGACCATGAACAGAACACAATAATTCTTTCGCAACAAGAAATAAGGTCGGTATAACCCCATTTTACAAGTATGAACACAGTGGCTTGGGTGTTTTAAGTAAGTCACCAAATGGCTAAGGGGTTCAGGTAGGACTTTATTCTACATCTTCTGATTTTAAGTCCAGAGCTCTGTGCTCTCATGAAGACCTTGAATTTTCTTATACAATTTTTATCTTACTGTGATGAGCACTGAGTAATGTGTGGAATTGTTGAATCATTGCAATGTGCACCTAAAACTAACATAACACTATGTTAACTATACCTCTAAATAAATACATAAATAAACACATGAATGAATAAAATAATGTTTTGGTTTTGGGGGAACAGAAATGTTGCAAATGCTGGGTTTCTTTTGAAATTAAGAGCAAAGTAAAAAAAAAAAAAAAAAAACAGAAAACAGCATAAAGAAGAACAGTTGAAGTTCAGTTGAAAAACTAAACCACCATATTTCTGACAAGAAATCCTAAGAATATTCAAGGAAAAACATTAAAATGATGTTAGCTAGCTCTAGAAGTTAGAAAACAGGTGGCTCTGACATTCTGAAAGGAAAATATATGGAAGAGAATGATGGGCTTAAATAAACGTTTCATTGAAGATATTAAGTACAAGATAGATTAAATACATTTTATATTATTGGAATGAAGGGATTTTTAGGGGCCATTTTGCTGTTTTATTTTGGCCACACACAGGACCTTAGCAAGCAGAGAAGACAGCAAGCAACTGTGGATTGTTGATTCAAGGTTATATTTGCTCATCTCACTGTTGACATGATAGGCATTTAAAAAAAAGCTTTTTTTTCAAGTATGCTCCACATTCAACATCGGACTTGAACTCAGGACTCTGAGATCACGAGTCATATACTCTACCAACTGAGCCAGCCAAGAACTCCATACTCTGGGTTGTTAAAAGCACGGCTAGAAGTTATCATCCACACATACACATTACATCAATTATGCGGATTATTTACATTAAACAACAAAATGGCAATTAATAATTCCTAAAATATTCATAATTGTATGAGATATTATATGGAAACCATTGAACATACAAAATACTTTTAAAAATGACTATGGATTGAGAAAACTTTTTTTAATATTATCAGTATCTGAAATACTAAAGGGCACGTAGTGTGAATTGAGGTTTACTCTTTCTCAGAATCCTAAGAATCTCTTGCAATCTGAGCAGCTTTCGCCAATGCGAGACCATTTTAGGCAAAAAGTTTCTTTAGAGGCATTGTTTAATTAACTGGACATGAATAAAATGTGGAAAAGAAAAGAAGGAAAGAAGGGCGTTTTGTCAAAGGAAAGTTTGTGTAAGGAAAAAAAAGGATAGAATGAATAAAATTCTCATTGACATTTCAGTTTCCTTGCAAATTTCCATTAATAAGTACTCCGGACCAATGCCTCAGGTCATGGGTCCTGGCTAATGAAGTCTGAACTGGTGTTAGGTAGGATGTATATTTAGTCTTGAGAGTCTATCACCTCAAAATTTGTTACTTAGTTCCTATCACTCATTCCAAATCTAAGCAAAGTCTAAAGTGGAATTAAGGCGGAGTATCAAAACCAGGAAACCTGGATGGCAGGCTAGTCGTTAAATAACTCTGTGTTGTAGTCCCTCATATTGTAAGGTGATGACATATAATATTATTTATGAACTATTTATAGTAGCTCAGCTCTATAGGATAATAAATTGGTCAACATTTTCTGATATTATCTAAATATGATTTAGTCCTGACCCTTTACTAAACATCTTCTATTCTAAATAATTTTCTCTGTTTACTCAGGATTTCTAAACCCAGCCATTACAAAGTCTTATTAATGTACCAACAACTGTTAATAGCCAAAGTAGTGATGTATTTTCCCTCATGTATAATTGTATTTTCCTTCCTTTCAATTGTTTCTATTCTATCAGTTTCAAGTCTAAACAATGAATTTTTTAAATGCTAGCCTAATACATTGTAATATCTACACTTATATACTGTTAGCACAGAGTCTGAAGTACTAGTTACTCAATAAGCATTTATTCTTCTTCTGTCTCAACAATGATACAATGAAGGATCAGTTCCAGAAGAAAGTTTACGCCTCGCAAGCAAATCTTTACCCTTAGGTCAATTGCTCAATTTATTGAGAGTAAAGTAACAAACAAAACATCTCAAGATATTCAGATGAGCCAATACTTTTAAAATAGAAATTTCTAAAAAAAGAGAGTCCTTTTTCCACTTTTCTGAGCTTGTTAGAGAGAGGAAGTAAGCTCACTATAATTTGTTCTACTCACCACCCTCTCTCTGTAATTTCCATCCAGGTATATTAACCCCACCCTAAAGCCTGTAATAGTTTTACCTTCCCTGTTGAAATTATATGTCTCTCTTCCAAAAGTTCAAGGCAGTACTCGATAATTTGTGACTTAGTACTCAATAATTATCTGTAACTGGTACTTCTCTCTTTTTTTAATTGACCCCATGTCCTGGAGTAGCAGGGAAAGCTACTAGATCTTTCACTACCCCTGGTAACCTTATTTGCATTGAAGGTTCTTTCCTGGCAAATCATTGTTTCTCAAGCCATTGATAGGTTTTAAACTTAATTCTCAGAAACATGTCTTCGGAGCAAAGGTTCTTACCTCTTACCTCCTTATATGTAGGATTAAATAGAAGGGATGAAGAACCACAGGTTTTGAAGATTTATCCCAGTAATTTAATGTTCGAAAGAGGGAAGCGAAAATAGAACTAACTTATTTCATTTTATAGGATATTAAACTCACTTCCTATTACCTTCACTGTAAGATCTCATGAGGTTGACTCAATTAATCATCTTGCTCAGACAACGAAAATGACAGCATGCAGCTGGCTCCATGGATTGATTGCCTGATTACTTTTCCACCTCTGTGAGACAGAGGTGGAAATGCATGGATTGTAAATGTGTGAATCTAGAACTTTCTAGTAACACATACTATAATAAAGAATTAGAGAATTTCTGAGACAGGATTTGTAAAACACTTTGTGATCAGATATAAATACGTAATTTTTTTTACAGTGAAATTCAATGGACTTGGTTTTCAAGAAAAAATGACTCTTCATACCAAACATATCTCCAGAAATACCATTTTCTACTCATAGTTTAAGTACACACTAATCTGTAATCAAGAGAACAATATTATAACATTATGAATGATGAACACCAATTATGTAATGCAGACTTGTGTCATTTTATCTCATTTTTCCTCAAACATGTGAAATAGAAATATTACTAACTTCACTTTCAAGAAAGGAAACTGTAAACTGTAGGTTGACGAATTTGCCAAACGTCACATAGCTAGATTAGATGTTTCCCAGCCCAAAACTATTGCCAAAACTGTCATAATCCATTAAGTGATAGTGATTGTGTGCCAACGTCTTGTGCATGCTTGTGAGCACACACGGGGGGGGGGGGGGGGGGGGGGGGGGGGGGGGGGGGGGGGGGGGGGGGGGGGGGGGGGGGGATCTGGGGATTGACGGGACTCAAGATTTATGGGGAATTGTCTTGGAAAGATGAGGGGCAGTCAAGAGAGGGAATAAATGCTTACTAATTTCCTATCCAAAGCCTTAATTTATGAACTAAACTTCTTGACTTATTACACGTAGGGAGTTACAATTTACTTGAATGGCAGCAACGTATTCGATTTAATGAACAATTTTTGTGTTCCGGGTACTCACTCGACAGCCTTTAACTGCAAGGACTGTGCCTTATTTACATTCTTGTCTTTTTAGTCCATAGAAAAGACATCTAGTCTACATTAGATGCTTAATGAATAAATTTATAAAATATCTCTCATCTTTACAGCAAACCTCCAAGGTAAGTATCATTTGCACACACATCTGAAGAAAGTTGTTAGGTCTGACTCAATCTTCCCTCTAAAGTAGGCTGAGGCCACCAAATTGAGATATTTTCGGATTTTTTTTCTCCTATAGTTTCACCCCAAAATAAATGCTTTTATGTCATTTTATGAACTTCATTCTCTGTTTACGTACATATCCAAGCCTCTATTATTCAAAGCTATGCAGTGACATCCTAATACATTTTCGTGTCTCAGGGCTTAGTGGGGGCTGAGGGAGGAGGCATTTGTTATGTTTTCATTAATTTTTCTTCCACGGGAGAAGAGTTCTGTAAGCTTTCATTAAGTCCTTTATTTGAAATAACCCAGATTCAAGGAGATATTTTATACAATAAGGCAGGCTTTCTGGCCTAATATGATTTAAGAGTTCTATGAAAGTAGGACAAGCCTGCACATTCTCTCTGTGTTCTGTTACATAAAGAAATCCTTTCTTTCTGAGACAAAGCCAGAAAGAACATAATTTTAGGAGGAAAAAATAGATTTTTTCTGATTGATCTTCTTCAATGTTTTTGGCTTTTTTTTTTTTTTTTTTTTTGTCCTTTGGTACATGTTTCTTAGCATTCATTTCACTGTGACTGAAAATAACCAGAGCTCTTTTTAAAATGTTTAATTGAAAGCTTCCTATTCTCTTGTATAAGACAAAAAAAAATTAGAACTTTTGCTATTAGAAAAGAAAAACTGAAACTTAAATGGACGTCACATTTAAAATGGTTGCAATTTTGAAATTACTCTCAAAGGCCTCAGGAAAACAAATCCCAGGAGAAGTGAAGTAGGAGAGCTGGTAGATGAGAAAGTAAGGTTGGTGAAGTTCTTTTCCAGAGGACAGTCAAGTTCAAGAACACCAGCCTGGCTTCCTGAGCTCACAAGGCCTTGGCTAGACTCTCATCCGAGTTGAGTTGTCGATCAAAAAGATCAAGTTGCCTTGACCTTTAATCAAAGAGTAGGCATATCAACCCCCCAGGAGTAGTGGTGGATCTATGTATATTCTCTCAACGCAGAGAAACATTAGCATCAAAGAGTAATGAATTTAGAAAACAAAACCAGATGATTGAATAATGGTAGGGAAGCCAGGAGCTTCTGTGAGGAAAAACAGTCTGTGTAAGAGTGTGAAACTACCAGTTAACCACAGAACAACTTCTGGCTTCTCACAAGGGTGGAAGGTGACCAGGAGGTCAAGTAACCTCTGAACAAACCTCTGAATGTGTTAAAGGGGGGGTGGGGTCAATAGATTACGGGAATCAAATGTTTAGTTTGGCCCATCAGGTTATTTATGTCGTCTCTCTGT
Organism: Procyon lotor; assembly: GCA_028646535.1. Taxonomy (NCBI): domain Eukaryota; kingdom Metazoa; phylum Chordata; class Mammalia; order Carnivora; family Procyonidae; genus Procyon; species Procyon lotor. Next base: position 68,198,603 of record CM053614.1, on the reverse strand, counting down.
TCTTGAATCAATCCTAACACCCTTAACACAGAGTAATTTTGATCCTCCTTTCGGTTTTCACTGGCTCTTCCGTTTTTCACTTTTTTTCCCCCTACTAAAGCAACATATAGGAAGATCCTATAAAAGTCTTCCTTGATCCTATTTTTTTCCCCAGCTATCACTGTATCTTCTTTGTGGTTAACTGCCACGCAAGCTAAAAGAACAAACTAGGATTTCACCTCGACTATTTATTCTCAACCCACTTCTGCTAGATTTTCTTTTATGTCTCTCCCCTCCTCATTAGTCTTACCCTGCTTTGCCCTGAGAAGAACCCTTGAACTCTACCACCTGGATTTCCTGGTTTTAGCAATGAGGAGTCAGCAGGCAGTGTGAGGGCAGGAGGATAGAGACCGAGTTATTTATTGCCTTTCACCCATCCTCATTTGCTGTCTTGATTTGCAGAGACGGATGCCTTGCTACAAAGGATAGAGCTGCTGCACAGAATCTCTTGTATCATGGCGGTCCCTCATGCTCGGTCCTGGTGACAGCTTCCCTCCTCACACCTCGTTCAACTCAGGGATAGGAGTGGCTTTTTCTTGTGGCCAGACCTTCACTGTCTCACCTTGCCTTGGTTGGTTCCCTTAACCCCTGCCACTTTTTTCATTAAACTCTTCTAACTACTCCATTGGAGTGTGTCAACTGCTTCCTTCTAGGGCCTCATGGCACGTCACTTATTGCAGATTAAGTTAGACCATAATCCAGGATTTTGTTGGGTTTTTGTTTTGGTGTTTATTTTCTTCTCATAAGGAGAAAGAGCCTACTCCTGAAAGAGACCTACTGATTTGTTCACATATATTCCTGGGCTTCTGTCTATGCTTTGTACTCTCTGACACTGTTCCCTTCATCTCACACAAATACCAAACTCTTTTTATCCTCATGTCCAAATACCTGGCAGCGTAACTTCACCCTTGCGTCAGTCAGGATAGATTAGATTCTGCTCAGTAACAAACATCATCAAAATAGCAGTGATTTAAAACTAAAAGTCACAACATCTTAGGCTGATGGGACAGTCAGCAGTCTCCCAATTTGCTGACTGGCATTCCTGAAAGAGAAGTCCTCAAGTCTCACACCAGCAATTAAACGCTCAGTCCAGAATGGCGTACATCATATCCAACCACCACTCATGGGCTAGAATGAGTCAAAGAACCCCCCCATGCCACAAAGGAGCCAAACAGTCTGGGAGTGAGAGAAAAGGAAGTTATCAGTGAGTAACACTAATGAACGCCAAAGCATTCTTTGTTCCTCTTTATTTAAAGTTGACTTGAATGTTGGAGGTGGTCTCTTATTCTACATGAATGTTAGGATAACTATATTGAGTTCCTCAAAAATACTCTGCTGGCAACTTAATTGAAACCCTATTAGATTTCTGTTTTGTTGTTTCACTAAGAAATATGGAATGATTCTACATTTATCCAGAGATTTTTTTATGTCCTTTAATAGAGTCTTCAGGTTGCTTTTATTTTTCTGTAGATATCTTAGTTATTTTCTAGGTAACTCCAAGATACAATATTATGAATGTTTTGATATTATGAATGATATTGTTGTTACATATTTCTTTCTACTTACTGGTGATCTATAATAATTCTTATTAGTGCTAACATTTATCTGTTGATTCTGTCAGATTTTCTACATACATAAGTATTCAAATTGACCTCAAATAATGTTTCTTTCCCCTTTCAATTGTTGTACCTCTTATTTTATTTTCTTCCCTTACACATGCAGTCAAGACCGATGCTATGTCAAATATTAGTAATGGTACTGGACATCCTTGAGTCTGATCTTAAAAAATATGCACCAAGGGGCACCTGGGTGGCTCAGTCAGTTAAGTGTATGACATTTGATTTTGGCTGAGGTCATGATCTCAGGGTCATGAGATTAAGCCCTGTGTCGGGCTAAGTGCTCAGCAGGGAGTCTGCTTGAGCTCTCTCTCTCTCTCTCTGCCCCTCCCCCCTTCTTGTGCGTGTGCTTGGTCTTTCTCTCTCTCTCTCAAAAAAAAAAAATGCACCAAAATTACTTCTATTAGTAAATTGATTTAAAAATGTACATATATAAAATCTTTAAAAAATTCAGGAAAGGCCCCACCTTTCCTAATGTGCTAGGAATTATCAAAAATAGGTGTATATAGTAAATCAAGTGATTTTTCTTCATCCATATACTTTTCTTATAACCTTAATGAATATATAAAACTTATCTATTATTTTTTGTCATGAATATAGTTTTCCAATTCTAAATTATGATAAACAAAGCTAAAGTGAACATTTATATGAAACTCTTTACACATGGATAAAAGAGTTTGGTTAGGATATGGTAGAATATTTAGGATATATTGGAATCATAGGTTTAAACAGTATACAAATTTAATTGTTATTGTCAAATTGGCCTCTAAAATGTTTACACTAACATTTTATGTACTACTCTTCTATCAGCAGTATATAATTCCATTTTGTCACATTTCTGCAAATTCTGGGTTTTCTTAATGAGTTTTAGCAAAACAATATATGCACGTATACACACATGCCTACTGGATCCTGATCTCCTTGCTTTATTTGCCCAGCAGATACTTGCTGTCTTTTTGTTTCATTTTGCTTATGGTGTCATTTTTTGAACCAAAGTTTATTTTAATGATAATATAGTCAAATTCATTAACCTTTTACACTATGGTTTTGGTTTGCGTTTTAACAGTTCTTTCGTATCTTGCCATTAATTAGAAGGATAGTCTCAATTTACATCTGAAAGTATTATTTTTCATTTTAGATACTTAAACCGTCCCCAGTTACCTATTTATTGCTTTTTACCATATAGGTAGGAGTAATTTCTTTTTCATGCTGGCAGCCAATTTTCTCCAAATTACTTATCTGCAGTGCAATTTTTGTTGTAAACAAAGTTTCCATATACACAAGGACATTTTCTGGGCCACCTTTTTGGTTTCATTGATCTACTAGATTATATTTCTATATCACAGCATTTTATGTACTATAACTTTGTGAGTAATCTTCCTACTTTAGCATTTTTACTCAAAATTTTTTTGGTCCTTAGCTTTCTTATATGGATTTTAGGATCAAGTCTCAAAATTCCATAATAAGCTCTTAATTGAACTTTCCTGGTATTCACATATTAACTTGGGAACAAATGCAATACTTATGGTATTAATTTTTACATCTTGCTCTCTACGCCTTTTCATTCATGTCTTCTGTTATGAACTTCAACAGTATTTTGCATTTTTCTCATGAAGTGCTGAGTATTTTGTTAGATATTAGTTATTTCCTGGAATCTTAGGCTTTGTGCTGCTGCTATGAAAAGGCTCTCTCTTTTTATCCTGTTTCTAAAGTGGTCATTACAGGTGACATAGGAAGGCTATTGTTTTCTGCCTTGATTTTTCTATCCATTTTCTCTGACTCTGTCACCATTTTGCCCACTTTATTTTGAATAATAATGGCATGATACACATCTTTCCATCTCTTTTTTTTTTTCAATTTTTCTATGAGATTTTACCCTAAGTCTATTTTCTCTCTATATAGCATGTAGCCAGAGATGTTTAATCTACTTGAATTAAATTCATCTTTCATGAGGTCCTTTAAAATACAACAACAAGAATTAGAGGTGATTTGGAATTAATTCTACTTTCTGCTTAATTTCTTTTTTTCCCTCCCTTCTATTTTTTTCCTTCTGCATCCTTAGGAATTGTTTTAGGCTGTAAGAAACTTGGACTAAAAGGTAAACTTTTAGAATGATTAAACAAATAAGAATTTAGTTTTCTAATATAACAAGAAATCCAGAGATTGACATCATCGGCTTGCCATTACACTACTGACTTTAGGAACTCTGCCATTCTTATTCTGCCATTTTTAGGATTCATTTACATCCTTTTTGCCTAATAATTGCAAGATGTGTGCTGCATACCCGGACATCACATTCACCTTCCAGAAACCATCATAAGGGTCATTGAGAAAGCAGTTTTATATTAAAAGGTTCTTGCAAAGATTAAACGAGCCCAGCATATTTAAGTTCTCAGTAGGTTAAGTTATTAACAGTTCTAACGTACCATAATGGAAACTGTCCCTTAACATCCAATTTTTGTAAACCCTGTGTCATTCTGGACCCCAAGTCCAGACAGTAATGATAGACCACGTTTCTCTGGCAGGAAAGTCAGACTGATAACTCCAGAGGGTGTTGTTTACAACTTAGTTATGTTAACAGTAACTCCTGGAATTGGGCTGTGCACATCCTGTCTATCTGTACATGGACAGCGCTGACCTGAGGTTTTGCTAGTGAATGAAACACTTGAGATTGTTAATATTCTTGATAGACATAAACACAATTATTGTTAAAGTTAAAATCATTAAGTAGAGAATTTAGTGACCTATATTAAAAGAACATAAGATGGAATATTCTATGGACTAACTACTGTGTGTCCTGTGGACTGATTGTTGCATTGAAACCCAGCCAGAGTTAGGTAGTTGCTAAGGGTCCACAGAAAGACCTTCTGCTAGAGTGACCAGGTCACACTAGACAGTGGCTGTCAAAGGCAATCCTGAAGATGATGGTACTATCGGTTCAGAGAGCACTTCGGCCCGGAGGTTCTCAGGGTGGGAAGGGATGAAAACCTACAACTGGGCAGTTGTTGAGATGGAAAAGAGGAAATAAGATATAGGAGGTATAAAATATGAGAGGAGTTTACCAGGCGAAGAGCAATATTCTTCCCTTCCATCCTCTAAGACTCAACTAAACTCTGACATAAATTCTGACATAGTTTTCCCCACCAATAAATTTAAACTTAAAGTTCTGAATTATCTTAAACGTTTGCTGTTGAAATTAGCAAGGCAGCATTCTTAATAAATTAAAAATTGTATTTTTAAGTAACATAATATTGCATATTTCCATAACATTCCTCCATCCTATCATGTCTGCCATGATAACAATTTAACCCAGATGAAATCTCAGATAATATTTAGGCAGGACGGGTAAGTAGTCACTCATTAATTGATAAAGATATATTTTTTTAAAAGCCATTTTTTTCAACAACACAATCATTCCACTCTCTTAATTTATAATACCATTACTTTCAGGAACATTTCAGCAGAAGATCTTATTTTGAATATATCTAAACCCTTTACTAAAGAAAAAATCCAGGAAGAAGAAGGTTATTTGTTAATTAAGCTCAGTTATAAGAGAGTTTAATATATCATATCGAATGTTATAAAGATCTCAGAGATTGCTAATTCACATTTCCAAATTCACAAGAAAAACACACTCTGAAAACAGATCCTGTTTCAGCTCTCAAACATCCCCACACCAATGAGCAACAGTTCATATTACATTTACCCACATAACCTCAAGGCTGACTATAAAAAAACAAATTATAAATTGACTGAGAAATATCACAGCACTGTCAAAATCAAGCCAACCTGCACAACTTGACCTAAATTTTGACCCAGCCAATACATCATTAACTAGAAGGAAATGAACTCAAACTATCAGACTATCAAAAAGTAACAAACACTTGAAGAAAAAGCTATCTGTCTTGAAAATAAATTGTTGACAGATGATTCTTGCTTCCCTGGCCGCTTGTGGTAACTGAAATCATTTAAAAATACCTTTTCCACCAATTAAAATGGAGGCCGAACAGACGCCCTTGCGTTCTCGACACCGAACCACAGAATGTGAAATGGACCCAGATACCTGGTGACTGAAGACCGCTGACTGATTCAGGCCCTTCCACCAACATCCCTGTTTCTCTGGTTTAACGAAATATTAGTGACTGAGAAACAAAGTTTCAAAAGGTAAACGTAATGACCCGGTTAATTTTAGAAAAGGGAGTATTTTGATAAATTCCTTTTCTTCTGCTTCAAAACAAAAAAACACCTCATGTTCCCAGAGCACTTTCTAAAACGCAGAGATCAATATTTACGCTGCACTTTCAAATACAAAATTGTTACTTCTTCTGATTAAACCTGCTTTCAATACCTTATGGGAGCATTCTGAATTTTTTATTTCCTTGTCTAACATCAGGGACACATAAAATAAAATGCACTGAACTAATCCTCTGTTTTTAGGATACGGCCTGGAAATTTTTATTAAAAAACCAAATCCGCCAGCTGAACTTGATAGTCAGTGACTTTTGCTCTTCCCTCAGGCTGCCCTGCACACACACACACACACACACACACACACACACTCACACAGTCGTCGAGGTGTTGAGGGCTCGGACAGGGCATCTGTCCAAATGACAGATCTGTGACCCTAGATGTGTATAAAGCCGAAGTTAAGAGAGCAAAATTTCAGCAACCTCATTCCAACTCCATTTTCCTCTTTTAATTCCTCTTAAAAATGTTCTCTGACGTGCATACCATATGGCCTTTTAAGACACAGTCAATTTCTTTCCTTAAAAATCTGTGAAGCCCAGGTTTGCGTTTTATCACTTTCCCCAACGCTTTGCTTTATGTTATCACTTTTTGCGCTGACCTCTGCTAACATGTTTGGTTTCTCCTTCTGAAACCATACTTGGACTCAACAACTGATCATTGACAAAGTGACCATAATCACATCATTTCATCGCTACTGTGCCGGTGCCTAAAGCTGCTCTATTTGCATTTTGATTCCGAATCATTTTTAGAACGAACGCATTCCCATTTGTCTTCCTAGAGAACTCGCAGAGCTGCCTTTCCTCCTCCTGTTGTCTCTGCCCGCACTCCAGTCCTTCTCACAGCTTACTTGGACTTTTGAATTGCCTCCTAACTGGTCCCTGACTGCAGATGTGATCCCTTATCACCCATCCTTCCTGGCACCAAACCTGATCGAGTAATTTTCCTCTTAAAAATCCATCTCTGGAGCACCTGGGCGGCTCAGTGGGTTGGAGCCTCTGCCTTCGGCCCAGGTCGTGATCTCGGGGTCCTGGGATCGAGCCCCGCATCGGGCTCTCTGCTCAGCGGGGAGCCTGCTTCCCCCTCTCTCTCTGCCTGCCTCTCTGCCTACTCTCTGTCAAAAAAAAAAATTTTTTTTTTAAAAAATCCATCTACAGCTTCCAATTGCCTATCTACAGTGTAGAGTTTAAATTCCTCCTGACAGTGTCTGATATTTCATAAATTATCTGAACCATGATTTCCTTTCAAGCCCTGTCTTCCTCCAGCCTAAACCTGCTGCAATCACACGCAAGTGCCCGCAGGTTCACCAATAATATATATTCTCTCACCATCTGAGAGCTTTGAACATGAAACTTTCTCTTATTGGAAACCTCACCAGCTCTCCTCCAGTTATACTTCATATTACTTTTGTTTAAAGAACTATCCACAAAAGCATTCCCCGCCAGGAAGGCTTCCTTTAGCCAATCTAAAGCAAAGTGCCTTAATATTCAATGTATGTTCCCTTCTGTTATACTCTTATCCTAATTGCTCATAACATATCTGTCTTCCCCAGGGCACTGGTTCTTTCTGGTAGAGATTCATAATTAATCATTCCTGCAGATCCAGCTGGGCTTTGTGAAAAAACCAACACAACCGATGCAGAATTACTATAATTTTAAGCAGATTATGTAGTTTTTAATGGAAGCAATGTCACCTCTCTCAGTCCAGGCTCGTAAACTCCACAAAAAGCTACACATCAACATATATGATTAATGTCACTATTACAGACGTTTGCATACAGTAGGCATGTTCAAAGAACCCCAAGTTTTAAGACTTTCTCAATATTTTTGCGTAAATATTAACGTGACAGTTCTATTTCTAGGCTTGATTTATACTTCAGTCTCTGTGAATCTTGATCCCTTGATTCAAAAAATACTTACCTGGGGGTATTTTGTGCAAATCTCTGTGCTAGACAGTGGAATATCATAAATGTTATGCCTAACTTAGAGAATTGTAAGAATTGAGGCCACCAAATTTTTAAAGATACCAGCAGAGTGCTTAGCAAGCAAATGCCAGTGGGACACTGTGGTTCTTCTGGTGGAAGAGGTTGTGTTGATTTTTTTGAAAAGACCAAGTAGAATACATGTTATATATATGGAACATGTATACATACAGCATATCTCCATATAACATATACAGAATATATACATATCTATAGATAAATAGAGATATATGTAGCTATATAGATATATCAGCAATCATGTCATAACAAAATATGTAAGATAAAGCTCTGCTACAGCTTCTTAGTATTCCACAATACCAATGACAGTTTCTGAACTTTGGAGGGCAATGTAAATTACAGAATTCACAATGGTGTGCTGTTTTGTGGACAACTAAGCATCTGCTTTCAAGAAAAGTCTAAAATTGCATCGGCTTATGCAGGAAAATACTGAAGTGCAAAAAATTGACTTGAATAGATAGCAATTCTTTTTGAAAATAAAAGAAGTAAACAGGTGAATGCTTTTTTTCTTATAATTTTTATTGTTGCAAAGCAAATAGGATATATTGATTATCTTAGACATTTTAAAGAAGCAGTGTGTACTTTCCACAGAGTATATTATCTCAGGTCTGTGTTACTTCCTTATCTGTAAAATTGGTTCCTTCAGGGAAAGTGTTATTTGGTTGAGCAAGGACTTCTTTTGTGAAATGTGCTGGTCTTTTTCGGAGGGAGGAGGGAAGTTAGTTCTTTTTACTTAAATATAAGAGGTTTTATTTTTTTCCCTTTAGAATATTATGTAAATTTTCAAATGATTTTCTGGATAAAACAAATAAGAATGTTTCAATCAGAGGAAGCATCTAATAATCTGAATGGTAGAAAAACAAATTATCTTCAGTGAATTCTAACATTTTTCAAAATTCTGAAATTTTTGTTGCTGACCATTTGTAAAGTTCGTTTTAATTTTTCAGTGATGTGGGAAGAAACTTTAAAACAAGTTGATAGTTTGAATTACACAGCCTTTTCTTCCCCAGAGATTTTGCACTTTATCGTTATCAAAGTCAGTTTCTGGGTGTTACATGCCAACAATGCATCGTGGAACACTACATCAAAAATTAATGATGTGCAGTATGGTGACTAACATAAGATAATAAAAAGAAATTGACAAAGTCAGTTTCCTTAAAAGCGAAAAAGCTTTGTCTATGTAACAGTAGTGCCATCAGAATATCTGTGATGAATATGTTAAAGAAAGCACTTGACTGCAATAACTATTACTAAAGAGTTTTAAGAGAATAAGTATTCATAATCATTAGGGTAACAGTAGGAAGGTATTTACTGCAAATAATGGCATTTTTTTCTTGTACTCACCAATACTATTTGATCACTAGCTCTAATTTTTTATTCTCTTATATATCGAAAAGTTGAATCATTGTACATTTTATGCATTTTTTTTCAAAAATCAATTCTCCCATGTCCTAATTCTTCGTTTTTACCTAATCCTTGAAAAAATTGCCAAGGAAAACCTACCATCAACTGCTTTTCTGTTTTTTTTGATTCTTTTTTTTTTATTTTTTTTTTATTTTACTTATTTGACAGAGAGAGAGATCACAAGTAGGCAGAGAGGCAGGCAGAGAGAGAGAGGGGGAAGTAGGCTCCCCGCTGAGCAGAGAGCCCGATGTGGGGCTCGATCCCAGGACCTTGAGATCATGACCTGAGCTGAAGGCAGAGGCTTTAACCCACTGAGCCACCCAGGCGCCCCATCTTTGATTCTTTCTATATTAATTTCTTAAAATAATATTCTATTGCCATTATAATTTATTGATGTTTTATTTTGGTGGATGGAGAGTTAGCCTTCCACATTCTTGCAAAACAGTTATGTTGCAATCTTGATTATACTAATATTTAGTATTTACATTGACATGACCAACATTGTTCACATCTGAGACCATTTAGGTACTACATGGGGTTCTTTACTTACATTTTTTTGTTTTCCCTCAAATTATTATTTTTGTTTTATAGTTTGCTTAGCTCTCTATATACCTACCCCTAATTATTTGCAAAATATCCAAGAGTACTAAAACCCCTCTCAAAACCATTTTCCAGTTGGTGAGACACATCATGACTTCTGTCAATTTCTCTTTTCCCCTCCTGTATGAACACCCCGCTCATCCAGATAAGTAGCATAAGAAAGAAAATTTTTGAGACCTAGCCTTCCCAAGAATGATTTTACCTAATCCTTATGCTTGAAGGATAGTTTATGGATAGAATTCTAGTTACAATGGCTTCCTGTTTTAATTTTAAGGGCATTAACTATTTTTCTCCATTCTTTTAATATGTCTATTTTGCTATTGAGAAATTATATGGATTATATCCAAATGGAATCTTTTTTATATCTCTAGTTTTCTGAACTATTATGATGATGTTCTAGTTGTCTTTTTTCATTCCTTGTCTTTCCAATATGCAGATTTATTTTCTTTGATTTTGGGGGGGCAATGTGCTATTTTTTTTTTGTTTCTCTCCATTCTTACTATTTTTCATGGAATTACTATTACTTAGAATTTGAACCTAGTGGCTTTATCATTTAATTTTCTTGTTTTAACAATTATAAGTTAATTGATAATTTTCCTCCAGTGAACTTCTCTTAAAAAAAAAAAATTCTCTTAAAAAAAAAAATTTTTCCTCCAGTGAAATGCCAGTTTCACTGAAATGTTAGTTTATAACTTCTGACCATGTTTTTTTTATTTTTATTTGAGCAAAATATGAGAGACCATTAAGGAGATATTTATTTAGGGTGATAATCATTTGGTGATCACATATAAATTTTTTTAACCTGATCATCACTTGCTTGTTGCTTTTGTTTTTGTTTCTTCTACCATGTAAATTTTATTATTTTTTCCGCAGACAAAAACATCTATTATTTCTTTTATGGTTTATGGACTTCTTTTAATGCTTAGAAAGCTACCCTGCAAATGCCACCAAGGTTACACAAATATTCTCCTAAATTTCTTCAAATATTTGTATTATTTTAACCTTGTCTCCTTAATCCAAATTTAAATTTCTAGTATATGGTATAACCCAGTAGACTAATTTTCTTTTCTTACAGAAGAAAATTATGACAAAATTATTTGCAAAATAAATTTCTAAATAAAAATGCCCACTTCATTTAAAATTTATAGTCATATTGCCACATATACATTATGTTATTTCATTTATGTACATATCTATTTTGCTAATACAATACTGTTTTGAGTACAGTAATTTAAGGGAAATTTTAAATGTCTCGTAATTAATTAAAAAATTTTTGGTAAGCTACATAGTGCCCACAATGTAACTGACATCAACATAGTTGGTGTAACAGGCATCAACAAAGCTGAATGTTTTCTTCTCCAATTTTTGCAGACCATCCTATAAATTCAAAAGAGTTTTTCATGAAGTAGCTCTGTAACTATCAATATTAAGATAAAAATGTTAGAAAGTGTATCAGGCAGCAGATTATGTATCTGTAAATTTCTACCCAGACTATTTAATTAGTTGCTCTGTGACTCTGAATGAATGGTCTCATGACTCTGAGTCTCTGTTTCCATAACTATAAAGTTGAAATCATTATTTCTTATCTATATTCCCGACTGTTTTGTGACAAATGAACCAGAAAATGTAAATGTATTTAGAACAAAATAAATGCTAAATATCCATAATATATATATATCTTTGTTACTAATTTTCTACATCTGTGGTAAAAGAATGCTTCTGGCTTATATTCATTCAGTACCTTCTGCTACACTGCAATGTCCTTATCTTGATTTAAGAGCTGCTCTCTGATAAATAAATCAGAGCACTAACTCCCAGTACAAGCATTTCAGGGACTTCTGGGCAAAAAAAGACAATTCTAAAAAATATTAAAAATTTCCATTAGAGATACTCATTTCTGAAAGTCTAAAATATTCTGGCCTTTAAGTTTGTCAACTGTCAGTTCTTCAATGTGTACTAAGGCTAAGAAATAGCCAAGGTATCTTCCAGAAATTTATTAAATCTTTAGTGGTCCATCAATAACCTTCAGAGATAAATCTGGCTCAAAGTATAGACTTAGAATGTTTTTTTATGTGTCAATATTAGACTACTTTTTTTAGTAGACACCTTCAATTTTACATTCCCAGTGAGTACTACGGGTCCAGAGATCAGTTGCACTGATTTTAAACCCAGGCAGTTCCGGAAAATATGATAAGTTCTAGGGAAGTCACCCTCAAGAGAGGGGAGGGATTCCTCAACAAGACAGTACTTCAGAATTATTTGGGTAAAGAAGAATAGCTTGAAATACTGTAATAACAGTATTAGAAACAAATCGGGAACTGTAGGACCCTAAAATTATTTTTTTCACCGGAAGCCAAAGGCTGAAAAAAAAAAAAGATCATTTTAGAGAACATGCATTTAAATGGTTTGGGAAGAACTAGGCCAGCAGTAATCGCTTACATGATACAGGGGACGATTGGAATGATGATAACCAGTATTTACTGACTCTGAGTCAGCTACAGTGCCAGGCACATTACACTCCTTATTTCCATCACTCCCTGTAGCACACTGGTCAGGGAGTTACTCTTATCATTGTAGATTAGGTACCAGAGACTTTAAGAATTTCAGTAACTTGCCTAATACTATGCATCTAAAAATTAGCATGTCCAAATCAGCATATAAAAACATACCATGTCGATGGGTAATAAAATACTATATGTATTGATGTCAATTACCTCAAAATTATACTAGAGCTTTCACATAATTTCAATGAATATTTATGTGGAATTTCCTCTGCTTCTCGACAAAGAGAGATTTAAAGTTCTTTTTTAAAAATTAAAAAAAAATAAAAATTAAAAAAATAAACAGGTAAAAACAATCCAATTTAAAAAACTGAAAATAAAATTAGGATAATTGAACAGGTGTGGCAGATACAAACAGATATGTCAATAAAATATTCCAGAAAGCCCATTAGCAGACATAAGTACACTTGAAAAGTTTGAGTATGAGTGATGTGGCATTTCCTATCAGTGAGGAAAAGAAAGCTTATTCAACAAATGTTTCCAGGAAAATCAATTTGCTGTTATCTCATGGGATAAAAGAAATTGACTTAGATAATTAGATATTACATTTCACACCACAAAATAACTGGATAAAAATAGAAATCATTATGTACCTAATATCCTCAATTGGGTAAAGAATACCTAAGCAAATAATTAAAGAAGAAATGATACACAAAATTATTTATAAATCTGTCTCTGTGAATATTTGTATTTAAATTTATGAGCAAGAGTCAGGGATTGAAATGGCCATTTTTAGGAGTCCCTGGGAGGTGTAATTGGTTAAGTGTCCCCCTCTTGGTTTTAACTCAGGTCACGATCTCAGAGTCATGTCTTACCTTTTCCCCTTAAAGCACTAAGATCCTCTGGCCTTCAATTTCTCTATATATGACTTGCCGGGTGGGGAGGAGCCCAGCATAAATTGTCACTGAGATTTTTCTTCTTCTGGTGGATGGAACTTAAGAGAGATAATGTTAGATGTTCCTTAAATGCTACTACCTTATGACTCTGAACCTAGATCTAAATTGAGATCTAAATCCTGAACTCTAGAATCACAGTTCAACTACATAATACGTATTGTTTCTACTTTGATTTCACATTTATACAGTTACCCTTGAGCAACATGCGTTTGAATTGCACAGGTCCACTTACATGTAGATTTCTTTTAGAAATACAGTACAGCATTGTAAATATTTTCCTTATGATTTTCTTAATATTTTCTTTGCTTCAACTTACTTCATTTTAAGATTATATATATATAAAGAATATGATATATAATATGTATAACATACAAAATACATGTTAATTCACTGTTTACATTATCAGTAAGGCCAATAGTAGGCTACAAGTTGTTAAGTTTTGGGGGAATAAAAGTTACACATGGACTTTCAGCAGGGCAGGGAGTCCACATGCCTAACCCCTGTATTGCTCAAGGGTCAATCATCCTTCAGTCCCAAAAGGTCCTAAAAGACAATTTGAATGTAAAAGGAGGTCTACCTTGTTCTTCCGCAGAGAGTCAATGTTCTAAGTGTTAATACTGGCTAAATTCCTCATTAACATTTAATATTTCCCATTGTTCACAGAAGCATGAACTTCCCTATGCAACCTAACTTTTTACAAATTTCCAGTTTCTCTGCTCTCCATTTGTACACTTTGCTCCAGTTTCACTAAATTGCTTTCCCCCTCCATACCTCATATCTTTCCTCCCTTTTTCATCTTTCCTCACCATGTTCCCTCAGCCTGGAATTTGCCTCTCTCATTGCTACCTATGAGGATCTGGTCCATCTTTCAAAACAGTCACCACCTGTAACCTCTTCCACAGAATCATGCCCCCTGACTCCCACAGATTTAGCAACACTTTCCAATGCCCAAATCCTAAAGCACATAATTTGCTCTTGAATTTATGGATCATTATCACAATTCTTCTTTGTATTATACTTATTAAAGGTAATAAAATACTTAACACCAGGAATGCCCAAGTCTCCAACCACTATGAATGTTTTGCCTCCACCCAGTGAATGAGTATGCTTGCTTGCTCACCGGTCGACTATGAGATGGAACATCCTAGATCATAAGCCCTCTCAGATCAGCATATGTATTGAATTGATCTCTGTACCATCCAAATTTTTAATACAATGTCTTGCACCTAATAGATATACTCATATTTAGCACTGATCAATTAGAGATATACAAAAACAAAGTATATGTATTAGTAAAATTAGGGCAAGAAGCCCACAAGCAAGCAAACATATTCAATCCACTGAAAACAGTTTTATAACATAATGTGCATATGTTGGTCAATTATTAAGCACTATTTGTATAAGGTAAGTAACCAAATGATACAGAATAATCCACTAATCACATTTCCCTTGATCACATCCTGACCTTAAAATTGAGATAAGAATCAAATAATATCACATTTTCGTAATGATTTTAAAACATCTACAATAATAAATATACTGTAAATAAATTTTGTCTATCATCACCTTTAATAAAACTGAACTTAAAGAAAGATAACTTTTTATTTAGAAATTAAATCCTTGAATAAGAGATACAAACTTCTAGTTCTAAGATAAGTAAGTCACAGCAACAAAAAGTATGGCATAAGGAATATAGTCAGTAATAGTACAATAACATTATTTGGTGACAGGCGGTGACTACACATTACGGTGTACCCTGAGTAATGTATAGAATTGTCAAAACATGATGATGTACACTTGAAACTGATATAACATTGAATGTAACTATACTTCAATAATAAGATTAATTAACTCCTTGAAAGACCCATTCTTGACATCAATAAAATGAACAGAATCAGAAAATCCAGAATAATAAATGGAGAAGTGATATACAAAAGACAAAAAAAAAAGACATTTTATATTTAATTTGAAATTTCCTCAGTCTAATCAGAAAGAGAGGCTGTAGAAGTGGAAATGAATGTCTGGAGGACGAAATGAATTTTTCTTCAGGATCAAAATTATAACTATTATCTGGGTTGGGGGAACTCTACTCGGAGCTCAGAAGCACAAGGACTGAGTCACATTGCACAGTGCGGCCCAGGGCTTATCCCAGTGCCGGTCACGATAGGTGTTAGGTAAGTATTTGCTGAGTAACCTGTGGGACACCCTTTTAATAGCTGTTATAATGTTGCGACTGAGGGTCTTTCAGAGTGGTGTCATGTTTTCCTCTTTGCAGGCTCATATTTAAACAACCCAGATGGTCACGGAAAGATGGAAAATTAAATGAATATATATAGAAAATAGAAAAAAATCTTTTAAAAACTATTTTTAAAAATGTTTCTCCAAACCGGATAATAAGATAGAGACTCTAACCCTGAGGCCTAGATTTTTATTGGTTTAATGCAAGAAGTCATTTCTGTTCTGCATTTGTTCCATGGACTTTGTAAAATGTGTTCATTCACCTTGAAGGCACTCATACTAATCACCACTGGAGCTCTGTAAAATGTATATGTGTGTGTACAATAGACTTGAGATGCCAGCTAAAATGAGATTGTTGCAGTCATTCTAGATTTTCATTATTTCTACATAAATTGTTATGCTTTTTCAACAACAAAAAACCCCACTTCCAGTAAGATGTTGAATCGAATCTTGTTCTCTGTCCTATCCTCTGGCCCCAGCCTCCTTGGGTTAGCGTTATTGGTGATGTGCTTTCACAGACTCAATTATCTGAAAACATTTGTGGGTTGAGTTGAGCATATTTCTATAATGGCAGAGGTGTATTTGTTCTGCCCCATTGAAAATGGAAATTGAGTGATTAAATTAAGACTTCTAAAGATACTTAAGAAAATAAATGATGTATTAGGCTTATTTGTTTTTTAAATACATGCAGCCTGGCAAATTAAACCTCACACAAAGTGTGATTCTTAATGCCTGCTGCTAAAGCTCGTGAACCCCTGGTTTAGGAGAATAAATGGGTGAAGCCAGGCGCTGTATGTAATATACACGGATATCCACCAACAAACAATAATACTATTAAATACACAGAATTAAAACGATGTAGGAAAGGGCTGGATCATCTATTAAGAGTATTAGAGGGTTTTAATGTAAATTGGGAAAACACTTGTCATTACAATTGGGAAGGCTAATGGATTTTGATCTAAATTTGTAAGAGGAGTGGTTTTGTATAGCTCTTTCAAAGAACACATGGTATTTTGTCAGTCTTGACTAGTATCACTCCTGGATGGAATCTCTTTTACATTCACTTGTATTTATTTTATTTATTTGTTTGTTTATTTTTAAAAGATTTTATTTATTTATTTGTGAGAGAGCTAGAAAGAGCAGGAGCTGGGGGTGGGGTCCGGTGGGGTGGGGCAGGTGGTTGGGGAAGGACAAGCAGACTCCCCGCCAAGCAGGGACCCCGCCATGGGGCTCGATGCCAGGACCCTGGAATCATGACCCGAGCCAAAGGCAGATGTTGAGCCAACTGAGCCACACAGGTGCCCCTGTATTCACTTTTAATTTAATAATAGCTACAATGTAAGGGATGTTAACCGTGTGCTAAACACAGTGTTTATTTGCACTTTACATCATGCACTTATTTAAATTGTAACCAGTAAATTTCAACCAGTCATTAGCAGAGACCATCCACAGAAATACTACCATTTTTTACTACAATTTAGGTTGGAACTCCAAAACCTTTGATTGATCTCATATTCTGAGCCACAGAGCATGAGATTAATCAGCATGAGATTAAAATTTATGAGTCACTGTGATAGGGAAGATGCAACATTATTGGAGAAAATGACTAAGTGGAAAATGGTTTTTTAAAAAATCAGAATGCGGAAAAAATAGAATTACTCAATAAGTAGGACAAGGACACAACTAGCATTAAAAAAAATTCTATGACATGCTCTGCATAAAATTTTAACTCCATAAAACATTACTTTTTGTATTCTGTACACTTTAATTCTAAAACAAGAATAAAAACGTTATAAAAACAAACTGTCCAAGGGTGATTACTTAATATCTATGATATACTCTTGATTTAAAGTATGCATGTCTTTGTAGATCAGTTTTCCTTAGAGTGAACGAGGGTATGCATAAACCAAAGTGCTTAAATGGGTAATACAAAAGACTTAAGGGGAAGTGGAACATTAAAAAAAAACAAAAACTTACTAGTTACTAAGAGACAACTTTTCTGGGATTCTGATGAAGAACTTAAAGGAGGAAAAAATCCCGTCAAGAAACTAAATATTATGGGGGCGCCTGGGTGGCTCAGTGGGTTAAAGCCTCTGCCTTCGGCTCAGGTCATGATCCCGGAGTCCTGGGATCGAGCCCCACATTGGGCTCTCTGCTCAGCGGGGAGCCTGCTTCCCCCTCTCTCTGCCTGCCTCTCTGCCTACTTGTGATCTCTCTCTCTCTAATAAATAAATAAAAATCTTTAAAAAAAAAAAGAAACTAAATATTATGAATAAAACCAAAGTGACTTAACTGTTTTGTTGTTTGTTTTTTCTCCCACGAATAGGCTACATATGTTGACTAACAACAAAAGGAAGTGAAAGCAGTCTGCTGGATTGAGCAGAACAAAATGTATATCATAAATATACCTGGATTATAGTACAAGAGTTGATTCTGTATTTCTATGAGGACAAAGCAAAATCTTGTATATTAAATTGACGTTTTCTTTTTATCTGCTTGAGTAATTAAATTCCTATATGATTTAATAATTTTCCCCACTCTATATATTCTTTTTTTTTAAAGAGTTATTTATTTTGAGAGAGAGAGAGTGCACAGGGGTGGGGAGGGGTAGAGAGAGACAGAATCTCAAGCAGACTCCCCATTGAATGCGGAACCTGACACAGGGCTCGAATGCACAACCCTGAGTTCATGACCTGAGTAGAAACCAAGAGTCAGATGCTTAACCGACTAAGCCACCCAGGCACCCCTCTATATATTCTTTTAAATTTAAAATTGTTTGTGAAGGTTAAATATTTATTGCACATTTCTTCTTCATATTATTAGCAATCTCTCTTTTTTTAAAAAAATATTTTGTTTGACAGAGAGAGAGACAGCGAGAGAGGGAACACAAACTGGGGGAGTGGGAGAGGGAGAAGCAGGCTTCCTGCTGAGCAAGGAGCCCGATGTGGGGCTCCATCCCAGGACCCTGGGATCATGACTTGAGCCAAAGGCAGACACTTAAGGACTGAGCCACCCAGACGCCCCTATTAGTAATCTCTTATATATCTCTTACAGTTGGACATTTTCATGCCCGACTTCATATAGATATGTAAGTTATAAATTTGCTTATTGTCCAAATTTCAGAAGTAACACAGTCAAAAATAATCTTTCCAAAATATTGTTACTAAAAGGGCACATAACTATAAATGACTCACATTACATTGTGTATTCCATCTTCTCCCCATCCTCAACCTCCAGCCCTCTGCTCAGTAACTAATCTGAGATTAAATAATGATAAGAGTCAATTCACTGAAATACAAACACATGGACTCATAAGTTTAAATAAAATGTAAAATAGCGTATGATTGGCTCCTACTTGTGGGACGGATGGGAAAGAAGAAAGAAGTATTAGGATGAATAATTCTTATTCATTGACAATTATTAACATTTGTATTAAGATAATTTCATCAATGAACTTTAAAATTAAAAGTAAAATTAAGTAATTTGGCTTTGAAAAAAAGTGTACATGAATTGCTTCTCTAATTACCTGAATTCTAGAGCCATATGGAAATCAATGGGCATTATTTCATATATTATTATATCATTTATTCATTCACTCAACAAACCTTCTTTTTTTAAACCAAAGACACGAAAAGCATTGTGTATTCAAAGGAAGTGATTTAAAAACCATGAGGAAAATAAAAAGAGAAAAGAATCAAAGGAACATTGTACTATGCTCTTGCTACTTGAAAAGATCCGAGATGCAGAGTTAATTCAATATTAACCAAAGTCCCTGAAGGATGGCATATAGGAGCTCAACGTTCTGGAAGTGACTCTATGGGGTAAGGCTTTTTGCTAAGTGCTGGATGACCAGGATGATTAAACCATGGCTCTAGGCTAAGTGTTGTTCAGCTTTATGGAGGAGACAGACATAAAAACAGATACATTCAAGTCAAAGAACAATGATAACAAAATATGCAAATTATGGTGTAAACAGGAGCAGATTTGGTTAGCAGTAGAACAGCATAGGAGGAGAAGGACACAAAATCTGGAAGAGGGTGAATGAAGTTCATGGCCTATGTAATCTGATTCATCCATGGGATCTCCATGCAAGATACTGCACTGGCCCTCCACCTCTGGGCCCTTAGTGCATTCTCCGGTTTCCCCCCACTCTCCCATCAGGGTAGCTGTCCCCTTGGTTGTTTGCCTGGCTCCCCTGGCAGATGGTTTCCAGTGGGATTTGATCAGGCACTGGCCGAGATTGGAGAATGGGAAGAAGGAAGTAACCAGGAAATTTCTCCCCATCCTCGTCTATCTCCGGCTATATTTCTGACATTCACTGTTTCTCTAACTTGTCCCTTGCTCCCTGCAATTCAGGTTGCCCTGGTTTCATCTCTCAAGACAGTTGCTTCCTTCTGCCACCTCACTAGGTCTGCTATTTTACTCGCACCTGCTCAATTTCTCAGGGAGACCCTGCCATCAACTGCCAGCCATCAGCTTTCTCTATTTTAAATATTCAGAGTGGTTTCCATTTTGTTGGTTGGACGCAAATGCCTGGCAGACATGAACTACTGGAGGCTGAATTCCAGGGAGTCTGGAGGGTAAATTTGGGTCTAATCAACATATAGATGAGAACTGCTGAGTTTATGCAGAGAGGGAGTGTGTGTAAAATGATTGGTAGATTAAGGGTGGAACCCTGGGGAAAATGGCAGCAGATAAAGAAAACACAGTCTTTGAATGAATCTAAAGAAAAACTTTTAGTAGAATCAGAAAAATGTGGTATCTACTAATTCACGAGGAACCTAGTCATCATTGGCACCCAGCATTTGCCAGATGAGGTTTCTGAAGACAGATCAGGTCACCAGTTAGATAACATTTGAAATCCAAATCTGGGTTTCCTATTCCTTCATCTAGTGTCTTTGCGATATCATGCTATTAATCATTCTTTTCAGAGCAGGTCATTTGGCATCATTTGCTTGGGTTCAGGTTACTTGCTCTTAGCTTGTGTGATATTTGCACCTTGGTTTCTTCTTATGTAAAACCAGTATATGGTATTATTTACCTTCATAGGTAATTTTAAGAATTAAATGAGGTAATATATGAAAAATATTTAGAATAGTTTAAAGTAATTAAGACAGTTGAAATTACTGAGAGGTTGTGCAATCCGAGAAGGTTAACAGTGCTCTCAGATCTTATCACAATATTATGAAAGATAAGGTAGTCATTGTGCACCTTACAGGTACTGAATATCTTCTGAAGTTCCAGATTTTCTTGCATTTTGTAATATATTTGCCATTTATTTAATAAAACCAAATTTAAGCTGAAATTGAGTTTTCACTTTAGAAATTTAGTCATTTTTTTCCTGTAAAATTGAGTTTTATGCCGTTAGTTTCTTCTGAGATCCATACATTTAAGAATTTCCATTTTAAGTGAAGTTTCGTGATTCATTTTCTATTTGCATGGTATTTCAACAAAAATTAAAAAAAAAATCTCAACAAGGTATTTGGTTTTTTCTGAGAGTCTTCTGAGTCTCACTCCTGTCATCCTTCTCACTCCTCTTTCTCTTAAAGTTTTAGTACCCCAAAGTACTTACATGTCAAATATAAATCAAGAAATTGGGAAATTGTTAAACAAAATTACAAAATAATTCTAATTTAGATAACATAGAGAAGGTACCATATTTCCTAGAATTGTTGCCATTAGCACTAAGAAATTCACATTTGCAATCAAGGAGAAACAAATCAAACACTCATAGTATAACATGTAGAGTCAACCAAAATCCAATATTGTAAATTTTAACTTACCTTCTGTGTCTGCTATTCCCACTCCTACTCCTGGCTGCTTTATAGGCTCTTGCCCATTCTGCCCCATCTTCCCTCTTTTAAAAGAAAATAAAAGGTTACACATTTAGTTGGTCTCCTAAATGCAAGTGAGAAGACCAAGTTCCCCAAAAATAGAATAACATTATATATTCGGACCTGAAAGAAATTACTTGAATGGCAAGTTTAAACAACATAAATTGCTCTGTATCATGTTAATTTTAAAATAGGGGCTTGTTTCTTTTTCCTACTTAGTCTGAACATAATACCTCAAAATTCAGGGTCTTATTTGTTGACTCATTTATCCAAGATCAGACTATTATGAAATGTTCAAATTTTGTTTGAGAATTACGGTGTTGTTTTTTCCATTTTTAACTCAAGAAGCGAGGAGAGTTTTTATATTTTTCTGTTTTGTTATGATGACTTGTACAGATCCTTTGGGAGAAGGGGAATGTTGAATTAAATAACTTAAAAGAATAATATTGTAATACCACAGATTTTTATTTCACTTAGTGACTTTCAGATCCTGTCTGTGTTTTCAAGTGTGTGTAGCGTATTGGCTATTGAAGTCATACCTCCTGGTCTCTGCCTCTGGCTTCACTATTTCATGCTATGTGTCATCTAAGGCAAATCTACTTAATTTGGTGAATCTATATCTCCTTTTGTAATATAAAGATAGTAACACTAGCTAGCTTTTGGGTAGAAGAAAATCACATGGAAAATTTATACACAGTACTTAACACAGTGCCTGAGACAACATAAAATTCAATAAATAGGAACTATTAATAGGTAGGTATGCACATAACGGCTTTAGAATTCAGCCAGAGTCTACTACTCTTTTAGTTTCAGACTTGAACTTTCTGGAAGGCCAAATCAATGAAGAATTCATGATACTCTGAGCACTGTGTGTTCAGAATACTGATAATGTAACAGCCCAAACTCTTATTTTTCAATAAGAGAAAAAGCTACATGGCATAGAAAAGATTTTGGAATTGCCTTTATACCTACTTTTATAAGATGTTTTAAAATAATAAAATAAAAACACATAAATTTTAAAAAGGGCGTTTGAATAAAAGAACGCCTCAATACTATACTTTGTAGACAATAATTCTAACACAGCAGAACTTGCTAACAATTCTTATTTTCACAAAAATATTTGCTTTGCTGAATTTGCTGAGAATGTAATTGTATTTCTTTCTTAAAAATCCAATTATATCTCACTTGAAAACTGCTCTAAAGATTCTCTTACCTTTCTATAGAGATGTTTCTACGCATAATGAAAGAGGAGTAGATATAAACTCACAAATTATTTTATTTTGAAAGCCATTACATTGTTCCATTATGACAATTCTAGGTCAAAGTTTTCAATACAAATTCTTACCAAGTGTGAAGAACACGCAGATATGTTAGAAATCATGTATGTACTTATATACATATAGATATAATCTGCATCTGAATATATGCCAAAAAAGTCTGTATTAAGCAATTTGTGTAACTGCTTCGGTGAGATTCAATACAAGTGGATGATAAATTTTAAAAAAATTCACTCTTTTCTGATCAGAGAGAAAAGCTTAATAACTCAGTAGTAGTCTGACCGCGGGCAATACACTAGGACTAGCAGAGGGAACCAAATGTCTTGTTACTGAGTGAAACTCAGCTGGAAAGGAAAATCATTTTAGGAGTGTTAATCTAACAGATGAGAGTACTAAAAAATTACTCTTCTATATATGTCAAATTTTAACAAAATAATTACCATTTTTAGTAAAAGTAAAATTTGGGTAATTTTTTATTTGATCTTGAGTCCTAGGTTTTGAATTTTAATGGTATCTGGTATTCAGCTGCAGTCTCTGTTTCTAAGGAAAACTGATTTTAACGTTAGATGCACAGGCAAATGTGTACGAGAGGCATTTCTAAGATCTTACCGGTACTTCTGCAGCAATGTGACGCTAAATGAAATATGTAGGAAACATGATTGTGGGACATATGAATGATGCAATTTTTCTAAATTCCCGGGAAATAATCTTCAGCTCAGAACATGCAGACTACACAGTTTATAATTTATATTTGTTAATCAATCACCAATAGTTACTGAATTCTTATGTTAGCCTAAACAGTAATTGTGTTAGACACAAAAAGGTATATAAAAGAAATACCAAATATTGCCAAATACCAAATACCAAAGAAATGAGAATTTTCTTTGTGCCCCTATGGCAAGACAACGGTGTATCTGAAGCAGTTTTGGAAGGCTTTGAGGAAAAAGGGAAAAACAGAATTGGAATGTCGTATGCACGTAAAAAATAAATAATCTAATTCCACTTCAGATATTCAGATACTGAGGAAATAACGTGCTTTTTCTCGGGAAGTTATAACTTCATCATCAGTGTTTAATTATTTGAAATATATGGATAAATTGGAAGGTTATTAAGTGATGTGTGGCTAAAAAAATTTACAAGCTCATATGATATTCACAGTCTAGAGAGAGAAATGTAATGAATTTGCTGAAACTCTCTTCATACAGGATCGTCAGAGAAAGAGGACTAATGAGATCAGACTGGTTTTAGAAGTAACGTCCAATAAAAAAGAGCTGATTTACTGTAAGTAACTATTGAATCCATAACCGAAGTCTTAAAAAAAAAAAAAAAAAGATGGGCAGGTGATCCAATAATGTAACAATTTAAGTAGGAAAACTATAACTTGAAAATCACAAAGTAAACAGAGTTTTCACTGTACAAACCCCTTTCCCCCATTATTTTGCTTTTGCAAACTGAGCCATTATCTAAATATTAGGACTACTCTGGACAACAGAAGGAAAGATTTATAAAAGCCTTGATAATAAAACAAAGAGAAACAGAATTCCACTCCCAGAAATGGCTTCACTAAACATTGGAGAAAATGAAGATCCTTTAACACCGGCCCAGATCAGGGGTCTGCAAACTCTATAGGGAGCCAGATAGGAGATGGTTCATCAGGTCTGCCCCTAGAGGGCAGAAGCGACATCAGGCAACACATAAGGAAATGGGTGTGGCTTCCAATAAAACTTTATTTACAGTCGCTGAAATTTCAATTTCATATAACTTTCATGTGTCACAAAACGCAATTCTTCTGGGTTTTTTTTTCCCCCTCCCCAAACATTTAAAAATGCAAAGGCCGTTTTAGCTCACAGACTTTGCAAAGCTTGCCCTGACCTAGATGGTGGAGATGGGTGGCCCAATAATGCCTTTCAAAACCTGGAAAACTAGTTCCCTGGGAGGAGAAGGAGAGGCTGAAAAGTCTAGATTTTGATACTGGAACAGACATAACCTACATATGTATCTTGGATGCTAACTTTTGCCACCAACGTGACTAAGCCCATTCTAACACATCCTAAACACAATCTGCCTTCATTTTGCATTTGATCTGCAATATCATTTTCTTGAGGCTTAACATATTACAAATGATTTTTATGCCAAGATTATCTACTGGGGACCCCTATATTACTTGATATTTGTTCTAGAAAATATGGAAACACTTCAAAATGTTTCATGTTAATTGTGGAAAGTCTTTCAGTGGAAAGACTTACTGAAAAGTCTTTACGAGGAGCCCAATGTGTTATCTATTTCAAAAATGATATATGAGCTCTTTAAATATGTTTAAATATCTCCTGATTCAAAGTAAATTAATCTAAGTTTATCTCAAACACCAATAATATTTGTGTTTGATCATTATGTGATTACTGCATCGATGGACTACTGCTGCTGAAGTTAATTTAGTTATTATGTAGCAGTTTTTCCTATTAAATACAGACTGCACTGGTGAAATAGTCCTGGAAGTGACTAGTGTCCCTCCTCAGAACTGACTAAATTAATCCAATCTTTCCCGAACAGTCTATTTCCTACGTAGGCATAAACAGTTGAAGTGCTTCAGGGACAATGAGTCAGAACTGGATAATTATCTAGTTATTTCCTGTTAAGTGTTAAGAAAAGCTTACTCATGATGCTGTTAGCTGTGTAGTGGAAAAAAAAAAAAAAGAAAGAAAAAGAAAGAAGGAAACCCCACACTTACATCCTTGGAATAGGAAATAGATTAGTCTCCCCTGTGGTGCTGCTGCTTCCTTCACTGTCCACGCTATACCCACTGCCAAAGCTGCTGCCCGAGGAGCCGGTGGACACGGAGCTTTCTGCAGGCCGGTGACTGGTAGGCTTTGCTGCATGGTGTGGGAAGAGTCAACACCACAGTCAATCAATGAAACTCCCCTTGATCCCCAAAGGCATCATTATACGTTTTCTTCATTGACAAGGATAATGAAACAGCTCTAGCAAGAACTCCACATTTCTTAATCTGCCTTTCATTTTCTTTTCCTTAACCAATAAGGTGTTGTGGTAACACTGAGGACTTGATTATTTTTATTGGACACAGAAGTAAAAAAAAAAAACCAAACAATTGTTTCTAGGGTTAAACCATCGGATTTTTAGACTGAGTTAAGTAGTATGTAACCAACCAGTCTATTACTATTATCATTATTATTGCTTCTCTTTGTGGTTCCTTTGTACAATCTTACAGTTAAGGACAAACAAGTATGAATTTTGGCTATTTCATGGAGAAAGGAGCTTAGAAAGACTTGGGTAGAGAGAAATAACGGCATAAGGGAAAATTTCTTAATTATTTTCCATATTAACCAATAATCTGTTTTTCTCCTGAGAAGTACAGATGGTTTCAAGAAGTGATTGAAGAATTCTGTGCTTGCTTGTATATATTTCTAACAATTATTCCCAGCAGGTTTTTAAATTTGAAGATATTTGTTTCCCCTTCAGCATTTCTTCATTTCTGATTGGGACTTGTTTCAATAATTCCTTAAGTTTGATTTTTTTGGATAAAACAATCCATATTCCCATGGAAACATAATTCTGTGTTGTTTAATACAGTCGGAGTACAGTACTAATATTGTTAGTGGAGTTCCAGATCGGAGGAGATTTGGGGGGATCTTTTGATGCAAAAGACGGAAAAGAAAGCAAGTGTCTCCTCCTCTTTTTGTGGAGGAGGAGAGTTTCTCTAGGCAAATTTTAAAAATTATTATTATTATAGTCTTCTGCCACATGGTCAGAATTTAAGAGCATGAACTTTGATCATACGGACAGGATTTGGAATCCTAGCTCCTTCTGGAATAAATCTAAACAGTCTCGGCTTCCCCATTTGAAAATAATGGGTTCAGTTATGGATACCTCAACTTACAAGACTGTGACCATGAGGAGTGAGATAAAGCAGTTCAGTTACTTTCTCTTCCTCATCTTGTGATTTTATTGTCAGACCCCCAACCTCTTCCGCAAGGTTTTCCTGACAATCGCTGCCCCCTACTGTCTTTGAGCATACCTAGCCCCTGATAATGAATTTGCCTTGATTTTCTTTCCAGTTCTAGATATGTTCTAGGATACCAAACTACTTCGAGTCTCTCTCTCCTATAAAATTACCCGCATTCATTCAGGAGTTTCTTAAGCATTTGGATAGATTCACACCGTGGGTGAATCACTGATAAACCATTTAATGATTCCAAGATATCTATATTTTACTTCAAGAGATGTATACAAACACAGTGACTTAATCTGGTGGAATTTTAATAAAAGCAGTACCTCCAAATGAAGGGAAAAATACAGACATTGCGAGGGAAACTACTTGAGGACAGGAAATCCACCATCAGGGTAATCGGGATCAAGTCTTGCAAAGGTTTTGGCTTTTCCCCAATTCCCTGCTTCTTTTAGGGACAACAGATTCTCTAAAGTCAACAGGAATTGTTATAATGTCTATTGCAGTGATAGCAAGATCACTTTCTTAGAATAGAGAAATAAGGAAGAAATGTCGGTCAATAACTTAGTAGGTATCTATAAGTTGGGACTAGCTATTTAGAAAAAGGCTTGAATATTGTTAAATAACCAGTCACTGATGGATTACTAGTAACCCATAGTAGATTTGAGGAGACAGAATGACAGTTATAATGTTTGATATTTTCTATGTAGAAGAAACCCAGATGGTGTATATAATGTTAACTTAAGGACTTTTTAAAAGGATAACTTAAAAACTATAAAGGATATATGACTATGATATAAATTATGAGCATTTATAAAGTAAATTAAACGGTATAATCAAATACATAATGAGTCAGATTAGTCTACTGGTTGTAAATAAAGGAAAGCTGCCATACTTTTTGATTGGCATTATATAATCCAATCTACAATATTGTTAATATTTTTCGTATGATATTGAATGAAACACTTTAATACCATCAACTGTAATCTCAATACACTATTTTCAAAAACAAACCTTAATTAATATACACTAATTTAGAATCAATTCGTTTTTACTAGATTAAAACAATTTTCAACCAAAAGCAATCTCACAATGCATCAAAATAGCTATTATAGTAGAACTGTCTTATTTAAATTTCAAAATACTCAGTCTTCTCTTTGTGAACTTTGATTTTACCTGATGCAATTTCTAGTTCTATTCCTCTTTTGGGAAATTTGAGATGTGTACAGAATGTAAAACAATATAACAAGAAGAAAGAAACAAGGCTAGAAATAAACATGAGAGTTTTTCATCTTGAGTAGGTGAACAGAAAACTCATTTGGAAAACCTGTACAAGTGCTGTAGATTTAAATGCAAACAAATAATATTTTATGAGATATAAAATGAAAGAAAAGCAAATCTAGAGAACATATATATACTGGAATAAGTTCAAGTCTACCTAACATATTTAGAAAACAAAATTATGTGGAAGTCTGAGTTTAAAGCAACTTCAGGTAGTTAGAAGTTAGGTGAACAATTCACATAAATCAAGATGTTTCTCATTATCTTACCAAAACATCTGGTACTTGACTGATTTTTTTTTCCCTGATCTCGTATGGATGTGTAGTGTACAGAGAACCTGAGGTCTGGTAGTTTCTAAAAATGAATTTAACTAAAAATGTAGAAGAGAACTTTGCTTTTTACTGGGCTATCTACATAGCATAAAATGCAATTAAACATACAGAAATGCAGAGGTTTTGATAAACTGGTACTAAAACCCCACGTATTTTAATAGTTCCTTATCAGACACTTGAAACCATGCATATATTTACTAATTTCTCTTGAAACAGTCTCCAGATAAGAACATATCAATTCTCCTAGAGTGAGCTAAACCTCCTTTATTTCCGACACGTTAATGAATAAAGTGCTTTTACGACAGGATATCAGAGGCCAGATTTCAATGTAATTTTAAGACATCTCATGATTTTGGCCACACTCTTTAGTTTGCCTCTCAAAGATCTTAACCATCTGCTTCTTTCCAAATGCATCTCCTGTCATTTTCCTTTGTACACTTTTCACGGAAGCCCCCTTAGACCACTGGCGCTGGCAAGCCCTTTGGTTTGGCTTTTTTTTTTTTTCCCTCCTGAGCTGTAGCTGGGCCCGTTCTTCCGATTTTGTAATGCCTTTCTCTGCCCCTGTCACTTTCTCATATCGGAACTGTACTTCTCCCTAAAGGCCCAGCTCGGATTGCACCTGCTCTGTGTATTTTCCTCATTTTCCCACTCAGAAGCGAACTCTTCTACATCTGTAGTCTCCTAGCACAAGATCTGTTTCTGCAACGACCACTTTCTATCTTTGGTTCCGGTTGTTACATTCATGCTGTGGTTGGAAGCCGAGCCTGTGTTTTTGCCACCGTAGCCTTCTCAAAAGCTTATCCCGGAACTATGCTGAAGCAATATTTAATGAAATAATAATAGAATTAATAAGTCTTTCCTTTAAACACACAACTCAAACATCCAAATGATTTAGTAGATATTTTACTTTTTATCCGGCTGTGTGCATTATGCAAATCAGAAATCTCTCATTAACACCACCTGATGTGGGAGGGGTTTTTTTTCCTCCATGTTTTGTCAAGGAAACTTGGGGCAATGCAATTTTTTTTTTGTAGCTTTAAAAACAGAGATGCAACTTTAATGTGTCATACTGTAGAAAAGTATTTGCTCACTCAACTAGATGTTTTCTTTTTTCAATCCCTCCAAAACCAGTTTAATTGAAAGGAATATTTAATGATAACACACTAAACATGGGAGTGCATAGTTTTGTGAATTAAAAAATCATAACATACCACGGGTATCTTATATATGCATTTAAATTGGAATGGCAGTAAGATGTAATATGTATGGTCACAATCCATCGAAGAACAAGACGGTGTTCTTATAGACACTGGTATTTGTGCAGGTTCCAAATCTAGATATACAGACAACTGGTGAACTCTGGTTTATATTTAAATATAAATAATATTTAAACAATGTTATTTTAAAATAGTATTTTAAAACATTAAAACAAAATATGACTTTCCATAGTCTTATGATTCCAGATTAGTAATTTAAAACTATTCTACCTTTGCTTTATGTTCTTCTAATCAGTATCAGAGATCATGGACCTATTAAGCTTGAATATATCATGTGCCCGTGTACAGCACATGATATGTGTTTCTTTTTTGAGGAATTGAGGTTTACTTAATAATAAAATGCATTTTGGAAGCCTACATTTTTGTGTCTACTTTCTTTTTTTTTTTTCTTTTTTTAAAGATTTTATTTATTTATTTGACAGAGAGAGAGAGAGAGATCACAAGTAGGCAGAGAGGCAGGCAGAAAGAGTGGGGGAAACAGGCTCCCTGCTGAGCAGAGAGCCTGATGTGGGACTCGATCTCAGGACCCTGAGATCATGACCTGAGCTGAAGGCAGAGGCTTTAACCCACTGAGCCACCCAGGTGCCCCTTTGCTTTCTTTTTTAATTCCTATTTGTACTATCAAGTATCAACTAGGAGAAAGAATGTATCTCATAAATACAAGATGGAATAAGCCCAATCCCAGAGAGAGGGTTCCTTTACCCTAGAGGAATAAATCCTAGAGTGTTAAATCATTTTTGTCCTCAATTATTGAGGGGGCATTCCAAGTAAACACATTTTACCTTCTGCAAGGCAATTTAATCTTTTAAATTATTTTTTGACCTCTTTATTTTCTTCAGATACAAGATGGTTAGACATTTTGTTTCATTACTCCACTGTGGCCAACCTTAATTAAACTTCGTAGTGTCTTTTTGACTGCACATCTGTTTTTAATTAGTTGGTTTTTTCCCCCCTCAAACCGTCCTTAAAAATGCAGAACTATCACTGTACCTACCACACGATGGCAGCACTGGGCTCACAGTCCGTGGAACAAAACTGTGGGCTTGACTTTCTATAATTGTGGAACCATGGAAATGAAAGGCTGGTAAGGACTCTAGAGATAGTCCACTCCAGAACCATCATTTCACCTATAGAAAAACTAAGCCCTGGAAAGATTAACTGATTTGTTCTGAGTCACACACTAATTAAGGAGGGAAAAAAGAAAAACTAAAAAGTGCTAATTCACTTTTCTCCGGCATTCAATTTGTTTCAAAGTGACATTGTGAGGTCTCTGCCTACCTCGGAATTCTGGGCTTAGGATGCAGGGCACAGCCTTGTTGCCTGTGATGTTCAACCGCTGGTTTAAATCCTTGGAACAGCTCAAAGGTGTAGCCAAATATTTTAGGAATAATTTATAATATCGGTAGTCTAAAATTTCCCAAATTACTTGGTTGATAGAGTATTATCTTCATAGATCAAAATTAAATCAATCAATAATTATTTTATTTCAATTGCTTAACTATTTTCAATATTATGTATTTATAGCATATATATATGTGTGTGTATCATACACATTTTTTTCCTTTGCTAGCTTTAATTTTAACTTAGCTGGACATTACTTTGATGACCTTTTCTACTTTCTCCCCACTGTCTGTCTATTGCTATCTCTCTCTCTCTTTTCTTACTGCTGTTGTTACTCTGGTTGTTATTTTTACTAATGAGATTTTGAGTTTTATTTCATTTGTTGATTTGCTTTGAATGTGAACCTGAAAAGGTCATGTTCTAAGATCCATTGTTACCAGCATTATTTGGTAGGTTTTCCCGTGAATTAGGTCCAATCACATTTTTTATGTTCCCTATGACAGTTTAGTGGTATTATAATGAAAAAGGACTTTAGAAATTTAATATTTTTTAATATTACTTCAGGATATTCATTATCCGATTTGGAAAAATTCTAAAGAAACCAGCCCAAAACAAAATGGCATACGTAGTTTCAATACAGCTATTTGTAGGAGTTTCCTCATACTTCCAAATTATAAGTTTTTCCAAACGAAAGTACTGAAATCAGCTCAGACTTCTATGTCATTTCTTTAAAATCACAAATTATATATATATATGAGTATATATAATCTCGCAAAATTATAACAAACCATGAGAAATGGAATGTTGCATTGTCTATTTGCTACAACTCAGGAAAGGTAGTAAAGCTTACTCACATTCACACTCTTCCTTCACCATCCACATAGCCTTAGGACTGAATTTCCAAGACATTTTCATACTCAATTTAATCTGTTTTTATCTAATGCTATCAGTAATTTGCAGGTATTTCCCAAACTCACTCATATATTCTCTAGCTTTGTAGATAATGGGATTAACGATCACTTCTAGTACTACTTCCAGGAACACAAGTGGTACTAGATAACTTTAGTATAAGAGGTGTTTGGAAGTGAGAGTAAAATTTAATAAGTGGAGAGGATTTTTTTCTTACATAAATAGATGTGATGACTCAGCATGCTATAGTTTTTTTTTTTTAATAGTTCTTATATTTTTGCTAGAATGTTGACTTTTAAGTGCATCTTCCTTTTTTAAGGTTTTCTGTTTCAGAACTGGTTTTCAAAGAAGTAAATAAAATATTTAAATATTTAATATTTAAATTAAGTATACTAAATAAACTTATACTTATTTAATATTTTAAATATCTAAAATGAATACAATTTATGTGGAAACCAAAATTTAAAAAAAAAAAAGAAACCAAAATTTTCTAGTAACTAATGGAAAAAAGCTCAATTAAGGTATCATCAGAAATGAAAATTAAAAAAATCATTTTATCTTTAATAGATTTAGGCTGTAATTCTAGCTGTGTTCAAAGAGAAAGAGTCCACAAAGAATTTATTCAGTACCAAGTTTTGGTTTTGTGCTAAAATATGCTAACATAATTGTTACAACAGAATAAAGATTTTTATCTTTAAAAGATTAATAGGGAGAATCATATTTGGACAAAAAGTGCAAGATTTGAATTAAGTTCTCCAGAGCAAGTCTTACTTTCTCAGTATTCATTTTATTCTACATTGTATTCTCTCACTTGCCATTTGCTTGCAAAACATGCAGGACTGTTTGAGTGGAAAGTAATTTAAAATAATCAGCTTTGAAAAATGTTCTTACACAATCCTGAGATCGCTGACTTAGATCAAGAACATGTAGCTGACAAGGATGTTCTCCTTCAATGGAATCTAAATAGTTTGATTTATATAAACACCTTGCCCAAAGCAGACTGATTTACATGGCTAACATTATAACAAACACTATTATTTTTCATATCATTCAAATGTAGTTAGTGGCCGCAGAATAAAGAAGAGTTTGGACAATTATTTGCTCAGTGTATGTCCCACTCTATGGTACCTCATCTCTCTGGTTAATTTCATGAATCTGTACTTTCTCTGAATTGATCATTTTCAAATACTTTCTCTCCTCCTATAGGTGGTTATACCCCAGGGGACTGTAAAGGTTATTAGTGAGAACCAGAGCCAGGAAAAATAAAAATACACTTAATTATATTTCCAGATATTTCTAAACATGAGGATGCTTGCATATAAACTTAAGACGATGACTGCGTTTTTTCTTTTTCAGTCTCAATGGAGCAAAACTTACACTTTTCCCATTCTTCCTAAGGCTTCCCA
Organism: Procyon lotor; assembly: GCA_028646535.1. NCBI lineage: Eukaryota > Metazoa > Chordata > Mammalia > Carnivora > Procyonidae > Procyon > Procyon lotor. Next base: position 68,165,384 of record CM053614.1, on the reverse strand, counting down.
GATATCTGATAGGTTATTCAATAAATATTACTAGATGGGAGATTTTCAAGGATGGTTATTTTCATCTGTTTTGTTCACTGCAGGGTCACTAACTCTTTGAAGAGGTCCTGGAATATAATATTCATTTAAAAATGCATATATGAATATGAATAAATGATGAACAACTAATGTACAGAATTCAGATAATACTGTCCATAAATGATAAATATTTTCAGAATTAAAAACACATTAAATTATTACTTGAAAATTAAAAATCAAGAATTAGGTAAGAGGTTAAAAAACTTTTTTCTCAATTTTGAATCAGAGTGATGATTTTCAGTTTTTCTTACACCAACAAAATTAATCTGAACTATACGAGACTGGTAATATAGATACTACAATAGAAGATAAAAGGAAACTATTTATAACAGGTGTTTTTCCAATAAGCCTTATCTTTAAGATAAGGCTGCAAATAAAATTTATTCTATCTTTATAATACTCCCTCTGTACTTCAGGTTGGGAGCAGCTTGATTAAAGCTGATTCAGCAATTTACCAAATTTTGAAAGTAGTCAATAATGTATATGGACATATGGTCAGCACTTGACCTAAATCAATTCCAATAAAATAGTTTAAATATTAAATGAAAAATTGTCATTTGTCAATCTTAATAATTATACATTAACAGTGGATGAGAAAGGAAAGAAGGGATTCTGGAATGCAATATAAGAGGGAAAAAAAGCATAGAAAACTTAGAGACAAATATGACAATTAGATCTTGGAAGAAACTTCCAGTTACCCACTACTGGAAAGATTATGACTGTGCATTTGAAATGGCTCTTAAGTATTTTGATCTCAGGACTGCTTTTACATTCTTAAAAAAATACTGAATTCCCCAGAGAACTTTATTTTATATGAGTTATACCTATCAATATTTATCATATTCAAAGTGAAGAAAAATTTAGAATAAGGCATTGATAAGCACATATTCCATTAGCCTGCAAAGCAATGATGTCATAACATCTCATGTAAATGCAGGAAAACCCCACTGTACATGAGAAAGAATGAGAGGGGATAAGGCAAATAACACTTAATATTCTTGTATTTGACCTTGTAAACCCTGAAGGGGACCCTGGGACACACACTGAGAATTACTGGTCTAGATCTACCATAATAGAAATGAACTATGAACTATGAAAAGAGAAGAACCCAGTTCGCATCAGCTTTTTTGGACAGCCATCTTAAACCACTATATACATGATGATTATTCTTTTGTACCTTTCATTTTACGTTTGTCGTGAAAAATATCCAGCTGTTAGGCTTCTTTAAAAAGATTTATTGTTATTAATATTATTCTTATTAACCTCTCTAGTTTTGGAACTTATTCCATCCAGAACTTCACAACTCTACAAAGCAGAAGGTCTGAATTAAAAATGATATGTATCAAAAAATTTATGCTTGTTTATTCTACTCTTGCTTTAAAAAAAACTACTTTATGGTTGGCAGAACCCCACAACAAATAATGATATTTGGCAGGCATAAAGTAACACACATTCTTCCAAAAAGGGGTTTCACTACATAAAATCTTTAATTTGTTGGTACTTTAATAGTTGGATGAAGCCAAAATAGTGATTCAATAGTTATTTACTTTATGAAATGTCATCAGCAATGAGAATGCTCTATAACAAACTAAAAGCATGTAATAGATCCATATGGAAAGAGGTTTCAATTATATAGTATTAAGAAGTCCATTTTTTATATCTTTTTATATAGATTCCAAATTCATTTTATATAGTCAGGTAAAATTATAATGTGACCTACAGAACTTCAAATAATGTGGTTTTCAGTCTGAAATATGTTTAGGAGGAAAAGTAGATTTTGTTCCTGTACTCTTTTGAAAACAAATACAGCAGAAATTTCAGTCCACTGTTTTGCATATAAGTTTAAAAAAAGGGTCCCATGCTCCTGACTTTTATCAAACTTTTGTTTTCTAAAAATTTATGTTTTTGTTTGATATGTAATATCAATATTTTGATTAGATACTATTTAAATTATCAATTTAATTAATTTTTAGCCCTCAGTATCTTCATGGAAATCTTTAGTTATCTTACAGTATCTTAAAATATGTTGAGCTATAAAGCTATGATTGTCTACATTATTCCTATTCATATATCTAAAAAACTCAAGACTCCAATCAAAATTCTGCATTTCTGATACAATGTTTTCATTTAAAATCAGTAAGTGTATATATTTTTTGGTTCCTTAATGATTAATTATATATTTATACATTCAACACAATAATAAAATAAAAAGAAAAAAGGATATTTTCAAAGTCTGGCTCAGTACACATGAAGATTCCTTTCATCCTACCCCACTAAGCCCCCTCTCTCCCTGCCCCCCCCCCACTATCTTGCACAAGGCAGAAGAGGTGAAATATCATTATTTTACAGTGTAGTACATGCAGATGAAAAGTGGGGGAAAAAATCAAGTAATTCATAGATAGTTAGATATCTGGACTTAACAATACTGTTAAGTAGCCAGATGGTGCTTTGACATTCCTCTGCTTCTCCTTGGGTAGTGTTTCCCCCAGTTCCATGATCCCTCCTACCCAGGTGAACACATTCCCAGCCCCATGCTCATATTGTGCACTCTGTCTAGGGTCCCGCACTGTGTTCCCATCAGTCTTCTCATGCTCTATGCCTCTCATTTATTTCCTTCACCAGCATTTACTTGCCTGTCTCATTTCCTCAGGGTCCTGTTCCCTGGTGGTAATTTGATAAAGTAACTTTTTTTGAAAATAATTTCTTCAAGCCCAAATAACTTGCATTTAAAAAATGTATGTTGAACTTTGTTAAAGCTATGTCATAAACAGCACTGAAGGGACTTTGGCATGTTAAATTAGCTCATGTCTTCACAGTCACTTCCAAGTGTACATGCCCATAGCTAGATGACCAAGGTGCAGCCATACTTAGGTAGGCCCGCTGGTCTTGTTATTCATGTCAGATGAAATGAACATATAAATCCCCAGTGTGAACCAGACATGTGGATGGCTTGGTGCAGACCCACAGCTATTATTGAAAAAGAACAAAAACACCTATAATGGGAGATTGGTGGATTCACCTTTGTGCATAAACATCCATAAACGACAGACAGTGTCTCATGGTCAGAGCTATATACATTTACTCTCTGTGACGCGCATGGATGGCAGAGATAGTCCTGGCAATAAATGACTAAAGAAATATTTGAAAATGCATAATGATTCTAAGAAAATATGGAAACTCTTAAAAAAAAAAAAAAAACTTTAGAAGAGCATTTTGATCTTCACAGACAACAAAGAAAACCCTCACCCCCAGAAAAATAAGCAGAGAACTTTGAAAGCTGAAATTTTCCAATTTGAGCCTCTCAGATTTTGTTAGATGTTTGCTGTTTTCAGATCATTACAGTTTAAATTTTGTTTTCATTTTCAACTACCCAAACTTTTATTTATACGTTTGTGTTTTTACATGAACACACTGAAATGAGGAATGCAAATCTGTTTTTATTAACCTCTTACATACGTGATGGAAGACTTCACCTCCAAATGAACCACTTTGATTTCTCTTCTGATTTCTCCTTTACTTCCTTTTGAACCCTGTCCTTCCCAGAAACAGAGAACACTAAATTCTTTCTGACCAAAAGTGAATGTCTACTTCTGGTCAGAAGAGAATGGGACACAGATTAGCTATCGTCCTTTGTCACCAACAGTACCCTCTACTCCCAACACCCGCCCCACTTCCGAGGCCAGCCACCCCCTACCACTCGCCCAGGAGAGCAGCTCCCGTGAGGTGATGGCTTAGGAAGAGTTCGCCAAGACAACCCAACCCACAGATACGAAACCCTTCTGTGACAGGGACTGAAAATGAGCCTTTTTGAAAGCGGAGTTTCCAGCAGTGGTTTGTGGGAGTAGCTTCAGGCTTTTCTCCTACGACTTGACTTGGCCACTCCAAGGAATGATTAATCATAATTTCCTCACCCAACTCAGTGGTTCATCTGCTCACTTATCCCCTCCAACGCATTCCAATGGTTCTTATCTCATTTCCCAGGGTGGAAGGACACTTCTCCTCAGCTTCTACTACTGTTTCTAATTTTAAAAATCATGTAAAATCTTAGTTTCAGGCAAGAATAACTCAGGAATTTCAAAATGCACTTAAAAGGTAAAAATAGTGGATGTCAACTAAGTTAATTTTTGAGGTTGAAAGAAGGCTTCAATTTGTTTCAGTGAGGATGGTTTAAAAAAAACAACTGTTTTTTAAACTCTCCTCTCTGGCTGCTGTCACCTTCTGAAATGGCGGAGCTTGTGTTAAGCCAAAACAACAGGCTTGGGGAAAAAACAAAAAACAACATTTCCAGGGATTTATAAATACAAAAGAGTTGTTTAGGCATCTGGATTATCTGGCACAATCTGTCTAATCTTTCTCTTCGGGGTTCCTAGAGTGCAACTAAGCCCCGGAGGGAAGAGAAAGTTCCTTCCGGCTCACTCCATAATTCTTGCTTGACCCATATTTTATGCTACTTCAGGTAGAAATCCGCTGAGAAGTTCACACACACACACACACAAAATATTCGAAAAGCTCTTTAGGGACAATTTCATGACCCTTGATAGAAATGACTACAGATGTACACACGGTCTCTCCAGACTGCTTACTGCCACGCTGGGCTCATGCACGAGAGGCTTTTATTTCCTCGGTTTGTGGCAGCTTAATTTCCAGCCTTCAGAAAAAAGGATCATGTAGGGAAAGCAAGTCTAAATTGTATTCTGCCTTCATTTCCAGCAACCGCTAATCATTTGTATGAACTTAAGTGGCAAATAACAAGTATGTAAGTGACAACTGTTTTTACTAGAATCAGAAGAGTTTGATTTCAGAGGAGCCAATGTTATTTAAGAAACAAAAGGTTTAGGCCTGGCAACAAGGGTCGTGTTGCCGATTCTAGAAATTTCTGTGTATTCTATCTGTCATCCCAGCCTGCTCTCTGATCACTCAGAAGAAAGAGGTAAGAATGTCTGCCGTGAATACCTCCTCCACTAGGTGTAATAAAAATGAGAAGATGGGTGACAGAACACTCAGTATGAAGAACCGTTCAGATGAAGGGCATTATCATCAGAATGCAAATGGGACTGTGTCAACTCCATTGTGAGGTTTGAAATGGAAGGCTCTCATCTAAACACTTAAAATTAATAATATTTATTCTATAAATATTATATTTATCCTATCTATCCTATAGCATGTTTACTCTTCATTGGCAAAATTCAGGGTTGAATTAGATTCTTGGTACATTTACAGGAGCAGGGAAATAATTACGTTTTAGAAAAAGGCATTTAATCGTCACTACCAAATTAAACAAGAAAGCAGGCTATTTTATCTTGATTATTTCAATAGAGAATGGCTTCAGGATTCAGTCACAGCACCTTAAATGGACGAGAATATTCATTACAGCATTAGGCAAAGAAAGGGAATTAAACATAGTTTGCTACAAATTTTAAGAACCGCATCTAGGAAAAAATCAGACAAAATATTATGGAGTAATACTGAAATCACGATAATTTAAAATAGAGCAAGATAGGGAAGCATTTCACTTCTGTGACATCATTATGCAATACTTGAAGTAAGAAAACGGGTAGCTATAAGAAACCAACTGCACTTATTTGATGGAAGAAAAGGTAAGAGGTCAGATTTTTAAGTACTTTTGGAAAGTACCAGTAAGCTATTTAGAAAAGGGAAGCCGTGCACAGGGGCTAATTACCTGGCTAATTCAGAAAACATCACCATGCTTTATGCCACACACATCTTCCACCACCCCTAAATATCCGATTCATTCAGGCAAGAACATATTAAAAATGGTAGTTTTTGGAGAATAAAGAGAAAGACAATAGGAAAGTATAAGGCTTAATTTGTAGACAAGTAGAGAATCATAAAATCAAATATTTCAGGGCTGGAGGGGACTTAAGGGGGCACGGCTATCCCATTTTTTTTTTTAAACACTTTATTTTATAAATGTTTTTGAATTAAATTTGAAGATAATTTTATAATCACCTTCATTTGATTCTTATCACTGGCGGTAATACTCTTTCTCGGGGAAGATTCCAGGACTGTTAGGGTCTAGTTAGAGATGGATACAAACTTGCTTTCCTTTCTGAACAAGGCTCCAGAATCAAGTTTGGATACACCTCCAAAGCCAGGGCTCAGGGAATTTGTCCTCCTCTATCCAGGAAGCTGAGAAGACTGTGGAGTAGATCAGATGTGGGGGCCAGAAACAGTGGGAGTATTGCCGAGAAGAGCCCAACCCCATTACTTACTCACATGTTTATGTACGCTTGGTGCTTTCATTTGGTAATGATTTTCCATCTAGCTAATGATGTTTCAACATAAAGCTTTGTTCCGCTCCCAAAATGTTCTCTATCATTCGAGGTCTCACTAGCAATGGAAAAGTAACTAGCAATACTCTATTGCAAGGAATCAAATGAGAAAGCAAAAACTGACACACTCATTTTAAGCTGCATCATATAACAATGGCTCAGAACCCAGTAGTTTATGAATGAAATAAAGATACTTTATTTATTACACAGGCACTTGGATATTCACATGCCCAACACATCTGATACACTTAACAACTATGGAAACATGAGTGGAAAATGTCTGTTTGTAGGACCAAGAGAGAACCTTCACCATGTAAAGGTGAATTAGTGCATTAACAATTTTTTCCCTTACTTTCCTCTAAGAATTTCCAAAATCCACTGAAGTTTCAGAAAGTTACACTTGAAATAATATGCAACAAAAACTGATCTACATTCCAACTGGTATGCTAATTCGAGTTTTGCGCAGTTTAAACTTTTATCACAATTGTGCAACATATTTATAGTCATGCTTGAACAGACTAGGTTAGTAGCATGCATTCCATTCTGCAATATGAATATTGTTAATCTATTTCCCAACAGAAGTCAAAAGATGCCCAGTGCATAGAAAAATACAAATCACTGTAGTCAATATATTATGGGACTGATCTGGGGACTCACACGGTGATGATGAAAGTCCTGAAATGCCATGCCCACAAAAGCACATTAAAAAGGAGATAAACATCTTTTATCAGACAATCTCTAAAAAATTAAAAGATGAGGGCTTTAAATGTGGGGGATGTTCTTTGCTGTGTGCTTTGCATAGCGCCTTTCTGCTCACCTCCTTCTGGCTTGACTGGTCCATCAGACACCACCTTCCTGAGGGCTAGCTGGCTTTGGTCTTGGTTGCCATTGGCTGGTGGAGGCAGATTATCAGACTGAGTTCTTTGAATGGGGAGGACGCCTGCTATGCTGTGTCTGTGCTGCTTCCTGGCATGATTAGACTGACCGCTTTTATGGGCTGCTGTGGCAGTGTGGGTGAAATGGAAACCCAGAGTATGTATCCTCAGATGGAACCAGCTTCAATGTCACTCATGCAAACAGAAGGGAGCTTTTGCTCGATCTCAAGAAGTTGTGTTTTCAAAGGCCAAAATGACACCACATGCACAGCACTAGAGGGGTTAAAACTGGCTGTTTCTTGGGAAATGAAGACTTGGGGAGACGGGGCTAACATCAGTCTCTCTCCGTGATCTGGCTGATGCTGCTTGCAAGTGAAAGGGCAGCTCCGTTTGTCAGATCTCTGCACTCGTTAGGTTTTTACGTATCGACTAAGTTTTTGCAAACTCAACGAAAAAACAGCAATTAAGATGGCTGAGTGGTTATTCTTGGATCGGCATCTTGACTGTGTAAGGATTTCCGATGGTTAGAAAAGAAAATAACCTAGAAATTCTCTGATATCATATACAAAGTGTGATCCAACACAACGGACCCGATTGTGTTCCTTAATGAGGTGACATCGCCTCATCACATATGTCTATACATATATTAATATTATGTACTTTTTGGAAAATATAAGACATGATTTTCTTCACAGATTTGTTTCCCAAGAGACTAGAAAGTTTCCCACGTGGAAAGCTACAAGATTTCACATGCATAATTCATTAAGGTTTTGAAGCTTGAAATGGCTCTCCCCCTCCCGCTCCATTCGAGAACTTGACTGTTGGTCGTGTTACTCTTCTGCCAAACAATTTTTGAGTGTTTTCAGATGCGAGAATCTCATCTCTAATCGCTCTAAATGCTCATGTGTGTGCTTTTTTTTTTGGTGTAATGCCTGGAAAACTGGCAGCCACTTGTGCTTATAATTCCCGGATTCTCAAGGATATTTAAGTGCGCACGAAAAGGACACACAACACTGCTTTGCCTGCAAACGTCACGGACACAGCTACCAGATACTATGAGCCAGGTTGGAAGGATGGTGGAGACACAGGGGAAACAGCCAGTTTTACTGCAGTCCATGTACAGAAATAAATGAAAAAAAGAAATCTAAATAAGAAAGAGCGGGTTTAGGTCTTGATACTGTTCTCACACGGACAGGGGAACAGAGGACGGAGGGGGCGGGGTCTGCCAAAACACGGAAAGCGTACAGGGGAGGACAGCGGGAGAGAGAGGCAACAGGTGAACATGAAGCTGCCATGCTGAGGAATTTATTTGCGTCTTTTACTTGGTTGCAGGCGGAGCTGCTGCACCGCGGCTTCGGCAGCGGCTATTGCAGCCCCTGCATCTTCCAGGTGGCTCTGGGTGACGCTGGTTTTGCTCTGACTGCGCGACGGTCCGTGAGAGCGCAGGTGGCCTTCGGAGGAGGATTTCGAGCTACCGGGACTACTGTGGGATTTCTCAATGGTGGGAACCTGCATGTCTGGTTACAAGAGGGTGAGACGTGAGTTAATAGTGCTCCAGGGCTCCTCCTGTCAAGCTCGGTCTCGCACAATTTGAAACTGTCTAAGATTTATGTTAATTCGGTTTCCTTTCGGGCTCATTTATGCAACTGCTCGCCACTCGGTGATGTGATTAAACATTTGGGAAACAGTTTTCGGGTGGAAAGTCAAAAGGATAATCACGTGGACAAGAGAGAAGTCTGAGAAGAGGACAGACATCTAACCAGCCTCATGGAAATGCCTATGTTAACTGTCAGTTTCACCAAGCAACTGCTAATGCTAGAAGGGACCAGGTGAGAGACAAGAGGCTCACATACCCACGGAGGAGTTTTCAGTGAAAATGCAGGGAATTCCCGGATGAAGGGGCGTGAGTCATCAGGACACTTTAACAGTGGAGACTGGAGACGCATGTCTCAGGGGATTTCAGAGAAGGTATATAGAGATCCCACATTTACTATGGCCGTCAGAGAGAGAGGTCTTTATGCTAATGATCTTCCAGAAAGTTAATCAGGGCAGAGTTGATTTGGCTAAGTGGAATCCATAAATGACCTAGGAAGCTCATTCATAAGTCATCTCTAGCCCTCATCTGGGAGTCCGTGGTTTGTCACATCAACTCAGCGGCCTACTGGACTCGGCCTCGTGGATTTCCATCTCCGAGAACACTTGCACTTGTGACTCATTCCTTTCTAATGTGCAAAGAACCACCTTTCAATCTGATGTACTTTCTGAGAAGAGGAGAGAAGGGAGCAGGTCCAGTATAAAGATTTATAGTTGACACTTATAAATAGTTCAGTATGTCGAGGTAAGATACTACATGGTTATCTCAGCTTAGGCAGCCACTCGGTTGATGATGAAGAGTAATGTTGTGTTGTAGGATCATTGGCAACGAACCTCTCGAAGGAAAAGCTCATTCACATGGGAATGCTGTGTGTATTGCCAAACCTGATGTATGACATTACCATTTCAAAAATAATGATAGTAGTTAAAAAAAAAAATCATAGAATTAGTTTGAGGCCAACATTGAGGAAAGGTTTAGGCAAATTTCAACTTATCAGTTGTTTTGGTGACATGGGGAAAATGATCCTGATATGGTAAGTAAAAACCAGGATGCAAAAATTATATATGTTCATATATTACACATATAATATATGAGTAAGAATATACCTATGAAGAAATAGGGGCTTAAACAATGAGACGATATATGCATAAATGGTAATGACGAGTATGTCTAGTCAAAGGACTGTTGAAGATTTCTATTTTTCTTTGTGAAATACCCCAACATATTTTATAAAATCATATTATCATGGATTTTGAGAACTGGAAATAATCCAATAGCTTCTACAGCCTAGCCCCCTCTGCTGTACCGGTTGAAAACCAGAGTCAGAGAGGTGAAAGTCACAAAGTCATAAGCCTAATTATATGCTGATCTGAGACCAAAGCCCATTTTTCCTGACTCCATATCCATTACTGTGCGTAGGATATTATATTACATACTTCCCAGTAGAATGCAACACTGTAAAATATCTTAAGTATACTGGCATTTCATAGTCAAGAAATTACTGGGCGAACAAAGAGAAAAAAGCATTTTCTACTTGAAATATCTCCTACCCTTGGATGGGTCAGGGAAGATACCATGGCTTCTGCTTTTGATGACAGATGGCTTTGGAGACTGTTGGCTGCTCTGACTGGAATGAGACTTGCCATGATCAATGCTTTCAGTCTGTTCTTTGAGAGAATACCATCGAGGAGTGTTATCCAGATGAGATGTGCTAGATAAATCAATCAATACCTGAAAAAAGGTGGTAAGTCAATGAAATTGATATAATTCATTCATTACTTGTTCCTGTGATCCACAATTTACTCAAGGATATAAGCCAAGAAACATAGTATGACTTTGAGGATGACAAGGCTGTCTTCCTCATTTTTCTTTACCCATGATATTGGGAACAAAGTGTTGTGCACATTAGATACTTAATAAGCATTTGATCAGGGCACCTGGGTGGTGCATTGGTTGGGCATCAGACTCTTGATTTCAGCTCAGGTCATGATCTCAGGGTTGTGAGATCGAGCCCCACATCGGGCTCTGCTCTGCTCTCCTGCTGCCCTCCCCACTGTGAAGTCTCTCTCTCTCTCTAAAATAAATAATTTAAAAAAAAATGAACATTTGATTAAACTGAACTGTATATAATCTTTGACTATTAATTAAATTATTTGGAGATGATGTAAAAAGAGTCTCAACTCAATCTTTATGAATGAAAGCCCTCTTTTGTTAAATGAACACATTTTAGTATTAGACTTGGATATCTTTTTTTTTAAACTAGGATATCATTTTTAAAAATCACTTTTAGTTATGAGAGGGACAAAATAAAAAAAGAATGGATAATTTGCAATTACGGACTTATTCCCTGTATTTTAAAACATACTTTAACTCATATTTGAAGTATGAAATAAGGATATGACTAACAATTTGTGATGAGAAAGCACCGCATCATGGTTTGACTGGCAGCATTTTTTGCTTTCTTAGCGGTTCTTGAGTAATAACCCATTTCACAACTGCTGGCATTTTAGATTTGATGAGATATTAAAAAATGAGAACTGACACAATGGATATATGCTCCAGGTTCATGTCAACAATCAATTATAAGGACTACAATACATCTGTTTTCTGAAATGGGACATTAAATCAGATAGAATAGTGCATCCTAGAACTGTCTAAAGATCGAGACGAGTCCTAGGGGCTGTACCCAGCAAGGGAGCCTACAAGTAAAGGTCAGATGGCCAAGTTTTGATGGGAAAGAAAAGTGTGGAATCTTAGAACCAAATGAGGTCTCATGGCACACAGACTAAACAACTGTTTTCCACTGTTTCTGGGAAGGGATATCATATTGTCTAACTGTTATTTTATTTTCGGAGATGATTTATTTTTTAACATTAATTCATAACTTCTGCTTTAAGTAAAGATTATTAAATATATTTTTGGAAATATGATAGATTAAGAAAAAAAAAAGCACAAGATCTGACCACTGTGCCAGATTTCAGGATTATGTTAGATTCCATGTGAACTTACATAAAGTAGTTTTTTATTGTTTTCTCCTACTTCTAGTTTTGTCTCGTAAAATATTTTGAGATATTTTTCTTGGGATGCATAAAGGAAATAAGAATGCAGAAAGTCACCTCTAGTCATTGACAGCTGCAGTGAGGAAGAACAATTAAACACCTGAAAATACATTTTTAAAATCTAGCTCATTTTATAATAATTGGTCTCAAATTTGGATTCACAGCACGATTACATATATCCTATCGAAGCAATTAATAATTTATCTGCAAATTAATTATAAAGTACATCAAATGGCAGAGTGAAAACCATTACTCAAATTACTACTCATCCAGTCAAAGAATCAATCAGAAAATATATTCTATCCACCAATGAGCTTTCACCAAAATGATTATATAATAAACTTAAGAAATATGCTTGTATCAGTTAACTTTAATTGGTGGCTTACAATGAAAGCAAGTAAAGAAAAGGAAACCATGTGCTCACCTCACCAAGAAAATCATTGGAAGAAAATCTATCATAATCCCAGACTGTCACCTCCAGCGTTTTCTTCTTGAGCTACAGTTTAAATCAAAATGTTATTAACCCCACAAATTTTCATCACACCCTATTACAGATTCATTTATTTTCACTTCCTTGAACTCTTTCCATTTGTGTAAAAAGATTTCAAATTTTATCTAAAATGTATGTTTAGTATTAAATATTATATAAAATGTCAATGATTTTTAGAGTCCAATCTAGTGTTTGTTCATAAGAGACCTCAAACTTGTACTAATGCCCTCGTTTCTAAGCCCTCCCCTTCATTTTTATCAAAAAGAGCAGAATCTATCAATGCTCTTTAAATATACAGAATTTATAGGATGCAAAACTATCAAGGTTATTTAGATAAAATATTTAGTTTGGAGTTTTTTGGTTTTAGTAAATCGCCAGAAAATAAAGTAGCATCCTCTTATTTCTCTAGGTAAATTTAACTTATTTTGAATTCAAGAACCCAGATCACAATTTGTACCTAGCTTCAGCTTCATAATCAAATTAGAAATCTTCCAGAGGATAAATCATAAATCTCCTTAAAATCCTTTTGGCTAGTCATCTGTATGTCTTGATCTATGCAGTTTAGCCTCTCTATGCCTGATTCTCAAGAAGCCTCAATTTACAGAAGAGGTGAATTCCTAAAATGCTGTCTGGTGCAATAACACATTCATACACCCTGAATATTTTCTTTGTATTATTTGTGAAAGTTAAACTATATCCAGCTATTATTTTTGCAATATGTACATATCAAATCCTCATGGTGTATACCATAAACTTATACAATGTATTATGTCAATTATCTCAATAAAACTGGAAAAAAATGAAAGTGATTGACCAAAATTTACAAAAAAATATATAGCCAGTTGGAAAATATTTTCCTTTAGAATATGATAAATGTGTTCCAGTCTGATGAAATATTTAAATTTTGCAACAATTGATGGAAAATGTTCCATTGGTCTTATTTATTTTTTGGCTGCTTCGTTGAAATGCACACATTTACACTCATGGTAACTTTGCACCGTATTTATTTCCTTTCACTGGCTACATTTATTATTTGTATTTTACTCATTTCTTTTTGTTTGTGTGGCAAAATTGATAGACCACAATCTTGCAATAATTTTGTCATCAGTTTTCTTGTATTAGCTTAAATCTGTTATATAGGAAATAATCATCACCTACCTGTTCCATGGAGATACTTTTATAAATTACTGTTTGATTCCACTCAGGATTAAGACTTTTTTGAACATATTTAGTCCTCCTCTTGTACTCAGCACTGAATTAGAAGAAAAAAAAAAAGAGTTATCTTGATTATTCACCTTAACTGATGACTTCATAGCCAGCTGGAAGAGCATGCAGACATTTTAAGATGATATTTCGTTTTAAATCATTATGCAATCATCCCATCACCTTCCTGTCTAAAACCTTATTTGAAGTTGAATACAAAATGACAACTTAAAAATATGTTGGATACTTTTAGTTTTATTTGTCCTGAAGTAGTTTTTAAAGAAAAGGTTTTAGGTGGTCTAACTATACCATAATTTTGGAACCTTTCTCTTTCCTGAATGCAGGAGACTGTTGCATGAATCGTTACATCAGTATCTTCCTCTCCATAAATAATAATTTGGTTTTTCCCTTTCTAATAGTTTTACTTCTAATCATGTCCTCAAAGCCATATGGTCTTTTATTTTTTTGCCTGTATAAAATTGTAACAATTGTTTTGACAGAGGAAAGGATGAGAAATATTTGTTGCTATAGCTGAGATTCCATAAACATCCGTTACTTTGTACTTAAAGTATATTTTGACACTTAGTAAGGCAGGATACTTAGTTATAAAGCAATTACATATAAATTCTGGGTTTATTTCAACAGCTCAGATACATCATTATAAACCAGATCAAAATAGTTCCTCATTCCTTATAACGTGGGGTATTTTAATTTTTCCTTGACTCTTCCATTCCCTCTGAGCAACAGTTAGAAGTTTATATCCCAAACTTACTCTAATTAAGATAAACCGAACATCTATAGCTGACATCAACCAGCTGATGGGGTTAGAATTATTGTTGTTTGCTATTAGTTAATATTATCCACACAGATTAGTCTTCATTCAATCCTCACTGCCTTTTTCCTGAATTTTCTGCATAGCATTATAGCTTAGAGCTTAGGTCCTAGATATTCAGCTCCAGCGGGCAGTAGAATCTTGAAAAGCGACCTACTGATCTGGAGTCCTTTCATGTGCTTTGATCTTACAAACTGTGTTTTCTAAAGGGACTGGATCCTGATCCTTGATTTGTTGTTGTATTCCTAACTTTGGGTCGACTAACTCTTGCTAGTTCCTGGTCTCAAGCACAGCCACATCCTGGAATGCCCCCTATTTGCTTCCCAGCCACTAATTTCCCCTATCCATTCTAGACAGAGCTATTGAAAATCAAGCTCCAGTTCCCACTCACTTTTAGCATGTCTTTCTTCTCTAACTTTATTCTCTTTCTTATCAGCCACATGCAAGGGCAGAAATACCCAACATGGACTGCATATTGAGATCACGTAGGAATCTGAGTTCTGAGGCTGTCAAGTAGGGTCCAGAGCTGCACCCATATTTCCCTGCCCCATGGCACCAGGGAGATCCTGATTTCACAGGTCTGGGATGAGGCTTGAGTAGCAGAATCTTGCAAAATATCCTGGGTAAATCGAATGTGCAGATTGAGAACCACTGAACTTATGTTTCCCAAGACCTCATGTGTCAGCCATTGTGAAGTGAATCCAATTTAAGAAATAAAGCATCATTCTTGTCACTTTTAACTAACTCATTTGTGTGAAAAGGAGAGCAGGATTTGACCATTTTTCATTCAAGACAAATTGCAAACAATTTTGGGGAAATACATACGCAAGGATTTAAAGAAATAGGAATTCTCATAGACTGTAGACAGTATAAATTTGTACACCATTTTTACATGAATTTTAGATGAAGCTGGTGAATTTTATGGACCTAACTACCTAGAAAATTCTACTTTGACTTCTTCTACTTTTACCTTACAGTTTTCCCACCTGTGCACAAGGAATGTTTTTAAGAACATTCACCATAACATTATTTCTAATAGCATATTAATAAGGTAATATATTATGATATATTCTTTCAATGAAATAGTAAGCAACAGTTAAAATGAATAAATACATATTTTCATATATTAAGACAGATAAATCTTGAAAAGAAGTTGAGCAAAAAATGTGCAGAAGGATAACTATAGTAAGTTATCATGATTTAAAATCAAAATCATATGAAATTCATATGATTCAAGTTGAATATGAATTCAATTTGAATTCAATTCAAATTCATAAACACAGTAGACTATTTATGAATACATGTATATAAAATAAATACATATAAATATCATAAGACAGTCTGTCAATTATAGATAATAAATTCTACTTAGTGTTTATCTCAGGTGGACAGGGGAGTGGTTTCAGAGGAGTCTGGGGTACCTATAAAATATTTTTAATAAAAAAATGAAGCCTATATAGCAAAAAACTGAAATTTGATGGAACTAAATGGCAAGAACACAGGTATTTGTTAGTTATTTTCTATAATTTTCAGTGATTTTGAAATATTTTACAATACAAATTCAAAATAACTTTGGTAAACTATGTTCCTTATACCTTATGTTTCTGATTTTTTTTATAATGATATGGCAAGAATGGATGTGACCACTTTCAAGATAATAGCAAGCCTTGGTTACTACTTTAGAATTCATGGCTATTTCTCTAAACAGGTATACTTAGAAGAAAAACACATGGCAGTATAAGTTTTAAAGTTTCTATTTGTTTTGGGCTTTGTTACTAAGGTAATGAGCTTATGGAGAAATATAGGAACAAGATTCAGGGGAATAGTAGTAAATGAATTTTTTCCAATGCTGAAAAATTAAATGCTTAACTTTTCAAAAAGATGGGAAATAATGTCAAATGCAAACTCAAGTACTTTCACTAAAATCCTAGATATGTCAGTGTATGTGAAAATAGTCTGTATTATTTAAATGTCTTCAATTTATTATTCATCATCTTTTCTGAATCTATGAATAATTGTTATTATAATTTTTCACCTGCATATTTTAGTTATTTTTTCACTTATACATTTAGGAAAAGTTCTCAATTCATATATGAAAAGCAATTTATAAAGTAAGCATTCTAAAGTAAAAACAGCTAACATTCATTAAAAGCTTAGTTTTTCCCTGGGAGAATTCTAAATGTTTCTTATGTGTTAACTCGTTTAATCCTCATGGCAATTTTGTGAGACAGGATAAAAAAAAATGAAACTCAGTGAATTAAGGTATGTTGGAAAGGCTGCACAGTTATTAATTGGTAGGACCATGATTCAAACATAGGGCAAGACTGATTAGTTGCTCTTAAACGTATGCTATATGAAATCAATTCATTAGGCTCACAAAATGTGAATAATCCATCAGTTTCTTAATTTCAGGCTTTATTAGCTGAAGTACCTAGTTTGTCTTCTTTACCATATAACCTAAAGTTCTTCACTTCAGCTTAAATATATATATTTCCTATACATGTAATATAAATTATATACAATATGTGTGTATATATACACACACCATAAAAAATTAGGCCAGTGTTTGAGTTGTTCAGGCCAATTCTGGATAGTATATCCTAAGTGAGTGTTCTGAAATGAAGGATAATTACAATAAATATTTATTCTTGCCCAGATCCACTTAGAAATAACCTCAATTGGGGGAAATTTAATGTTTTTAGTGAGTGTGATTCTTCAGTTCTCTCCAGACTCAAGGTATCCACTGCCTTTAGGATTAATGTAGGAACACACAGCTTGCTCCCACTATTTCTGGGGCAGCCATGTAAAGATAATGCAATCCTTTGCAGTTTTTTTGGACTTGAATGTTATGACACAGAGATGGTCGCACAAAGCCGGTCCTTCAGTAACCCTTGTTTTGCAACTACCACCAACCGACCGTCTTGAGCATTGATCCCAATGGGCCATGCTACCACTTTACACAATTGAAAACTGTGGGCACTTCTCACAGCCACATCAAAATCTGGACTGGCAAGTTGAAGATGACCAGGGAAGCAGTGGGATTCTTAAATATGAGCATAAATTAGGTTGGGAAAAAGTAGAGCCCATTTTCCTTTCCCTTCTTTGTCTGGAAGACACATTATATTCCCTCATGGGAAGATTGCAATAATGATATTATATTAGGACAATGAGGCCATACCTAATAATCAGAGAGGTTTTTTAACAAGAGAAAATAAAAAGCCAATCAATCAAGATGGGGCATGGTGCTAATAATAAAAAAAAAAAATTAGCCTTCCTTGTCTTGAAGTTTTGACTACCCTTTTTTCTCTTTCATTTTTTAAATTATTGACCAGTTACTTTCTTATGAGTAAATACACTTTTAAGATAGACAGGAAAAGATACTTAAAATTCAATTATTCTTCCCTATACTAGCGGAAAAAGAGTTCTCAGAGTTTCTCTTTCTAATTTAAAAAAAAAAAAAAGTAAGAAAGATGAATGGAATATGATGGCTTCCTTGTATTTCGCTTTCATAGAATTATCTAAAAAAACTGAAGGTTTTCATTTCTTTTGTTTTATTTGATTTTCCTTTATTGGAAATCACACACACACACACACACACACACACACACACACACACACACACACACACACGACTTATTTTTAAGGATTTTTCCTTTAATTTAGAAAGAAGCTCCAATCATATCCCATTTTATAAGCCCTACTGTTCTGGGCAGCAGTGTGTTTTTGGCACATCGCTTGATTGTCTGTGCTCCCTGAAGTCAGAGCCTATGTGGCCATTTGTCAGTTGTACCCTCAGCATCTCGCACAGTGTCTGGAACATTCTGTGCTAAAGAAATGTTTATCGGATAGATCCTTAAAATATACTTCTATTTTTTTCCCCTTAAAATCAATTGAAATGAGGGGCACCTGGTGGCTGAGTGGGTTAAAGTCTTTACCTTTGGATCAGGTCATGATCTCATGGTCTTGGGATCAAGTCCCACATCGGGCTCTCTGCTCAGCAGGGAGCCTGCTTCCTCCTCTCTCTCTGCCTATTTGTGATCTCTCTCTCTCTCAATTAAATAAATAAAATTAAAAAAAATCAATTGAAATGAAAGAGCTTTGACCTTTAAATTGTAAATACCTGCAACACCTGTATCTACTTTATAGAGGTCCTTGAGGAAATAGTCCGATATATTAACTAGGAGGATTAGAGAAAGTCCAGATCAGAACTGAACTTCCAGCTATCATGATAGTGAAAATCAGCTTCAGTCAGAGCAAAATCTCATTCATGACAAAAAGCCTGCACTTTGTCAAACAGTATAGAGAAAGCCAGAATGAGATCCTTCAGATTTGCCATTTCTTAGTTAGCGAGGGACAAGTATTGAGTTCATGCACTTGTAGGCTCTCCTTGTTTCCTCTCCTCTTGGGGCTGATAACTGGGTTTTCAGAGCTTCTGAGTATATTGATCCAAGGGTGGGAAGAGGAAATGAGAGGAGATGAGAAAACTGGACCAGTGAAATTCTTATTAGTGAACAGGACTTTTTTTTTAACTTTAAGAATGACAAATGCATTACAATTTATGATTGAAGAAAACAAAGTTGTTTGGTTTCCTAACAGTCCTGTTCAATAATTTTGTATAATTTTATAGCCCAGGCATTCCACATCACTTTTTTATAGGAATAACTGACCACTGGCGACTTGATGTAGCCAATCATAAAGAATAATCCATCAACTTTCTTAATTGCAACTTTCTTAAGCTGAAGTGTCTAAATTGTCTTTCCTATAATCTACCCTGCAATCTAAAGGTCTTCATACACACACACACGTATATTTCCTGAATGTAAATTATATGTATTTCTATATATACACATATCACAACAATTTTAGGCCAGTTTTAGAGTTGCTTCTGGAAATTCTAAGGGGCATGCCCTAAGTTATTATGTCACATAATACTGACAATAACATCAAGTGCCATTTATTGAGAGCCTATTATGTGTCAGACATTATGCTTATTACTTATGGTGTATTACTCCGTCTATTTTACAAAAAATCTGGGGGGGGTGTTATTATTATTCTTATTTAGCAGAAGAGGAAATCGTTTTAGAGAAACCTCACAACTTCTAAGAGGCAGGGCTGAAAATCAAACCCAAGTTCTTTAGGACTCTATTCACTGGCCTCCTCAGCCAAAATTTCAATGTCAGTACCTTGTCATTATTAGTCCTTCTTGCACTGAGAGTTCTCAAAGAGGCGACGGAAGTGACTTCTAGATGAAACATGGGATCAGAAAGTGACTTCTGGATCTTCAAAATTTAACCAGCCCATCCCAGACGATTTCAACCATTATTTATGTTTACAAAACAAGCTCTCTTCTAAATTAAAGACGGATAATTTACTGTCATTCTGACAATTTTCCCCCAGTTTGTCTAGATAAAGGATAGAAAGGTTCTGAATAAAGTGACTGATAATGTCTGTTCTAAAATGACACTCTCTCTTTCAACCAAACTAATTTTGCATATCAGTCTGAGACCTATCTGGATGAGAGATCTGGATGCTGTCCTGAGACGAGAGTACTAACCAGAACAACCTACCACACCATCGAATTTACCATCATTCTGTGTGCAAGGGAACACAGTTTCTGGCCACTAGAAAGGGTGTAGTGACTATTCTTTTTTTTTTTTTTGACTAATCCTATTCTTTACAATACTTAAGTATCTATACCTTTCACAATCAGACACAACCTCTTTTGCGCAACAGCTCATCAGGATTAGTAAAGATGCTAAATTTTAATGTTGCAGACGAAACCTAATCCTGTACCGTTAATATCCAGGGTGGGATTACAACTCTCGTCATCCCATTGCTACAGATGGTGCAAGATTCACCTCCCTAACTAAATAACACATTTAGTCTATGATCTAATGAGATGTACAAAAGAGTGTATTTAGTTATGTATCTAGAAGATACCCTTAGCTGACCACGTGATGATGCACCATGTAGTGAGCTCTATTAGAAGACAGTTTCCTACTACTGGCAAAGAAAGGAGGATGCTCTCACGTTGTTGCCAATGTGTGAGAGGAGGTCGATTATGGTGTCCTGCTTCATGGAGATGCCTTTGTGGTGCAGAAAGTATAAAGGCAGGGAAATGTTTCTATAGCAGGTCGAAGTAAGGGAAAAGGACTAGAGAACCATGGTATTTAGGATGACATTCGTGCCCCGTACTGGACATCTGGAAGGTCCATTAATTTCTTGTGAAAAATGACTCTAGATTTTATTTTTATTTGTAATAGAAGACCCAGGAGAACTTAATCCATGGTTACCACATGAGAAGCGAAATGAATCTTAGTGGACAAATTATATAGGAAAACTAGTTACATCTAATTTCAGGGTGGTATTTCCTTTCTCATATATTTTTTTTCCTGTTTTTAATATCTTCTACTCTTCAGTGTTCTATGGCACACATCTATCAAATGGTAGATGTAAAGTTGGTATTTGGTAAAGTTGTATTTGGTAAAGTTGTAATCAGAACAATTTGCTGGTGGCCTAATTCAATAGATACCAACATGTAAAAAGATGCAGATTACAGCCCAAGCCAAATGGCAGGTGAATGTACATAAGCAGGCAAAAAAAATAAAACTCTAGACATAACAGCATAGCTTGATACTGAAAGAGAAGCAACTCTACCTTGCATTCTGGACAACCATGACTTGACTGCATTGAATCCGAGAGCGCGAGTGAAGGATACAACAGGCAAGTCGGAAAGACAGGAAGAAAAAAGTTAGGAACAGAAATAAGGAAGAAAATACGAGAATTATAACTGGAGGAGCTATAC
>CM053614.1:68107325-68143655 GCA_028646535.1 Procyon lotor | reverse complement strand
GTCTCTGTCAATATTGACCAGAAAAATTAATCCCACAAGAAATGGTGATCTGCTGGTGGTGATGTAATTAGTTAACAAACAGCAGATTCAAAGGTAACACATAACTCAGTTTGGACACTGTTCAAATAAACCAACTATAGTCAGAGAACATACTTCATATGATTTCAGTGCTTTTAAATTTTTTGAAGTTTGTTTTATGGCCCACGATACGGTTTATCTTGGTGAATGCTTTGGGTGCACTTGAAAAGAATACGTATTCTGCTATTAATAGGACCAATGTTCTGTAAATATCAATTAGGTCTTCAAACCAAATAGGAAATTATTATGAGGCATTTGGGGCAATTAAGGAATTATCTAAACATTTTAAAATTACAATGGTTATATGTGGTATTTGATTGTTTTACATGAGTTATCTTTTAGAAATAAGTAGTAAAATATTTGCAGGAAAAAGTTATGAGTTGAGATCTATTTTTTAAATTTAAATTCAATTAGCCAACATATAGTACATCATTAGTTTTTCATCTATTTTAAAATAATCTGTAGATTATTTTATAATCTATAGAGGGAGTTTTGGGAGGGAGTATATGAGGGTAAAAATGAGACATGATTGGCTAGGAAGTAACAACTGTTGAAGCTGAGTAACGAGTATGTGGTGGGTCACATTATTCTTTCTACTCACGTGCAACAATTCAGAATTGCCAAGTAAAAAGTAATATTCAAATGTCACTCCTCAAGTTAAATGAAAAAATGAATAAAAATAAAGCCAAAGCCTTCAAATTACCAGCCCCAAATTCTTTTTATTATACCCCAATTGTTGATTATTTATGGTTCCATCATGCTAATTTGGCTACGATAAATCGTTCAGATAAGGTATGATGATCTGCTGGATCCAAATCACTGTTTTGATTTTTTTTTTTTAATTTTACTGTTTTGATTTGATCAAGCATCCTTGAGTACTGATTTATATACTAGAACATAGCAATTTGCATTTATCATTGAAAATTAAACATCTCCAAAGAGCACTTGCTTCATATGAATAGTTTGTATATCACATGAGATTCAGAGATATTTTTCGTCTATTTACCAAATATTTACCATACTTTGTAAATATTTTTTTTTATTATTCAACATTTCAAATATTACCTTTATTTTATAATTTTTAGAACAATGATTTGAAAATACGCATATAAATAAGGACTTAAGTAAGTCACTTAATGAATATGTAACGGGCTCGATAATGATGTCCTGTAAGAAAAAATAGTAATTTACCAGTCCCTGAACACTGGTTTGCAAACGAATCTGCGCAGGTAAAGCTAATTCTCTAAATCTGCCACAAATAATACCTTCAATGATTTCAGAGTCCATCCGATTGGTTACAGTGGTTTCTAGATTCAAAAGACGGACATCTGTCATCAAGACAGGATCTAGTATGATCAAGGCTCTCCTGGAACGCTTAAATGCTTATTTAATAAATGGAAATAAATAAATATGACATGTGCATAAAACTGAGGGATGGATATTAAACTCTTTAAAAATGAAGACTAGAAACACTAACACTACTTTTTAATCCATGCGATGTGATACTTAGAAGACATGACTTCTTTACTCACCCTCTCCCAGGAAGAAGGTACACTTTCACGAAGGGGTCTGAGTAACCATTGTTGTCTCGAGGGACAAGGTTTCTTGCTTGGAGAATATGGATTATGAGATTTCCAAGATCATAGTTGATTTGAAGCTAAAAGGGACATCAGAATATTCCATGAATATTTTTGTTACTGTTTTTAAGAAATCTGTGAGACATTATTATTCAATAATTTACGAGTACATTTTTTTTAGTCTCATAAAAAGCATCAACCTTCGTTTCCATTTTACTTGAAACTGAACAGACTAACGTATGTCTAATTTAGTTGAGAGCTTCCAGGCACATGCTAATTACTAGTAAATGTGCGGTTCATTCTTTCCATGGTTAAAGTTCTGGCCTATCTAAAATTCAGTTAGAAGAAAAATCATGCAGTGAATTGCTACTCACATTTTTAAACTAAATTTATGCTCTTAGAGAAATAGTAAATGTTGTTAGCATTCATGAGTACAATTACCAGGATTTTGAAAATAAATCGATTGATGAATTTATTAGAAAATGTTTATTGCATTTTACCAAATAATTAGTAGTAGGTGGTATCATTATTTAAAGACAGAGCTGTTAGCATGAAATGTAATAATGTTTAAGAACATGTGGATTTTATCTCTTTATATTACATTTTATTACTGATAATTTTTTCTGTGCCTGCATTTCTAATAGAGGAGAGTTTAAGACAGTAAGATCTTGTTCTTTAATTTTAGATGCTTAAAGGGAAGAAGAGGCCTTGCCTCCTAGATGCTTAATAGCATTGCACAACTGTCACTGAATAGGAAAAGATTAACAATTCAAATAAATATTTGCAAAGCCTGCATAATTCAAGATAATGGAGTTAACTAATTTTTCTCCAAAATTTAAATATTCTTATGGCATCATTTTGAATAAGTCTTAATTCTGCCCGATGCTGCTTTTGTTTATCAAATAACAGAAAGGAATGGATTTGTATTTCAGAAGAAAAAAACCCATAAAAATACTAGCCCATTTTTTATAATCATATGAAACACGTATGTTGTGCTCATGTTGAGAATGGGTTTATGTAGAGAAGCCAAACTTTATTTAACATTTGATAATTAAGATAATTCCGAATTTTAGCACAACTTTCTTTCAGTTACATTTTTCTGATAGAAAAGGAATCTTCTGTTGTTTTTCTCAGCACAGAAAAGCTCAGTTTGACCATCATGAAAGCAACGGGACAAAGAAAACAAAGAGCACTAAGGAAGACATTTTAAAAATGGGAAGTTTCAAACTGCAGTAACCATGTCCTCTAACAGGGTATGGAAAAATGGAATTATACTGCAATTAATTTCACTGAGATTTAGACCAGCTTCCAAACTGTTAAGGAGAAATTCTTCCGCTTGTAGTCTTGGCCTGCCTTAATGTCCACTTTCATCTAGTGAGGCAGGAAAGCCATTTCTTATTTAAATGAAAACTTTCAGGTTACCCTAAGAAAGTCCTTCCCACCATTTATCCTGCAGTGCTTTAGGAAACACTTAGGGTTGCTCAGATGTTACTTCTGAGACCGAATGAAACGTCCCCAGTCACCTTCCACTCTGAGCTACTCCAGGGCTGGCAGATTCATTTATTTGGTTGTCCACATAAGGTGGCGTCTGCAAAAAGGTTTTGCTACAGTGAAATAAATAAATAAGCTAGAAATAGCTGTCATGAAAGATACTAAAAAGGAAAAGAAAATAGCCTAAGAATTAAGGAAGATTACCAGGGTAAATTTCTTCTATAGAATTAAATATTATTGCTCAAGGGAAAGGAAAATGAAAGACGAAAAAAGACAATCCCAAGCCAAAAAGAAACAAAGCAAACACTGGTTCGTGGGCAAGAAGTTTAAAAAAAAAAAAAAAAGAGAGAGGAAAAAGAAATCTAGGGATCAGCGAATCAGCAAGTTCAGCATTTTCTTGGCTGCTGGTGAAATCAAGAAAGATCAGGTCTGGCTTTCTTGAAAAGGGGCAGTGAGGCTGCAAGGTGTGCAACATGGAAGGTTCCGGGTCTGGGCTGCTGGATCCTCCGGGGTGAGGTGCCCGCATTCTGCACTTCCGCCCATTCCACACTCACACTCCACTTCTGCTGATTAAAGCCTCCTTTGCATTTGTGTCGTCTCCTTTATAATATTTCCTGGATGCCACTGCTGTACGAAATCTTATTATAGACTCCCTTCAATTAGTCTCTCTCTTATTCCATAATACTTACCAGTGTAAATCACCCTAGTGTCGAGGCTAACACCCCTCAGCTTGTGTTCAAGGTTCTTTTTCATTGAATTTCAACTTAATCTGTACTGGAACATTTCAGTGCCGCAAAGCTGATCCCTGCCTCTTGTTACCGGAATTTCTCCAGCAGCGGAAACTTTCTTTGAAGCATTTCTTCTTCCAGGAACACGGTCCCCCTTTCTCAGGGCTTATCCTCAAAGTAGTTAAAGTCTGTTATCCTTTGTGAAACTGTTCATGAAAACTTCCTCTAGACAATGTTGGAGACATAGCTCTATGACTCACTGTTCTCTTCCCCTTATCTGAAAGGTGCTATCTCCAAATAGACATTATTCTCCATTGTGTTACTTATTTCTGCGTGATTTTTCTTTTCTATCCTGAATTACTTTTTGGTATCCCGTAAAGCACAGTTTTTAAAAACGTTTCTGACTATGACCCATGGTAAGAAGTAGTGACGAAACAATACACACACAGAAACACACACTGATAGACATAAACAAGAGAGTGATTTGTACTATTTTTCTTCTATTTTCCCGATCAAAATCCCCTAAATTGATCTATGAATTACAAACTGGTTATGACCTCTGGTATGAAAAACACTAATGTAGAAGAAATGTTCAGCCACGATTTAACAACTGCTGGTAGGAGGAAGAAAAGAGGATAGCACTGGACTCATGAAACTCCAAGAGGAACCTTCCCATTTCCAGAAGAATCTGTCGTGTTTGAAACACATTCAACAAGTATAAACTGAGACATAAAACGTACTGATGCTGTTTAGGCATCAGACACATATCAAATTATAGAATTCCATACACATAATTACATTTTATAACCTGTATATTTGTACTAAAATGCTATCTTGTAAAATATTATTTTTCCTTCATAGGTCTGTACTCAAGTCTGTATGTGATATAGAACACATCTAAAATAGGAAACACAAAAAAAAAAGAAAAGAAAATAGGAAACACATCTAATGGTGTTTACAATTTCAGCAGACCAGGGTAGGGGGAAAAAATAACCAATGAAGATGGCACAGTGATGATTTTTAAAAAACTTCCTTACCTGAATTTCCCCCGTAATCGGATGAGAGACAACCTTTGTTGCATCAGTAGGCTGCAACGTTAAAAACATATTTTGTATTAATGGATAAGCCTTTCACAAAATTTACCATTTCAACTTCCTTCTGGAATTAATTTCTATCCGGTCAGAGCATCCTGCCTCCAAAATGCATTTCATCCATTTGGCTGCTTCAGATGACGGGGTCTACTTCTCCTTCTCAATATGTATTTAATTTTATAGATACAGAAATCTCTTTTCTCATTTTGCTCAGCCTGTTTTGAAGCTGTAATTTTATACCTGTAGGACTGCATTTTCAATTACTTAATGAAATGAATACTTTGGTTTAAAGTACTCAATTTAAGTATTTACAGGATTCAAAGATCTATAGAGAAAAAGACATTGTTTTTGGGGCGCCTGGGTGGCTCAGTCGTTAAGCCTCTGCCTTCAACTCAGGCCATGACCCCAGGGTCCTGGGATCGAGCCCCGAATGAGGCTCCCTGCTAGGCAAGGAGTCTGCTTTTCCCCCTCCCTCTCTCCCTGCTTGTGTTTCCTCTCTCGCTGTGTCTCTCTCTGTCAAATAAATAAATAAAATCTTTAAAAAAAAAAAAAAGACCTTACTTTTAGACGACGATTACCTAGGAGCACGAGGGTTAGAGAAGTCCATCCTTGCGCTCCTTGGATGGGTGCTCAACCTCTCCCCGCTCCCTTCTAGAGTGAAGCATGCAGACAATTGCTTCTCAATATTTCACATTCCTTAATTAAAGTCCTATCCTATTCTATGTAAGTTCTCACTTCCTTTATAAGTTCCTTACGTTAGTAAAGCTTTAAGAACAGTTAGGAATGTGATCTGGTAAGCTGGTTCCTAATGCTGAAAAAAATGACTGATGGCTGACTGGTGACTTGTTATATTTCAACGCAGTACTGGTACAAATGGAGAGATGATGTCCCCGGACTCCAGACCGGCAATAGTGAGGCTTCAGGTAATGGGGCATCCACACAGGGAGATATTTACTAAAACGGAGGCCAGCCTGCCACCCCCAAAATAAGGCCTCGTCTATCTACATGTGCACAATATTGACCTTGTTTTAATAACATTTAGGTGGATATGCTTGTTGTTGCCTTTTCCTTTTATCTTTTTATCCTAGAAATGGGGGCAATTCAAAGAAGAAAGCTATATTCCAGGTCTAGTTTTATGAAATAACTAATAAAAATAATGTAATCTCTGGAAAAATTATAGAGTGGAGATTAAATTTTCAAAGCCACATAACCTTTATTAGTTCAACTCATTTTTAAAAATTTTTTAAAAAATATTTTATTTATTTACTTGACAGAGAGAGATCACAAGTAGGCAGAGAGGCAGGCAGAGAGAGAGGGGGAAGCTGGCTCCCCGCTGAGCAGAGAGCCTGATGCGGGGCTCGATCTCAGGACCCTGAGATCATGACCTGAGCCGAAGGCAGAGGCTTTAACCCACTGAGCCATCCAGGTGCCCCAGTTCAACTCATTTTTAATAATGTCCATTTGTTATTACTAAAACCAGGCTCTGGCTGCAAAGGGTAAACCGCTAATTAATGAACAAGTATATTTACTTAATAATTACTTTACTGTTTAAAGAAAAGCAAACTGAATCCAGAAAACAAAGAACTATAGAAGCTTCTTAAACTACTTGTATCTTGATTAAAGATACGAAATTTTCTAAAACCAGTCATCTTGGGGCACCTGGGTGGCTCAGTCGTTGAGTGTCTGCCTTCGGCCCAGGTCAGATCCCAGGGTCCTGGGATCGAGCCCCGCATCGGGCTCTCTGCTCTGCAGGAAGCCTGCTTCTCCCGCTACCATTCCCTCTGCTTGTGTTCCCTCTCTCACTGTGTTTCTCTCTGTCAAATAAATAAAATTTAAAAAAAAAAAAAAAGTTTAAAACCAGTCATCTTTGCATTCCAATGCGGAAAACAAGAATAGCACACATAAAAAGTGAAAAATAAGACCAAAAAAAATCCTCACAAAAGACAAAGCTAAATGACTATTGGTACCTTATTTTGTTTTGATCTCTTTTTGACAGCTGTAACTCATCTGACATATATGCATGCAACTATAAGTAGATTTAGTGCAGAGAATAAACTTATGGACCACTTTTAATTGTGCTGGGGTGTGGCAGTAAACTCAAAAAGGTGGAGAGGGATATTTTAAATTATGGAAGGAAAAAGATCAGTATCTTTTGGACACTGAGCAAATCATGAGCTCCAGGTAGTTACCTTTCAAGATTAGAGCCAACTATTTCCCTTTCAGTGATGCCCTGTCTTTGTGAGGTTGGTTTTTAATGATTGTGGTGATAAAAAATGTACTTCAAGAAAATCAGTGAGCTGAACAAAGTGAGAACAGGAAATCACTTTGTTAGTACGTGGTCTGACTTCCTGGTTTTATTAGTTGCACAATGTCCATCAGCTGCACACATCACAATGAAATGTAATCTAGTTCTTAACAACGAAACATTTTTTTATTTTAATTCAATTAGCCAACTTACAATTCATTTCTTATGGATTATTTTTTTCCAGTGGTTACATGGATGTTAGGATATAAATACTAATTAATTATCTAATAAATAAAACTGTTTTAGGCATAGCTTTGGACATAACGGAGCCATGAAAAAAAATTACTGAGACCAGTAAAAGTTTGGGACTTTTCAGGGTGCTACGACCAGCAAAGTTTGGGAAACCAGTGACCTATTTCACAAGACATTTAAAACTAATTACTTTAATTCAATAATTTATTCATACCATGATTGGAAAGAAATCATTCAAACTTTAAAGATAAAATGAAGAAGGTTTGGTTAAAATTTCAGAAACGAACAGCTTGAGGTGGTAAAATAAAAATTTTGAAGATAAAAATTTGTACTGAATTAGTTTAAGCAAAATAATAATTTAAAATATATGTCATATACATAGCTTATGTAATTTAAACACGTACTTAAGTAATTTTGAGTCATATTTTACTACCTCTAGTGAGAAGAAACCACTTTGAGTATTAATGCATTAATAATTAATTATGAATAATTGTTTAGAATGCTTATTAGATGGTATTCTAAGTATCCAAATGTATAATAATGAGAACTACATTCAAATATTTTAGTTTTAATGCATTCCATTACCTTAATGTTTTATAATTTATTACCTAGTCTCATACCTAATGAAAACACAAAGAAGTTAAAAACACAATTCTATAAATTATCTAAAGAACGTATGACATATGTGGACATATTCCCTGACTCAGGGCTATGTAAGTTTCAGACCATTGCTCAATATTTCCATAATTTCTCAATATAAATTCTTTAACATTATAATATTTGGAGAACAGATGAAAAAAATGTATTACCTTTTATGAATACTCCATGTTGATAGGTCAAGAAATATTAAATTTATCTATTCTTTCATTCATTCATTCATTCATTCATTCATTCAGAAAAAAATATTTCAAGAAACTATACCAGCTAAACATTGGAGATAAATGCCCCAAAAGATGATTAGGTAACAGTCTTTTTCTTCAAGAGTCTTATCATCTAGCAAGTATGTGTTTCAATTAAAAATATACATATAATATTATATACATATACATCCCAAAAGTGATTAGATTCGATTATTGTTATTATTGGTAAGAGTTAAGTAATCTCTATATCATCACTGAAGAGTGGAATATGAGGCCATAGGTCATTTTAAATATTCCAGTAGTTACATTAAAAATGTAAGAAGAAGTAACCAGTGAAATTAATTTTTAATAATATATTTTATTTAACTCAATTTACTCAAAGTATTATAATTACACCATGAAATCAGTATCAAAATTGTAATAATTTATATTCTTTTTTTCATAGTAAGTCTTGATAATTTGGCATTAATTTGCATTTATAGTATAATCTCAATTCAGACTAGCCACATTTTAAGGGCTTGATTGTCACTTGTGGCTATCATTATGGACAATACAGTTCTATAAATTTTTATTCCAGCAAAAATACAGTAAAACCACAGAGACCACATTCTTGTCGTGGAAAAGAATTCCTGCATATCATAAAACATGTCAATATCATTTCCTTGATGTTTGTCCTATTATACTTGTTTTCATCTTCTATTCATTGCCAAAACAGTTAACCTATTACAAAAAATCAAATTTTGCACCTCTGTAATAATATGGAGACTCATAAGTGCCAATGATGCTTTAATTCACAACATTTATTTATTTTGTTCATACGCTGCGTGAGCCCTTCTCCTATGTGATTAAATAGCACAGAGAAAGTAAGAAAGGGGTTTTGGTTCTTAAGAACTTGCAGCCTAATTGGGAGGACTAGTAGCTAAATCAAGGTCCAAACTGTTGGGGCGACTGGGTGGCTCAGTCGGCTAAGAGCCTGCCTTCAGCTTGGGTCATGATCCTGGGGTCCTGAGTTCAACCACTGGGCTCCCTGCTGAGTGGGGAGCCTGTTCTTCCGTCTCCCTTCAGCTTGTGCTCTCTCTCTCTCGCTATCTTTTTCTCCCTCAAATAAATAAAATCTTTAAAAAAAAGATACAAATTGTCTTAAGAGATATATAAAGCATGGAGCACTTCAGGAGGAGGAGAAAAGGAAAAAGGCTACCTTCTGGTTTTAAGGCAGGATTGGACTATGGAGAGATTTCCCGGCCATAGGCTTCCTATTATTCTTATTTCATTTTTGCTTACAGCTTATCACTGGCTCTTCATTTCCTGCAGACTGCAGTGTAAAAGCCAGGCACAGCACATAATATCCTCCAATTTACAATAATCTAGGCTTCTCCTTTATTTCTTACCCCTATATTTTTTTGTACACTTCTTCTGTTCTTTTGTACACTTCTGTCCTCAGAAGGCAATTTCTGTTTCTGAGATTTTTTTTTACACGTTGCACTCTCTGCTTGGAGTGTTGGTCCCTTTATCCCTTTTACTGAATCAGTTCATTAAGTAAACACCAGCTTTCTTAACCTCACTCTTCAAGCCCTCACTGCATTTCTTAATGGCATCCAATATTATATACCTTCATTGAATTTGTTTATATATCATTGCCCATCATAATTAGATTAGTACCTTTTAAAACTTCCAGAGGCAGCACACGCACTTGGAGAACTTAT
Organism: Procyon lotor; assembly: GCA_028646535.1. NCBI lineage: Eukaryota > Metazoa > Chordata > Mammalia > Carnivora > Procyonidae > Procyon > Procyon lotor. The sequence continues at coordinate 68,133,630 of CM053614.1, read as the reverse complement.
TAAAACCCTGGTTGCTTGGTCCTATCCCCACCATTTCTAATTCAGAAGGCATAAGGTGGGATCAAGAATTTGCATTTTTAACATGTTTCTAGATGATGCTGATGCTTTACTGGGATCACACTTTAGGAACTACTGGTCTACCCAGTCTGTAGGGAAGGGATTTTATCCATCTTTGTATTTTGTACAAGGCATGACCCCTGACACAGAGGTGCCATCCAAAAATGTCTGTGGAAATTAGGAATGAGTTGGAAAACCCAATATATAGAGTACCTATTAGCAAGGCTATTGTAAAGACTGGACATTAGGCTTACTGTAATAATCTCCAAAGGAAAACCACTGACCAAGCCCTTTTAGCCTGAGCAGGATAGGGTTGTAGGCAGAGGTGAGGGAGCCAACTTTCTAGGGAACAGGGATACTTTTTAAACAGGGAAGTGACCCAATCAGATCACTGTGCACAGATCAGACAGTTGGAGGGTAATTTTAGCAAAAGGAAGAGAGAATGGTGAGGGGAGTTACCAGTAGTGATAGTTGGGATAATGTTGGGGAAAAAATAATGTTTTGCTAAAGAAAATTGGTGAGTTCGGAGAAGACAGAAAATCACTACAGCCTTATTAGAAAATTAGAATTCTCAGGATCAAGATTCAGTGACTGATCAGACACTGTGAATGAAAAAAAAAAAAAAAGAGGACCAATGATGGTCTTTAATTTATACTTGATTTTCTGGAAGGATGTTGATGACAGTTGCTGAAATAAAAAGAAGTATTAGGATGAGAAACGTGTAGAATTATAATGTGCTTGGTTTGGAAACTTTGCTAGCAGAGTTTGTCACGTCTTGAAGACTTCTCCCTGGAGACACTAAGAAAAAAATGAGTCTCAGTCTCAGGAGACAGGGAGCCTCCATGAGGTGACTCTCAAAAACTCACACAGAATCACATTGTGGTAAAATAAAGTTGTGTTAAAATTAGTTTTGAAATTGAATCTAACTATTCTTGAAGTTATTCTTCGAGAAGCCCTGTTATATTTAATTTGGGACAAGTCATCAAAAGATGCAATGATTAAGATCATCCTACCTTTGATGTCTGTTTCTGAATAAGAGGGATTTGGAGGACACATATTCATGAAAATATGAAATTTTTCATATTTCATAAAACAAACTTTGTTTTCTGAAGTCCAGTCAGTTTACCCAAGTGTAGCCTGTCTCTCCCATATATCTTACCATGTATAGAGAAATCTTTATTCATGCTTAAACAAGAAAATGCTTTTCTAACACATTTATTGATCATAATGAGAACTTCTCTATTAAGAATCAAATCCATGAAGAAAAAGCTACAAACTGCCTACATTTCGTCTGCTTTTATAAGGTCAAAAAATGAATTCTATGATTTCTTTTAATAGCCCAGTAGCTTGGAAATAATAGTGTCAGAAACATTTCTTTCAAATGAAGACTTGCAAGAAGGGACAATTTATTAGTATAGAATTAGGGATAAAATTCAAAATGGCAATTTTATATTATTGGTTTTCCTTCCTTCTTCTTCTTCTTCTTTTTTTTAGATTTTATTTATTTATTTCACAGAGAGAGAGAGAGAGCGAGCAACAGAGGGAACACAAGCAGAGGGAGTGGAAGAGGGAGAAGAAGGCTTCCCGTTGAGCAGGGAGCCCGATGTGGGGCTCGATCCCAGGACCCTGGGATCATGACCTGAGCCATCCAGGCACCCCTCTTTTTTCTTTTTTTAAAAAGATTTATCCATTTATATGAGAGAAAGAGCGAGCATGTGCGTGTGTGCACATGAGGGGGGAAAGGCAGAGAGAGAATCTGAGGTAGACTCCCATGGATCACGGAGCCCCAGGCTCCAAGGTGGGGCTTGATCTTATGACTCTGAGTTCATGACCTCAGCTAAAATCAAGACCTGGACACTTAACTGACTGAGCCACCCAGGCTCAGGCATTACGGATAAAATTCAAAGTGGCAATTCTATATTACAGGTTTTCCTCATTTCTTGTTGTCATAAATCCTCTTTATCTCTGTGTCCTTTATACCTCTCATTTAAATTACCAAATCCAATGTAATAAATATTCTGTTTCCAAAAAGATTCAAAGCTAATGTTCCACACACAAAGTGGCTCAGATTTATGCAACAACTATGACAAAAAGAACCAGGAATTACAAAGCATTAGAAACACTGTGCAACTCCCTCATAATAACAACTGCTAAACTATTTTAAGACATGTAGAAATACATCATCTTTATAACACTTTGATCAATTATATATTAAGAAATGGAAATTTTTTGTTTCAATCAAATGAGAAACCACGGGAAAAACACCTTAGAAAATGATACTGGATTTCCTCTGTCCTCGTCTGAATAAGGAGCGAGAAAATGAGTAACTCGGATGTCACGTCTCACCTTGCTGCTGCTGTGTTTCTTTTTGCTCACGGAGGGGGAGCCTGGTTGCCCGGGGCTGGGAACAGAACTGGATCCGGCCGATGTAGGACCTGAATGAACGTGAGATCCTTTCTCCACCACGGACGACAGGACCAGCGGTGACTGTTGCAGCGAGACCTTCTGGAGTTCTGCCGCCAACTGCTTAGGATCAACCCCTGGGGATTTCGCTTTATCCACTACAATGAAACCAAGTGGCTATGTATCTCTCAGCTTCATCGGGACTCAGTACCATGGAACTTAGGCGAGTTCTAGATGACAAGGTAATTTACATGCACAGGTGATGAAAAATTCTACAGGCCTGGGTCTGCTCTTTAGGGCAGTCACCCAGGCTCTGGGAATAGTGGCTGTCGCAGAGAAAATGGTCGGTAAATATTGCTTAAATGAAGAAAGAAGTGATTTTTTTTCATGGGATAATGGATCTACGTTTAGAAGACTCTAGTGGTCAGCTCAGAAAGGGTTAAGTCTATTTCATCAGGTCCTTATGAAACTACATGTTGATTTTTTCTCTTTCTAAGGAAAAGGCAATCAAAAGGTTCAAGAATGAGTGTTCCATAGTCCAGTTACCCTCAAAAGAATCAAGTATTATCTAAAAATTCTATAAAACCCCAAATAAATGGCTCCATAGATTGTTCTGGTGGGATGAATTTATTTTTAAAGAATTAAAAATGTAAAGTCACACACCAAGAATTCAGTATGAATTTCTTTCGTGGGTCTAACATGCAAATACATGTTTCCCTAGAATGCTAAAAACGTAGCCGTAATGCTTTTGGTTCTGTTTATGATTACACAGATAAATGCACAGTGGTCTGTAACTATGTTTTGCCCATACGTATCTATGCTAGTGTTTATATCTTCACCTACTGCTTTGTCTGCTCCTACAACTATCATTACACTTCTATCTTCACCTTTACACACAGTTGAAAGCAGAAGACTTTCACCTACCAGCTTTTGGTGGCTCGTGAAGTTCCAACTGCTGGGGATTTTCAGAGTCTGACAGCATATTGAGGTCCCTAAAAATTTAAAACAAAGAAATTAAGAAAGAAATTGAGGAAACCGGAGACGAAAGGCCCTTTTTTCCAGCTACCCTGATTTTTTTTTCAGTAGATAAATGAGAAGTGGTTAATGATATAAAGCAATTTCCAAGCATGCTCACCCTTCTAACCAAATACATATTTGCAATGCTGTTAAAAGTCAGCTGATAAAAATGATTATTTAAGGTGAAATCTTTATGGATTAAGTGTAAGTTCATTTTGAAATACTATACACAGACATGAACTCTAAATGGGTTTAGGCTTTCATTTAAATGAAGTATGTTTCAGTAAAAACGCGAAAGGGGGAGAACTACGACATAATCAGACACAAAATTAGCTGAATTCTTTCTAGACTTTAGACTTTGATTCTGAACACAAGAAATCTATAAAACTTGTATTCACTTTATTTTCTAATTACTGAAAATCTTGCTGACTGGCAAAGGTTCCACCTTAACAATTTTAAATTAAAAGAGCCATGAATAGCCAAAAAATGGAAACAAAAAGATGGGGAAAAACTCACAGTCTTACACATATTTCTGCTTCCCCACTTTGCTGACTAATGATACTCTGCACTTCTTCATACGTTTTAGAAGTTAAAGGAATTCCATTCCACTCCAATACTTGCATCCCTAAAAAGACAAATTCAAGTATGAAATAAAAAAATGTGTTGTATTTCTAGTCGGGGTCCATAGGGCATAGGAGACATTTAAAAACCAATGCAGCACACCATTTCAGAGAACATCAGTTCAAAGTTCTCTGGAACATTAATACCACAACCGTACGTAGTTTGATTTCATCACTCACCTGAATTTATCAAATGTGTCTATTATGACATGCAAAATGTTGCTTTTGAAAACTTATTAAATATTACCAAACACATGCATTTTGTTCACACTGCTTTAATAAAGAAAACATTATTGAACATATATTGCTTTGGCCAAATTTGTGTCAGAAAAAAAATACCATTACAAGCATCAATATAATTTTCCCATGGGGAACAAGCATCTAGAAGAGCATAAGCTTCCATATTCCATCATGGAATGGAAAAGGCAGAAGAAAGTCATTAGTAGCTTGTTATGAAGCTCCCCCTGAGAAAGTGTCATTGCTTCAACTCTGCTCAGATAAGACAGATTTCCATGTGGTATTTTTTTCTTTTTCTTCACTGCATGCAAGATGTCCCTGAGTAGAATCGGTAGGCATGTTACAGAGAGGACAGCTTCATGGAGGTGTGGCAGGGGAGGGGGGCCTGTGTGGTAGGACAAGGCCCTGTGCTCAGAAGGGCCCATGCTTGGTTTAATGCTTCACTGCTGCCTTTTGAAATTCTTAGTAATGTTTTAACAAAGAACTCTACATCTTTTTTTGGTGTGCTGGATAGCGTTAATTTTGCTGGATTAATTAGAGGGCATTTCATGTTTTCTCTCTGTCTAAAAAGATAATTTTCACTAAAAAAAATGTAGTAACAATTTTTCAACATTTTAAACTTTGTTTCTTTGCTCCATTTCATATGAGCTATCAAAATAATTTAGGAGTACATATTTGGCATGAATCATCTGATCCTAATAGGTAGCTATATGAAATGGGATAGAAATTAGATGAAACTATCCAGGCTATAGTGCCCAAATAGTTGTGAATGCTATCAATGCTATCAGCTTTACCTAAGAAAATATACGTATGCCCTAACTAGGCTATAATTGAAATAAAAAGAAGTATTTGAACAATTAGGTTCTCAATGCGCTTCACAGATGCCTATATGAAATTCCTTACTGCTCACCATTGATTTCAGTGGAAAACTCTAAACACTGCATAACTGAATCTTTAAAAGTTTCAATGATTTTGATATACACTGGAAAGCATATTATCCACTGCAAACAAGTAAGGGAAATTCATTTACTACACTGAAATGGCAAAAGAAGTCCATAAAAATGTCCACAATAACACACAAAAAAATGTCTTTTCTAGAACTTACTCCAACAAAACTTTATCTTCAGATGGGCCTTAGGTTTATTTCAACAATCCCAGGCTGTTGTACATATAAAATGAGAAAATTACATAAGAGACAGTGATGATACCACTAAAGAAAAACATAGCACTACAAAAGGAAAAGCACACTGAAAAACACACTTTAAAAAAAAAAAGTCAGCAGAAAGAGTATATTATGTACAGATGATTTTGAATTGAAACAAATTGTTGTGTTATAATTGCATTGTCACTTTTCGGCAAGAGCATAATCTATGAAAAGAAACCGCTGCATAATCTTCATGCTTCTTTTCTTGGATTAACTTGTTTATTTTTCACCTCTCAAAAGAAAGGGGCACATTTACAAAACATAATTACTTAATGAAATTAAAAAAAATGCTTCTAATATTACAAAGGGAAAACTATTTAGAATCATTAATGACATTGCTGAAAAAAAGCCCCACAACAGAAAACTAGAATCCTGTGTAGAAATACACCTGAGGTCATAAACTACACCACCTATTCTGTTCCATGATACACAGACTGAGCTTTTCTCCTCATTCGGTTTTCCACCAGAGTTCGTGCAGGACTATGGTTCAAAAGATTTTGCCGGTACTTGGTTCCAATGGCGAGTATCAGATGCTACAGGGAACGTGATGACTTGCAAATAGGCCTTTAATAACACCTTTCTTATCGATCGCCTCTCCAAATCCCTAACAAATCCTGCAAGAACCATACTAAAGTAACCAAGTGAATATAACCCATCACTACTTATTAATTCATAACAAGGGTCTAAGAGTTGTGAGCATTAAGTATGATATGATCTCAAATATAACATTCTGGAAAAATGTTAATAGCAAAATCCTATAAACTGTTTTAAAATGCATATAAATATTCATTGAACATGATCATGCTATATTGAGGTTCACTAAAGTAATATTTTATCATTTAGTTGATTGAATGGAAGCAGAGTCAATCTGAAGATAACTTTGTTCTCTCACTTTGTTTTAGAAATAATTCCTGGAAGACAGTGTACACAGGGATGGCTATATCTATTACTTAGTATTTATATTTTCTTTATATTTAAATTAGATCAATATGTATGTTAATGAATTGTTCAATTTTGATAGAAGACAGATGATGTTTCAATTATATCCCTATAAAGTACCTATTCTAAGAGCTTTTAATAGGAAAACTAAGATCATCTGAATTTTTATAGAATGTGCAATAACTGATGACAGGATTTGCTGCTTACAATCTTATACTTGTTTTTATGTTTTTATACACGTTTTTAAAAACCAAAAAGACAATAATCAGGTAATGTTTGAATTAAAAAATATCACTCAACGTAAAACATTCTCAACTATGTGTTTTTATAACTTCTGGGATTACTTAACTTTGTATCTCCTAAAACTAGTAAATGCTATTCTTTATAATGCACAATTTCATGTATGTTATTTCTTTATCTATATTCAATATTTACCATTACATCACAAATATCTTATGGATTAAAACTATTGAGCAAACAGTTGAAATGTTATAGGTATATCCAAACACATATCAAATAAAATCTCATGGCTTTTTTTTTTTTATTCCACAACTATTTTTTCAGGACCTAGTAAGTGGCAGGCACTATACAATTAGTCACTTACGTGGTGATCACCACTTTGCATCTAATATTGTATGCTGTCAAAAAAATTAATAAAAAATGATACTCTACTAGAAAAAAGCAGAAATATCTTGGCAGTTAGTAAAACTAAGATGATTTAGAGAGAAAGAATTTTCAAAGTGTTAAACTATTTATAAAAAGACCCAGACTCAATAGTGATTAGAAAGTACAAGGTAAAGCAATAATGACATACTACTTAGCCTTCATTGTATTGCAAAAAGTTGAAGAGCCAGAAAATACCATGTGTTGACCAGGATGTGGGATCGGGGGACCCTGACTTCAAAGGAGATTGTACTTACTGGATGGCTGTTCAGCTTTATCCCACTCTGTGATGTGAGAATACTATGACTATGTCACAGGAAAATAAAACAACTGCTGGTTTACAATTTATAAACATGTAATTATTTTAATGGGAATGCAGATAAGTGCACCCTTCTGGAGGGCAATGTGGCAAAACATCATGAAATTAAACACATGTATACTCTATGACTCAGAAATCTGGCTGAGTGTCTATTTGTGGGAGGAGGCAGTATCAGGAGAAATGGGACAATGAGAGTGCAGTGAGTGCTCAGGATGAAAACGCCTGGCAGAGGGTGCAGGAAAAAGACCATACCAGATGCTAACCAAAGGGTGGATCCACCTTAAAACTATTTCCCAAGTAAAACCAAGTGAGGAATGGGATCTCTCTATAGGACAATGACAATGACATTTCATGGACATTAAAATGCTATTTGTACCCAGTAACATTATGTATTTTCCAAAAAAATAACAAATTAGGTAAATTATAATAGTTGCTCATGAACAGAAGAAAATGAGATGAAAGAAAATGAATGAGTTAATAAGTGAACAAAAAAACAAACACAAAAACCATACATACCTACACACACACACACACACACACACACACACACACATACACACACACAGACGAGGGAAACATGAACTAATGAGGCTGGCATGCTATGGAATGAGAATCTAATGCCTTTGGAGTAACAGAACAAAACAAAACCCAAACTTAATTTAAAAAATATATGTATATCATAAATTAATCATAATTTATTGTTTTGCACCTTTTGTCCACTGATATTATTAACTACCACTATAGATTAATTTCCTAAATTTGGACATTTCCTCTTAAAAGTCCTTTATAAATTAGCAGCAGCAGCAACAGCAGCAGCAAAAACTCAGAATCTGAAATGGTCATTTGCGTTGGCTTTCTAAATTGTGAACAAACCCTGCAAGTGAGTTTTAGGGGTCTAATACATTGCCCACATCAGTTATACTAATTACTCATTCATTTTCAAGTGATGGAATGTTAATATAAGAGAAATACACAGCTAGGTGCATTTTATTCTGCTATAAAGTTATTTTTTAGTATTTTAGAAGTTTAACCAATTTATACATTAACATGAAGGAAGGAAAGAAAAAAATGGTGGAAGAAAGGAAAATCATGGAGGGAAAAAAGAGTGGAGGAAGGGGGAAAGAAAGAGGAAAAAATAGTATTTGAACAGCGTCCTGCCTATTTACAGGACAAAGGAGACTCCCTCAATCATGACAAAACATTAAGAACCCAGACATATTTTTCTGAGAAAACTCTTCTAGAAGCATAAAATCTTAAGGTTGGAAAGCATCTTCTTGAAGAGCTAATCTCATAGTAATATTGCCATTTTTGTCACTGTCATTATGATTGACTATTATTTTTACTTTTGGGATACATAGTTCTATCAAAACTTAAAACAGAGCTTCTGTACATAACATACATAAACCTGGAGTGACTTTTACTGAAGCAGTTTCTCCCTGCCTGCTTTTTCCCTCCTCACTCTCCATACTCTAGAGGGATCCATCCTTAGGGACTTGCAGGAGCCCTGTTTCTGTGGTTTACCTGAATGAGTTGAGTTTTAAAATGACCTCACAGGGCACTTGATGTAAGCAATGGGTGTTACATACAACTGATGAATCACGAACTCTACTTCAGAAACTAGTAATACATGGATGTACAATTAATTAATATGTTACTTAATTGAATTTAAATAAAATTAAATATAAAAATAAAATGAACTCATAACTTGAATAGGCCATCAGAACAACTTCCACCAACAAGGACAATGTCTCTAGAGATACACTGAAAGGTAGATAATCTGAATTTCATTTTATTGAGAATATAGTCTGAACTGCTTAAAAATAGTAATAATAAAATGTTACATTTTGGTTTTTTAACTAATAGTCTAATAATACTTTCAAATGCAATGATGTTAACATTAAAAATTAAAATCTGCCCTTCTTTTAATAAGGAACATATGTGCTGTTTTCAGAAAGATAAATACTTTTTCAGAAATGTGTTTTAAGAACCAAGGTACTGCTGACTGCTGATACTTTCTCTTCTCCATAATCATATGGTGTTCACATTTAGCTTGGGTATTTACTAGCCGTTGCAACCTTCAGCAAACTGGTTAATTTGCCATCCTTGGCTTCCTCAAGCGAGAGGATATTGCTAGATCACTGTTTCAGTTTCTTTCTACTCTCCGGGGGTGGGGGGAGACAATGACTATGGCACAATGAAAAAACAACTGCTTGTTTATAATCTATGAAAATGTAATCGAGTGGGAGCTTTATATGAAGATGTGAAAAAATAGTTTGGATCGTGAAATTTACACACTGTTTTTCATTATTTTTCCTTATCTACAAATTTACCTTACATATACATACTAAGATATTCAAGCACAGGAATCACGTCATCTAATTTTTCTCTTCTGCATTCCCCAAATTTCCTCTCATTGCCCTCTGTGGTCATTGTTCAGGCTCTCGGGGCTGGTGTTGACTCCCCAGGACCCCCATCCAGTTTTTCTTCTCTGGGCACTGCCACATTTGTTTCTGGATTGGTTAACTCAGGGGCTGGAATATTCAATTTGTAGTCTGAATCTAAATTTGGTTTAAACTTAGGTGCCAGGCATGCCTGGGTGGGCCAGTTGGTTAAGTGACCGACTCATGGTTTCAGCTTAAGTCATGTTCTCAGGATGGCGAGATCGAGCCCTCAATCAGTCTCCACGTGGAGACTGCTTGAGATTCTCTCCCTCCCTTCGTCTCCCCCCATTCTCTCTTTCTCAAATAATAAAAAAAAAAAAAATTTAGTCACATGCCAAAGTATCTAGTGCTAATGCCACTCAAACTAAAAGCTGTTTTCAACCTAAAATACCAAAGTTTTAACTCTATTAAGCTATACATTTGAAAAAATGTGATATATCACAATATTCTATCTTCATAGTGTATCAATAATAGAATTAAACTCATGAGAATATTTAATGTAAATTTTATAAATACACATTCTTCCAAATTTCAGTAGTATTAAGCATACACACACACACACACACATACACACACACACGAAAGATATGAGATTTGGGGTAACTTTCTACTTCTTTGCTTTAAACATATTTTTATATTGAGTAAACAAGCCCAATATAAATGAAATACATTGTTAAGCAAAAGTATATGCTATGATAATAGCACTGATAAGTTTTTTGAGTAATGTTATATAACTTATATAAATATGTAACATAGAGCCTGAACTCAGGGACCCTAAGACCAAGACCCGAGCTTAGATCAACAGTGAAATGCTTAACTGACTGAGCCACCCAGGCACCAATTTTTGGATAGCTCATAATTAAATAAGTTGAATTTTGTATTTAAAACTCATTAATTTGGGATGGGATCTTGGGCGATTCACTTTCCATGTTTCTTCTTTCATTCACACTTTTTATGAAAACAAGCAATTATTTTAAGCAAAGTATGATGTGCATACATAAATTCTCAAATGAAATTAATTTACAGAATTAAAAAAAGTCTCACAACACTGTAAATAGGAAAAAAAATCTAAGAAATGTCAAAGGCTGTAGTTGAATAGTCTGGGCAGGCCCACTCTTTTTTCTAGGTTGAATACACTGAAATATTTAGAATCAGTGTTTTCTACACTCACAGATCTAAAACAGGTTTAGTTCTAATCACAAAAAACAAAATTACAAGGAAAATAGACTAGCACATGTTTTGCAGTATTAATGGGCAACCATAAAAAGGTCACTGAAAAAGAATCATATAAATAAAATGTGTTGTAAAAGCAGGTCACAACTATTTTATAGACTCATGTTATAAACCAAGCAAGATCCTAGCTGATGCTCTAGTTTTCATTTCTTATAGAATACATTAGAAATGTGAAACATGAGGTGACAAGACTTCCAATATCACACAGTTAGTTAACGGTAGTGCAGAAGTATGAACTCCATCTATCTCTCAGGCCAATGCTAGTATCAGCAAATAGAAAATCTCATTCAGTTTATGCCAACTAAACACCTAAATAGAAAGGGTGCTCAAATATGTAAAACCTAGCACAAAGAACACATACATTTTTTATAATTCCATCTTAATTATAATAAAAAGATAATTTTAAGAACTGTATTACTTATCTGTTTTTTCTTAAGATTTTATTTAGTCAGAGAGAGAGAGAGAGAGAGAGAGAGAGAGAGAGAGAGAGTGCATGCGTACAAGCAGGGGGAGTGGCAGGCAGATAGAGAAGCAGGTTCCCTGACTGAGCAAGGAACCCGATAGGGAACTTGATCCTAGAACCTGGGATCAGGATCTGAACTGAAGGCAGATGCTTAACCAACTGAATCACCCAGGTATCTCTCCATATGATACTTTTATCTGAATACTTGGGCATGCAAAACATGAAAAGACTGTTGAACCAACACAAAGTTTTTGTGGGATGCACCATTTATGGTGGATAAACAATGTCAATTAGGAATGAAAAAAAGGCCAATCGACTTTCTTGTCTTTTGTCTCCATTCCAAACCCAGAAAATAAGCAAATAGCACACTTGCACAAGCACACTGATGGGAATTTATGCTGAACACTGCTATAAGGGAAAATAATGTAAAAATGATTACCCAATGTCACTAATTATCAGGAAAATTCAAATAAAAACACACCTGTTAGAAGAGTGATTATATAAAAAAAAGATAGTAAGTGTTGCTAAAAAGGAAGAGAAATTAGAATCCTTGTACTGTGTTGGCCAAAATACAAAATGATGCAGTCATTATGAAAAACCATATGATATTTTCTAAAAACTAAAAACAGAATTACCACATGATCTAGCAATCCAATTTCTGGGTATTTATCCAAAATAATTGAAATCAAGATCTCAAAGCGATAGTAGCACAATCATGCTGATTATAGTTATATACACAATAGTCGAAACACTGAAATAACCTAAATATCCATTAATAGATAAATGGATAAAGAAAACATGCTTTCTACATACAGGAGAATACTCTTCAGCCTTGAAAAAGGAAAAAAATCCTATACGAGATAAGGTGAGCTATTGCAAATTCATGCTTTTTAAATAGAGTCAAGGTAAAAAGGGGAATATAATTAGCTGTGATTTGTGGTTCAACTTGAAGAAGATTATCATGATAGGATTGTGTTTGTAAACACTATAAACTCTAAGATAATCTAATACTACAGTCTGATATTTCCCAGAAGGATTGGTATAGATGCTAAGGTCACTCCATGGCTACAGTCTGTGGTGTTTAGAATTAGACGTATTATTTGAAATAGACTAAAATAGAATGTGGCTGAATAAGACAAGAAAAAAGATATGGGTAGGATTAGTAAAATTTTAATAATTCCAGGAAAATAATAACATGTGGAGCTATCCAATGATAGGTATGTGATGTCATCATCTCATGTGAGGTAGACTAAAGTTCATAAATTTATGAACTTTTCTTAATTTCCCATTTTGTTAGAACAAAATGGATGTTTTCAAGTAACTTCGTAATTCAATGGTATTACCAGATCAATGCCATTACATAGAGTGTAACACACTAATCCAAAATGCACTCATGAGAGGCGCCTGGGTGGCTCAGGGGGTTAAAGCCTCTGCCTTCTGCTCAGGTTATGATCTCAGGGTCCTGGGATCGAGCCCCGCATTGGGCTCTCTGCTCAGTGGGGAGCCTGCTTCCCCCTCTTTCTCTCTGCCTACTTGTTATCTCTCTCTGTCAAATAAATAAAATCTTAAAAACAAATAAACAAACTGCACTCATGAACATATAGATACATAGGTTATTGAACAGACATAGGAAGCTAGGCTACAGGACGCAACTGTCTATGAGAAATGCTTACCTTAACTGTTGCCACCTCTGCTTTAAGTATCTCTACTGAACCATTAAGGATTTTAACTTTAATTATGTTCTTAACCTTTTTAATATTCATATATTCTGTACTGTTCTTTTTTTAATGTTATTTAAATATATCCCACTACTCAGACAACAGATTTCAACCTAACATACTGTCACTTTATTCTAGGAAATGAGTTTTCTGATAAATACAGGAGCTATCTGGATCAGTGGCAATAGCATATCATCATCATCTCCACTGAAAATTAACATATACACGGACAATATAAGTTCCATTTCAGACATTAGTTGACAGATAGAATGCACGGAACTTTTATTACTGAATTGTAACTTTATTTATTTTTTTTTTTTTTGAATTGTAACTTTAAATCATGTGTAAAATCAGATAAAAGGAAATCATATTTCTGAAAAGGAAAATTCTAAAAAGAAATCCGCCCCCCGAAAAAATTTGAAAGCAAAAGGTAAATGCAAATATACTAAGTCTATTATAAGAAAACAGAATGTTTCTTTTGAAAAAGAAGTAGGGAGTTTTTATCCGGACCTAAATACTCATCACTAAAAATATTATATCACATTACAATATTACAACAATATTTTGCTTATTTTGGAGCCAAAGATACTGTATCATTGTTATGAATGGTATAATCAAAATTAAAGTGGTGAACTTAACTTTTAATGTACAAATTCTTTCACCATTTGAGGCACTAGAGGATATAAATACAATAAGGAAGCCATTTCAAACAATAAAAAAAATCAATAACGATTTTATCATCCTGAGAGAATCTTAAATAAAATGAATTGTTACTTCATAAGAAGTGTCAATATTTTATTTCTCACATATCAAAGCAGAATTAGCAAATAATTTACATTGGCTTGAGAGATGTTCAATAAATAACAAATATCATGTGGTGTCAGAATTTCATTCCAAAAGTTCTAAATCACTTTTAATATGTAAAATGATATATATAATATAAAACATATTACAATAACTGATGTTTTCCAAGGAAAAACAAGAATTGCCTGAGAAGACAACACTTTAAAAAAAAAGATTTTATTTATCTGAGAGAGAGAGTGGGAGCAAGCACACTCATTTGTGGGAAAGGGAGGGTGGAGGGTGAGGAGGGCTGGAGAAGGAGGGGAAAGGAGGGGGGACAATCCTGAGCTTATTCCCAAATAAGCTCAGAGCACAAAGCCCAGCAGGGCTGGATCCCATGTGCCAGGATCACGACCCAGCCAAAACCAAAAGTCCGAGGCTTAAGGGACTGAGCCACCCAGGCGCCTCAGAAGACAGCAGTTTAACATTAATATCTACCCATTGATGTAAAACAAAACTCAACTATTTTCCCTCCAGCTCTCAAAAATTCATGAAGAGAAATGATTTCTCCTAATTCACAAGCATACATGATTACAACTATAAAAACTAATGGCAATATGTACTATTTGAAGTATGAAGTATGAAATTATGAAGGACGTTCATACATATACCAGCTGATTATAAGAAGTTCTTTTGATTAAAAGAAGCAAAATCAGACCCATTTCACTTATGTTAATAGTAACAATATGGGACTTCATTTATTTTTTTTACGAAATTATTTTGCCTACTTTTTCTCATTTTATCTTTATAACATTCCAGTAAAATCGGTAGGATAAGTGTAACTTACCCCTAGTTTTACAGATGTGAAGCCTCAGCTTTAGAAATTATATTTAGTGGTAGTTGCAAGAGCCAGCCCTCCTAATTCCTCCTCTAAGTTCAGGAAGACTGGCATTCTGAGGGCTTTTTTCTTGTTTAAGATACACAGAACCCAATTACAAAGTCTTGACTATTTTTATAGTTAATATTTTAGAATAAATGTAAAAACCAAATAAGTGAGTGTATTTAGTTATGAGAGAACTTACCGCATCCAGGAGACAGATATTTAGTGTGGGTCAGAGAGAGGACTAGATTCTGGGTCACTAAGGTCAGACAGTTCGGACTCCTGACATGCTTTCTCCCAGGGAGGAGTAGGAGCTTCATGGGAGGTAAACAAAACCCCGGCTCTAGGATTAGAGGACTCTGGGGGGCTGGTGGGTTGGAAGCTGAGAAATGGGAATGAGGATGGACCATCGTGAGTTCCAACAGGTTGGCATATGCCCACCACAGGCCTGGTGAGTCACCATGAACTCCGACTCAATTCATTTGATAACATAAGACGTAAAAGGCAAGGTTTACAATAATCAAATTGCCATTTTAATAACACTGACTGTGCAGGTTGGAGAGGGCCTACACCTTCATTCCTCTGTGGCCCTCCCACTTCCGGCAGGTTTGGCCAGTCTCTTTCAGGTTTCAGTCTGTAGGACTGTTACGGTATACAGAGATTTATGATTTAAAAATATGGGGGAGGGACTTTCGGCTTACTGATTCTGAATACTATGTCCGGGAACCAATGAATGAACACACTGAGGTCATTTTCACTGAGCTGAAATTTAACACGCACGTTGTACCGGGTATGTGTGTACACAAATGTGTACACAAATGTATACACAATGTAATATAACACTTTATCATTATGTCCCTATCGCCACCTTGGTCTGAACCGTGACATCACATACCTGGGTTATTTCTTTAGTTTCCTAACTACTCTCTTTCTACCCTTTACTCCTTCAAACTATCCTAGTTACAGCACTCAGAGTGTTCCTACTTATTTTAATTTGTTAAAAATGATTTATTTATTTATTTGGAGAGAGAGAAAGAGAGAGAGCGAGGGGGCAGGTGCACCCACAAGCATGGGGAGGGGCGAAGGGAGGGGGAGAGAATCTCCAGCAGACGCCTTGCTGAGTCTGGAGCCCAACGAGGGGCACCATCTCACAACCTTGAGATCATGACCTGAGCTGAAACCAAGTCAGACGCTCAACCCACGCTCAGGCAAACCCCCACCCCTCCCTTTTTTTCCCCCCAAAAAAACATTTATTTATTTACTTGAAGAGAGAGAGAGATAACTATTCCTATGTGTCAGCCCAGGGGCTTCTCATCCTACACAAGCAGAAGCTGAAGTCCTAACAAGGGACCAAAAGATTGGACCTCTGTGACTGCTCTGACAGAAACTTCTCCTGTCCTCTCTCAGATGTTCACTAGCTCCCACCACACTGGACTCCTTGCTGTCACAGTTTTCCTCCCGCACACCAGGCATGATCTTGCTCTGGACCCCTTCCCTTTTCATTTGTTTGCTGGAATACTGATAACTTCTGACTCTTGTCTTTCCTCTCCCTGGGTGCTTTACTCTGTTTCTGCCTTCTGGGTGAGGCTCTCCAAGAATATCCCCTCTAAAGTTGCAACCCTACCCGCCTACATGCGTATCTCTGCTCCTTCGTGTATTTCTCTCCTTAGCACAAACTACCATTTAATATGGGCTACTTCTAAATAACTTTGCTATTTTCTGTCTCGCCTGCTAAAATGTACAGTTCATGCTTTCTTCATTTATGTCCCCACAGGGTCAAGAAAGATCACTCTATATAGCATATACTAAAAAAAATTATAGAGGTAAACTGATAGATCAGTAAACTGATAGATCACTGATAGACCTCAGCAGACTCAAGTGCCGTAAATGACAATGATAAGGATCTATGAAAGATAAGAGAGCAATAGAAAACAAAAGTAGCTTAGGGAAGAAATTTTATTTTCTTCCAATGCTCAGTGTAATTTACTATACATATGAAAAGTCTTTAATCTAACTTCATTGAGTGCTGGCATGAAAACCTAAAAACCTGCATTTCCGCTGAACATCCTTTCTGTTTCAACACTCATCACTCTGTCTGGAACACAGTAGAATGTCGTAACTATGTTGAATTATGTTAAAAATTAGCAAATGAAATAAATGAAAACTGGCAAAGATCTCCTTCAGTTCCTGGACAGTTCCTTGCCCTGAGAAGTTTACAATCTGCTGTTAGAAATTACCCAAAGGTCACCGGGATTCTTTGGGATGGGAGGGGGCATATCTCTAAGCTCCAGTTAGTTATTGCACTGGTTCTAATGCACACAGAATACACCAGTGCGTTCTCAATTTCTATAGTCCTCTTACTAGAAGACAAAGTGCCCATTAAAAATAACTAAAGAAAGTTTTTTTTCTTGGAGGTATCTTTCTCCTAGCTCTTTAGAATTATTTTATATTTTTAGTCATTTAGATCCTCATCAAACCTTACCTCCACAGTGAGTACCTTTTATCCCCTGCCTTTCTAGACTGTAGGCACTTTCAAAGCTGGGTAGCACCATATCATCCTGGGATAGACTTGTGCCGTGTAGTTACTGAATACATATTAGAACCCATATACACTCTTCATTATTTTTGGTATTCCTAATAATAGCATTCCACTCCTTCACAACAACCTCTCCAAACTCCCTGTTTTGTTTTGTTTCGTTTTACCTCCATCTAACTTTTCAGTATATTACCACGGCACCCCAATAGGTTCTTAAAATTCTACAGTATACCCTTCAGGATCCTTCCCATTAAGAAACAGGCAGGGATGAATTCAAGTTTCTCAGGGCCTGAGGCCTATGCAGTTTTAAGGAAAAAATATAAAATTATCAATACAAAATGGGATGCAAGTGAATATTTGCTAAAAGGACAAAGGAAGCCACAACAAATGACAAATGGCGAGAAAGCAAACATCCCCAGTTCCTCCGAACTTCCCGGGGCTGTGTTGGGGACCTGCCGAGTGAGGGAGGAGCCCTGAGATTTAACTTTCATCAGTGTCATAATTTCTGCATTCTGGTCTCATTTCTCTCTTCGGCCCATGTAATCACTCTCACCTTCTTAATGCCAGGGCTTCGATTTTCATTTTATCCAGCACACTCGGCTCATCATGGCTCACGCGCTACCGTTTCACCTTCTTGTTCCAAACCTTTGACCATGTCTCCTCTCAAGGCTCACTCTCTCCCCAATCACTTCAACAGGTAAAGAGTCTCCTAAGTATCCCTGAGAGAAGGGTCTACAGGAGGAACCTGAACATTTAATGCCCGAGACTCAGTGGGCTTCTGTGATTTGTCAAAAGCCCCACACAAAAGGAGGTGAGGAGAAAAATGAGTCCAGACACTGAGGGCCAGACTTCGGACTCCTACGCCACAGTTCTGCTCACTAACGAGATGTGTTTCCAGGAACTAACAGACCGTGAAAGTTACATGAACAGATACTCATTGCATCTGCGTCCGGAGATTTTAATCAGACACGAGGTTGACTGATTAAGAGACTGTTGATAAGAAGAAAAACTTAGAAGCCTTTTCAAAGATTAGCCAAAACTTTGATTTTACAGTAACATGAGAAATGGCATTAGGTGTTTGTTTGTTTTTAAGTTATTCAGGCCTGTTAACCGAAATATTTCACTCTAGCGGACAGTTCTAATCGCTCGGGGTTCCCCCATGGGAAGCCTGAACTTTGCAAGATTTATTGTCATCCATGCAAATAATTTTATCTGTCCTTAAAAAAGTAACTTCTATAGCTAGTCTGGTGCCTTAGAGTTAACAAAGCACATAAAGTACATGGGCTCCTTTCCTTCTATTAACCCTGTGAGATAGACAGGTCTAGAAACCCGTCAACTGTACAGATGAGATACATCAGGAACTTGACTAAAGTCATGAAGATGGCTTTATCTCCATGTTTCTGACCCAAGTTTGGTGCTTTGTTAATGAGAAATATTCTGTGTCCCTGCAGTTCAGAGATCAGAACTGATGACGGTCAGTTATCGAAGCATGTGCAGGTGTAAGGGACACAGAATTGAATCTTAACGTAGCGAACAGTCTTCTTGCCATCAAAGATCTCCAAAGTGAATGTAAACATCTTTTTGCCAATCATGTAAAATGCGATGCCAAACACTGTATTTAATGTTTCCAGTACATTATTTCTAAATCTGACTATTATTATCTCAATTTCCCTGCTGAGAACACCAAGGTATTAAAAGTTAAACAATGAATCCAGGCAGTTAAGTATAACAGCTGAATTTAAATTCTGACCTGTCTGACTTTAAACACATTTTCTGCGTATGTGGTACATGTTAAAGAATTAGCTGATGAAGATCTAGAATGAATATTAAAGACAGTTCAGCATCCTTGCTTCCAAAATAACCACTTCAATTCACACACACACACTAAAATGTAGCCTCTTAGAGCATACCGACTAGACAATTCCAGAAATTTAAGAAGCAGTATCACTTGAACATACATAAATATTTCAAGGTATGCTACCCTTGTTAATAAAGGCAGTCAAATTATGGTCGGGATTATTACACTTACTAAAAATGTACAAAATACGGTAATTATTTAGTTTTCTTGATATACCTATCAGAAATATTATGACTCAAACATACATTTCCTCTGATTAATTTCAAAGTAAGTGGATAAAAAAAAGATTAATCTATTTCTTTGTACCAGCAACATAGCTTAATCATTAATATCCTGACAAAGTAAGTATGTTGTCACTGCCTCCTAAAAGTAATACATTACAACCTACCAGTCCGGGTGCCCCAAGTTTATATTTTTCTTTCCATAAGATAGATTCCTCAATATTTACTAGAAAGTCTTTGTATTAACATGAAATGTGATGTTTTGCCATGTGTACCTGACACACCAGCTTGCAGGAATTTTGAGAAATCTCATACTAATGACCAATCCGTACCTGGTAATCCCCCAGGACCAAGAACAAGGAAGCTCACTCATCTGTGTGGTGTGTTTCTTGATCTCCAACCTTGATCACTGCCATGCCATCTGTAACATATGCCAAAAAAGCATAAGCAGAAATAGAGACTTTCTTGCCTAGGAACATCCTCCCTTACGTTACACAGGAGTGTGTCTTCTAACAGTACTCCTGGAGTTAACTCTCCTACCAGAGACTTCTTCATAACAAGGATTTCCGGAGGCCAACTTCTCACATCAGAACTGCCACTCCAAAAACAGCTAGCCTCACCCTCACACCAACCACTGAGTCGACAGCATTTTCTTGCCAGGAACCCTGTCAAATCATCTCTACAAAGAGCTAGCTAGTTGGATCAATATCACCTACATTGAAGCAACTAGAAACTAAGAATTTAATAATATCCATGAATTAGAATTTATGTCACAGGCATATTTCCTCACAGAATGACGTATGGATGAACAAAAGATGAAATCATTCTTTACAGGTATAATGACCTGGGAGAAGCTAATTTTCCCTACAGCCCTGGCTAAATCTAAAAGCAATCAGTGGATATCAATGGTTTTAAAATCTGCTCTCCTATTCTATGTCCCTACTGGTTCATTAAAAGGGTGTTGAACCTACATTTACACCTTAACACTACATTCTTATCTTGGTTCCAAACAGCTTTCTAAAATCTTCCAAACAAATTTGATTTAATCAATCAATCATCATCATCATCATCAAGTTATATTCAAAATCAAATGATTGTTTTTGGTTCATTCACTAGAAATTTTAAAAGTATCACGTCAGTAATATATTTCACAATTAGGATACACAACACTAAAAATAATTTGGAGAATGATTTCAAGAACCTCAGTGATTAAATGAACCAATGATATGCACATGAAAGATTACATTTGGCCCATTTTATTTCCTCAATAAAATTTTATTTTATTTACATTTCTGCTCTGCATTTTCTGAGGATATAATATTGCTATAAGTTGATATAAAATGATACAAAATTGTTAATAAGTTTAACAATTGCTATGTGTTGATTTTTTTTTTACTGTCCCAACTTATTTTATTGCAGTGATTCAAAATACAACAATTAAATCTCTAGGCAAGACAACGGTCCAGTATTGTGAACGCATTTAAGACTCAAAGAGACATGACTTAGTATAAAAAGATATATTTTTCCCAAGTTAATCTATTCCTTCAATACAATCACTATCAAATTTCCCACAGAGATTTTCCTGAAAATTGACAAAAAGATTCTGAAATGTGTATGAAAGGTCATAGGTCAAGAATAGTCCTAAGAGGGTTCCAACGAACAGCAATATGGTACCTACCATATGTCAGGACTTAATATAAAGGTATCATAATTAAGACAGTGTGACAATGATGTTGGGATAGACAATAGACAAGTGGACTAGAACAAAGAGTAATAAAAGACCCACACATGTATAAAAAAATTCAATATCTGACAGATGGAGTATTGCAGTGGGAGTAATGACACACTACTCATTCAATAAATGGTACACACACAACTGATTATCTTTATTGAGGGGCAAAAACCTAGAGTTTCTACTCAGACCACAGATCAAAACAACTTACTTCTCTGTCTATCAGGACATTATGTGAAAAAGGAGAAAACTCTTATAATTTTTCGAAGAAAATGTAGAACAATATTTTTAAGACTTTTGGGTAATAACAATTTCCTAAACAATACAGAACATTTATAAAACTTAACAGAAACAAAATGATGAACTTGACCATATCAAAATTTCAATTTGTATAAAAAAAAACCAAAAAGACAAACAAAAAAATACAAGCCACGTACTGGGAGAAGATATCTACAGGCCACTTACTTGACAAAGGATTACCAGAATATATAAAGATTCCCTCAAATTCAATTTGAAACACACAAACCAATCTGATTAAAGAATAAGCAAAAGAACAGGCAAATGCAGATGAGAAAAACTCAAGAGTTAACAAGGTTAATAAACTATCATCATACTTAACATTACTGAAGGGAAGGTAACCAAAAACAACAGACACCATCGCATATTACATTTGAAAAAGAAAATTTAGAGAAAGAGGACCAAAGATGTAGAGAAAGAAGAAGCCTCATGTACTACTCACAAATGTAAAAACAGTTTAACACTCTGGACAGCAACTCGGAAAAAACAACTACTGCCGAAAAAAACCATACAACATTCTCCGACATTATTTAAAAAGGTAGTCATTATAACCAGAAATTTAACTTGTAGAAGAAATTCCTCCACATGTGCATTAGGAGACTACTTCAAAAATTAATTATAGCATTGCTTGAAATAGTTTAAAAAAAACTTCATAAATAACCAGAGAATGTTTAAACTATAGTAGAGATATACAATAATAGAACTCTGCCCCTTAGTGAAAATCAATGAACCAGGGCCACATGTATCATTTTGGATCAACTGTATAAACTTCATGTGACTAAGAGAAGTTGCAAAAATCCATTAAGATATCATTTATATAAAATTTCAGGAACAAAATATGAAGCATTTCTGAATACATACATAAAACTGTGAAGAAAAGCAAGTGAATGACTAACCTCAAATTAGGTCTGGTAAACTGGGACAGTAGGAGAAGTCTGGGACAAGAGAGGTGACTACAGGAGGCTTTAATTGACTTAAATATAGGTCCCTTTCCCCTAAAACGATGAAATAAATATGGCAAGATGTTGACATAATAAATATGGTGGGTACATGGCTGTCTGCTGTATTATTCTCTACAGCTTTTTTTACATTCAAACATTTGTAATCACAATTACAAGTCAGCACCCCATAAGTGCTAAGTTGCATACATCAAACCATGAAATGCTGAGAAGCTCGCCCAGCCCCACTCCCGCCAGGGAAGGTGGAACAGAAAGTGTGGGATGTTGAGCTGGGCATCTCAAAAGACGAGGAGGTAAAAAGTGTGAATAAGCTATGCAAGTCTTAGAAGGTAATTTCCCTGGCTAGGGAGGGGGCACAGAATAAGAAAAAAACATGTCCTCTTTTAATGAATCAGTGACCATAACACCCTAACTTTTCATGGTTACTGCGTAATTGGAGACATTCAACCACTGCCTTGTTTTTGTAAAATTCACAAGACTGAGAACAAAAGACACTCACCATTTAAGTGCAAATAAATCACAAACATGTGTCAGGCGGCAAACATCTCCACATAGCACTTGCTATTTCGAATTGAGATTTTAACTTCTAATTTAAAATTCCCGTTTTGTGCCCGTCGCCCTCTTACAATGCTTTTGGGCAAGAAAAGAACTGCCAGGGAAAATCCTCTCCTCACACTCTTCAGCAGCACAGAACTGTGTGCTGCCTTTTCCAGGTATTGTTGTTTGCTTGCTTGTTTGTTTGTTTTGCTATTTTCTGTACCAGTAACAATCCAATACCGTCCCCCCCCAGCTCCAGTGATCTTAATGTAAATTCTAAACAAAGAAAAACTAAAAAAAACCGAAAAAGCAAAAACCCTATAATACATTTATGAGTGGTTAAGCTCAAAGCTATAAGAATGTGTGCCCAGAGGAAATGGTTCCTATTTTGTGCATTTTTTTCTTGAGAAGGTAGTCAAAATGGTAATTAACTGATTTTAGATGCTTTCTAAAATGTACATGGTTCTTTACAAATAGTAGTGTGTGACTACCTGTATTATTATTTGCTTCACAAAATCCTGTGAGAAGTAACATCTTAATACGTACACATCTTAATTAAAAATTAATTCTTCAACACTCATTTCTATATAATTTGAAATCTTGTTTTATTTGACACTGTTGAGCCCTGGGTAGGCAGGAAAAAAACTTCACTGTTAAGGGACACGAAAGATCCACACACAAGTGACATAGGCACAAATGGATGGAACATAGGGAACTGACCTTGCTCTTTATCAGATTAAACAAAACAAAACAAAACAAAGCTTTTGCTTGTCATGAGGTATGGATAATTGTACTATGGATTCCCCAAATCTGGAGATGGGTGGTACTTTGATCTGAGAACAATATATAGTTATTTTTAAGGAAAAAATTTTTTTAAAGTGTATCATAAATTCAAAACTTGTAATCATATCAAATAGGCTTCACAACGTAAAACAGAGAAAAGAGAGTTTATTACAGAGGAAACATCTAATTTTTTTAAGGCCATTGGTTAAGGAGCTGATTATATTCAACCTAGTATTGATATTGTACTATGAATAAGGTTGATCATCATTTCTCTAAAAACACAAATTTAAAATGGAAGTGGCAAGCTTGAAATACACAAAGTCCATCTACTCAAGTGTACTTTTAAATGCTCAAATTAGTTCAAAGAGAAATAACAATATCAAAGGAGAAAATGAGATCTCATACACCACTTAAAGCCCCATTACTGACGAGCATTACACAGCCCCAGCACTGTTGATCTGAAATTGTTTAAAATTTTAATCCTGAAGAAAAGAGCGAGAAATAACACTTTAGAAACTGAGATTAGTAGCTTAATTCCCCAGATGTTTTGTCTTCTTTTTTTTTTCCCCAACAGAAAAATGACCCTATGCATTAAAAGGAAGAATGACAGGTTGCAAAAATCATTCTTGGTCTGGTATTTACTTAAGAATGCTTAGTAATGCTGCAGAGAAATAAGTTCTGAGATTTTGGAAGATTCGTTTCCCTCAAGTATGTGACTGTGGAAATCCTTTCAGAAAATCATTACGGAATTTTACAAAACTAAAAGATTGGCTCAGGAAATTTTGATTCACATAATATTCCCTAACTGCTTTTTTAATTTCAGGGGATGGCACAAGTGTCTATTATGAGTGTTTAAAAACAAATTTCTTGAGAATAGCCTAATGATTCTGCAATAATAATTTTTGCTAATTATCAGCATTCCGAAACACATCATTTTTGCACATTATTTAACAAGATAGACAACCTTGTTCAGAAAGATTTCTCAAAACACAATGAATAAAAATCTTCTTCAGGAAGTTTAGGGGGGCTTTTTCCCCTACATTACATAAGTCGGTACTCTCACAGTAGCAGTTGGCTTATGAGCACTGGAGAACCTACATGACTGGTCAGTATGTTTTAAATACACAAATCCAGAGAATAAAAAGCTAGAGGAAACCTGGAAATACTCTTGCTCTTCGAAAAGTCAATACAGTCTGAATCCACAGCATTGAGCTCTATGAGAGTGTAAGCACGTGAGACACGGAGTTTGAAAAGCCTACTGTGGGAGAAATAACCAAACTTAGAAAAAACAGTAAAGTCAACCAGTTTTTTGCCAAGAGCTTCATTGTTTGGACTGGAAAAGAACATACAGTCTAAGAATTCTATGGTCAACCAAATGTCATTCATGTTTTCAATCAACTGGAAGATAATTTTAAACCATAAAGGCTCAGTGTACATACTTTTGTATTGAGAAACGCAGAAAGATACACTTAAAAGACATCAAATTAATTCCTAAATCTACCTGGAATTCATTCTACAGATGGAGATAAATAGTTACATACCCACAAACACATATTTTATCTATTTATTCATATACATATGCTTTTTCCTTAGAAAAGAATTTCAAACTATGGCAAATTAACCATCTTTGTTGCCTTCTTTGCATATAAAAAGAATGAACTTTTATCATTTTAGCCTGGGGCACAGAACACAAGTATAGCCTTGTGGATGGTTTGTATGTTAAAGCAACTCCTTAAAATATTTAATGTTTCAAAAACAGGACCTAAATATTGAACCAAGAAAGCAACATGAATCCAACAGAAAGAAATACTACCAAGGATTTTATTAAAGACCCATGTTGTAAGAGTGAATGAAGCAAAGCTAGAAATCATAAATAACAAATAATGGGTGTGCATTTTATACAACCTGGACTCCAACTAGAGGATCTGTGCTCAGAGAAAGGCCTGGTTTGGCACTTTGGCAAATCTTTGGGAGAATTACTAAATAATTAAAATAAAATCTTAAACGATATGCAAGTAGATTTTAATGATTTCCCATTCAAACCAAATAGGTAGACTGTAAGACTAATCCTTTCAAAAAGGATGAGAAATTTTGTGACAGTTGGAGCATGTAAAATTTTAGGTTCATTTCAATTTTCTCTCTTGAATTAATTTGTTTTATATCCAGTTTTTAAATTTAAATTTATGAACTTAAAAATGGCTACATAGGCTATCAAGTACAAAAAGTATCATTTCATAACAGTATGCCTCATTGAAACTGTTTTTCAAAGCATCCTGATTTGTAGTATTTCCCATTTTCCATGATGTAAATACAGAGAAGGGTTTCTTTCTTCAAGTATCTTTGCAAAACCTTAACACAAACAGTTGCTGCAATTTTTTATTTTAAAATAAAAATACATTTCCTTC
>CM053614.1:68049622-68106825 GCA_028646535.1 Procyon lotor | reverse complement strand
TAAAACTTAAAAACTTAAAAACTTTTAACTTAAAAACTTAAAAATTAAAAACTCCTATTCTCAATTTAGGGACGCCTGGGTGGCTCAGTCGGTTAAGCCACTGCCTTCAGCTCAGGTCATGATCCCAGGGTCCTGGGATGGAGTCCTGCATCGGGCTCCTTGCTCGGCAGGGGGCCTGCTTCTCTCTCTGCCTCTGCTTGCTACTCTGCTTATGCTCTCTCTCTCTGACAAATAAATAAATAAAATATTAAAAAAAAAAAGGTCTCAATTTAAAAAAAATGGTCTCAATTTCTTTAGCTTAGGTAGACAGCAACACCTAAGGAATAGCATTAGGAGTGATAGGATTACAGTCATAGAAACTTCATACAGACTAAGTGTTCTGTTCATAATCATTATATGTTGATTCATTGTCTTTACCTTTTTTTAGCTATCTGGCTAATTCTCCTACCTTTCCCTGTTTTATGCGTGATATTAGAATATTTTTAATAATATGCTTTCAGGGGCGCCTGGGTGGCTCAGATGTTAAACATCTGCCTTCAGCTCAGGTCATGATCTCGGGTTCCTGGGATGGAGCCCCAAGTCAGGCTCCCAGCTGAGCAGGGAGTCTGCGTCTCCCCCTTCCTTTGTCCCTCCCTCACTTGTGCTCTGTCTCTCTCTCAAAAGAATAAATAAAATCTTAAAAAATAATAATAATATGCTTTCTGTTACATGTTAGGTAATGTCCTGGTAAACTGGCATTCCGAAAGACGACAAGCAAATAAACAAAACAGGCCCAATTTATCTATTTCCGCTTTGTAAATATTCCTACCAGGACCAATTCAAGCCATCAATGTGACGTTGCTGAATGTCAAGTTGGGAAAAGCATGTCTGAGTGAGTCGGTACAAGCTGGCTCCAGGAGAGCATTGTGATGAATCAATAATGCCTCAAGTTTAAGAAAATGACAGTGGATCATTTCAGCATGATTAATGTTAAGCAATGGGCTGCCTTTTTTAAAACTATGAAATGACAGAAAAACACCTTCCAAATAAGTATTTTGAGTAAAATAAAATGATAGCTTGAGGCTATTTTATGATCTAAAAATATTCATCATAAGCAGTATTATTGAAAACTTGTAAACTATATGCTAGACTTTGGAAAATGCGAATGGCATTTAATTAACAAGAGAAAATAATCATTATGCATTTTGAGAATCAAGCATTTTATAAGATTTGAAAGAAAGTGATAAAATATATGTTTTAATGGCCCTTTAGATACATCTGTAAAGTTCATTATTTTAAAATGCTTTTGATGTAATAAGGTGTATACTATCCAGAAGCAGACAGTAACCTAACACGGGAGTTGGCAAACTTTTTCTGTAAAGAGCCAGACAGTACATATTTTAGTCTTTACAGACCAGTTAGTCTCTGTCATGAATACAGTTCTGTGATTGTAGTGAGAAAATATCCATGTTCAACATATAAATTGATGATCCTGGCTCTGTTCCAATAAAACACTATTTACAGAAACAAGCAGCAGATAGATTTGGCCCGTGGGCTGTTCATCGTTTGCTGACCTGACTTTAGTGTGTACTGAATCATCTGGCATTTTACACTTGATCTTAGCCAAAAGGCCGAGAAGCGATCATCTGGCATTTTACAGTTCTGATTTCAATATAATTTTTTTTAATATTTATAAAAAATTAATCCCAATGATGAAAGTGTTTTCTTTAATAATATTGCCCAAGTCAACAATATTGACTCTTCAGTATTTCCTAAACAAGGTAATCCCATAGCAAACCAACAGCCAAAAGGACAATGCAATTGAAAATAAGATGAATATAATTGCGAACACATTTTCTTTTATACCAAAATTTCATAATTATCATAAGGAGAAAGGTCTATCTAGACAGTAAATAAAGAGGAAACTTGCATATGAAATTAAGATATATGTAATATGAGTACATTCATTTTAATTTACTATGAAATCCTTATTCTTACCTTCTATAAGTTTCCCTGTCTGTTCTGCACTTCCTCCAGGAAGAATTTTGGCAATATAGGCTCCAATTTCACCATTATGTCCAGGGATTTCTTTACCACCCACAATTCTAATTCCTAATCCATTACCTGTATTAAAAAATTAGTAAGTTATTAGTCATAATTTAAAGGGACAACAGTTATCAAAAGTTATAAGGTGCACAAAAAGTGGGCTCTGGTACCCAGAAGCTATCTACAACATGAATATTGGGACTGGACACTAATAAAAGAAGGGTATTATTCTGAATTCAATAATAGTTGATATGAAATAGAACATTCTGTGATTTTGGTAGCATCTATGATGAATCGCCTGATACCAAAAAATAATTCTTTGAATTCAGCCATACCACCAAGATATGACACAAACATCTATGCCAATTTTTGACCAGATACTTTATAAAAACATTGTATGAAGGCGTTCTCACTAGAAGAAATTCCAGAGCATATAGTTCACTTATGAAATTGAGGAGCATTTCACTCAAAAAGGGTGTAATGGCTGTCATAAATTGAGAAGACACAATCCAAGAATATGACTGCAAATGATAAGATGAAAACACAATCATAACTTGTAAATTACTAGTCACTTTTTAGCCTTAACTCATCAACTAACATTGTCTGTGCATTAGCGTGGCACTTACTGCAAGGCACAATGAAATTATTCTTGATTGATGAACAACTTAAACTTTTTTATTTCATAGAACAGACTTTTCTGTAAATGACCACATGGAGAAAAAGATGGAGGATGATTAATATGTGAAAACTAACTGAGAGAGAATTAAATTTATATTTTCTTTTTAACCAGCTAAAAATTAGCAAATATATAGCAAACATATATTAGCAAAATATATGTGCTATAAAAATATAGCACACACATATATATATAAGGCACCAGATATATATTTTTTACCACTGTCAAAGATATTTAAAAGTAAAAGTACTGAAAGGAAGTAGAATTCTTCTTAAGTGAAGGTACAATTATTTTGTTAAATTAACATTCTTGCCATTCACTTATTGAAGTACCATTTTCAACTTTTTCAAAATCTCTATATTTTAAAAGTCAGCTCTCTTATAGTTTCTGTTCCCTTCCCATTTTACTCCTCAAAAGCAATCGTATAGTCAGCATCAACACAGTACAAACATTCAACAATCAGTAACACTGGATTCTGGAATCCTTCTGACATCTATCTAATATATTTTGGTAAAACATCATTCTCAGGTTATAAAATGGTTCCAAAGGAATTTCCTCTCTCCTTTCTTTCCTTCCCTCCCTCCCTCCCTCCCTTCCTTGTATTTGCCCTCTTTCCTCTCTCTCCTTCCGTACTATTTGCCTCCCTCTTTCTACTTTATTTACCAGGGTAAGTGTTCTGAAGACTTAGCCTCAAAACAAATAAACAAACAAAAATTAACTATATGTGTCTAAGTTTCCAGCTGTTGTCAAAGGGTCAGAGTTAAATAAGATACTACTAGCTTTCTCTGGCTACACTTGTGGAGCTTTTCTGTTGCCAGTTTCTTGGTCCATTGCTACCACTATGAGTAGAGATTTATGCATTGATTATAACTAGGAGAATAAAGAATGTCATCTAGTACATGACCTGGTTTCAACTAAGTCTGCATAGAAACATATGATTTCTTAGACAGTAGGTTTTAAGGATTCACCAGGACTGATCCTACAGTAAGACTTTAGACAGATACAAATAAAGGGTAGAAGATGAAGAAAAGTTCCTAGCCACTCTTCAATTAGTCTAGTCTATTTTTTAGTGTGTGAAGGACATCTGGAAATTATAAATTGAGAATTTTAAAATAGCTGGCCATAATTAAAGGGTTATTTCATGGAATTTATCCGTAAAAAATTAGAACAGTTTCTTAAAGATTTGATTGCACTCTCCATGATTGAATCACTCAGAGCTGTAATTCGCCACTTGTTAAACTTCTCATAAAAACACACACAAACACTGAATTTCTAAAGTGGTCAGTGTATCCCTACCAATTTTAAGATGTGGTCAGTCTTAGATCCTAAAATTCCTCAGATCCATATTTTCTGCATGTATAGACATATGTTCAAGATCATGGCTTACATCAAAGTTTATCATAATGCTAGAGTATTGGAAGGACAGCAGGGTACAGTACAGTGTTCAGGGCACTTGGTATTAAATATTTATTTTTAAGCTTAAAAGACAGAATGTAAACATAGCCCATGAAAAATAATTTCAGCACTATATATTAAAGGGTACAGCCATATGCTTAGGATCGTGCTTATACCTTGTAAAGGTATAGCTAAAAGAGTAGTTGTGGAACTTCAAATTCTATTAATTGGTATAAGTGACTATTTTTAAAGGTTCAGTTATAGCTTCATTTAAAAAAAAATTTTTATTTATTTATTTAATTTATTTTTATTATGTTCAGTTAGCCCCTGTATAGTACATAATTGGTCCCTGATGCAGTGTTCAATGATTCATTAGTTAAGTATAGTTTCATTCTGTAGATGGAAATGTCTTAAGAGTTAGGTAGTTGGATCCTTAGCACCACTTGGTCTTTGGTGACTGAGGACACTCTAAAACCCTGTAGTAAAGAATCAATGGAAGGAAATTATAATTATATCCATCTTAAAAAAGTAGCACAACACAATACTTATTTAATTTTGTAAAATACCACCTCATACTACTGAATTCTAATACTCAAAGCACTTTCTAAACACATGTTATAAACCTCAGTATCTTTGGTAAAATAAAAGTAAGGTACAGTCATGATAATACTGTGAGAAATGAAATTTTATCTGTAAAGAAGCCACTTCAAGCACATAGTAAATTTTCAAGAATTACTATTGCTCTGGTTGATGTTGTGGTCACTGCTAATCTTTTCATGTATACAACAAAGTAGCATAAAAATATTAAAATTTGAGGGTGCCTGGGTGGCTCAGTTGGTTGGGCGACTGCCTTCGGCTCAGGTCATGATCCTAGAGTCCCAGGATTGAGTCCCGTATCGGCCTCCCAGTTCCATGGGGAGCCTGCTTCTCCCTCTGATCTTCTCCCCTCTCATGCTCTCTCTCACTTTCTCTCTCAAATAAATAAATAAAATCTTAAAAAAAAGAAATATTAAAATTTGCGATAAAACAGAATGATAGAAAATAAAAAGACTCAGAAAATATAACAGGTTTTGGCTTATTTTATAGGAGTTACATGTATTCTACTTTGGACATAATGAATATAAAGTTAGTTTACATGATCTATAATTATTTAAACCTGAACATTTTGATTTCATATTTCTATAGTTGCACTTTGATATTTTATGTTTTAAATGCAGAAAAAAAAAACAAAAATACTTCTATAAAAATAAAACACCCAAAATCAAATCTAAATTGCAGAAATCAATAAAAGATTTGGTAAATTCAAGAAGCAACATTAATTTTTAACTGAAATGCTTATATCGGAATGGTCCTTGATAAGTGATGTTTACATCATCACTGTTTTTCAACTTCTGACTAATTTTTACAACCATAAATTCCTTTTGCCTCTCTGCTTGTATTCTATCTAAAAACATTAATAAAATGCTTCCTTAGTTACGTGCTTTGAAAATACAGTAGTTTTGCTCAAATGAACAGTACAGCAGGTTAGAATGACCAGTAGTTACCAAAGAGAACACGGAAGCTTTAATAAAAGATTGTCAAAGTTACAATAATTTCACAACATATAAGCAGTGATCTTGTTGAAGAAGTCTTACTGAAAAATGTAACTTTCAGAAATCCTTTAAAGTATGTAGAGAATATTTTTAAGACAAGAGAAGTTCAGTGACGGATGTAGCAAAATCATTAAGAAAAAGTATTACCTTAACCTTAGGCTTATAATTTAAATGTATAAGTCTTTTTAAGTCTTTATTATAATTATGTGGCAAATATACTATTATGTAGTCACTTTTAATGTTCCAGGCCAAGATGGCAACATAGGAAGCTCCTGAACTCACCTTGTCCCATGGACACACGGAATCTACAGCTACACGTGGAGCAATTCCCTCTGAAAAAAATCCAGAAACTAGCTGAGTGACTCCTACATATTGGGTCAGTGAGAAAAACAAGAACAAAAACAAGAACAGAACCACATAAAAATAGGTTTTGGCATACCTTCAACTACTGGAAGCCATTAAGAACAAAGAAAGCAGCTTGGACAATCACTAAGGTTTGAGAGACAACCAAGAACTCAGAGCAGGCTGAATCATAATGTTTATCTCCTACGTGAAACCACTGCATCAAGACTAGGAGAGGTGACTGTTTTATCATAGCTTAGAAACCAACACGGAGAGTCAACACAACTGAAGTAACAGAGGAGTATCTTCCAAACAAGAGAACAAGATACAATTCCAGTAAAGGACCTTAATGAAATGGTGAGAGGTTATTTGATAAAAAGTTCAAAATAATGGTTATAATGATGTTCACTGAGGTTAGCAGAACAATGCATGAACAAAGTGAAAATTACAACAGACAGAATATATTAGAAAGTACCAAATGGAAATCACAGA
The DNA here is from genome assembly GCA_028646535.1 of Procyon lotor. NCBI lineage: Eukaryota > Metazoa > Chordata > Mammalia > Carnivora > Procyonidae > Procyon > Procyon lotor. Next base: position 68,100,303 of record CM053614.1, on the reverse strand, counting down.
AGAATAGAATAAAATTTGAATGGCAAAATTCATAGAGGGGTTCAATATCAGGCCAGAGAACTGGAAGAAAAGATGAGTTAACTCGAAAACAGAGCAGCGGTCTGTTTAAGTCATCTTAGTCGTCTAAGAAGAGGAGCAAAGAGGGAAAAGAATGAAGAAGAATGAAAATAGATTAAGGGATTCATGAGATACCATCAGAATGAAAGGCATCCTATAGAATGGAAAAAAAATTACAAATCATACTTCTGATAAGGGTTTAATATAAAAATATTAACTCATACATATAGAACTCATACAACTAAACAGCAAACAATCTGATTTAAAAATATGCAGAGAAACTAAATAGACATTTTTTCCACAAAGACATACTGATGGCCAAAAGGTACATGAAAATGTGCTCAACATCACTAATGATCAGGGCAATGTAAATCAAAACCAAAATGAGATATTACTATACATCTGTTAGAATGGTTATTATTAAAAATGTAAGAGATAACAAGTGTTGACAAAGATGTGGAGAAAAGAGAACCCTGGTGCACTGCTGGTGGGACTGTAAATTGGTTACAGCCACCATGGAAAACTGTGTGGAGCTTCTTCAAAAAATTAAAAATAGAACTACCCTATGATCCAGCAGTTTCAGTTCTGGTTATCCATCCAAAGGAAGAGAAATAGGAATTCAAAGAGATATCTGCACTACCATGTTCAGTACAGCATTATTCATAATAGCCAAGATACGGTAACAACTCAAGTGTTCACTGATGGATGACTGGATAAAGGTGTATACATGTATATATACACACAATGGAATAATACTGAGCCATGAGAATGAAGGAAATACTGCCATTTGGGACAATGTGGATAGACCTTTGGGGCATTAGCTCAGTGAAATAAATCAGACAGAGAAAGACAAATACTGCATGGTATCAAATATATGTGTGGGGGAAAAGTCAAACTCATAGAAACAGAGTAGAAAAGTGGTTGGCAGGGAGTGTGAGGGAAAAAAGGAAAGGTTGGTAAAAGGGCACATACTTTCAGCTAAAAAATGAAAAAGGTCTAAGGATCTAACACAAAACATTGTGACTATGGTTCTAACACTGTAGTGTATAAGTGAAATTTGCTAAGAGTAGAAGTTAAATGTTCTTACACACACACGCACACACACACACACACACACACAAAAGACAAATACATGAGGTGATGGATGTTTTAATTAACTAGAATGGGGGGATCCTTTCACAATATATATGTAAATCAAATCACCATGGTGTGCACACTAAATATTTTACAAATTTGTAAGCCCATTATACTTCAATAAAGCTGAAATAAAAAACCAAGTAAAATAAGCTGTGTATAAAATAAACATGAGCATATTAAGGAAACAATCCTTATATTTGCATTTAAATTTAAAGTTTAAATCTACTTTAGTTTATTAACATGTTTCATAAAGTATTACAAAAATGTTTTTATTTTCATCTTAATATATGAAATATTTACGATAGAACCATTAGACCATTGGGTTTAGACAAAATGAAAATAGTTGGTTCATTTTGACACTGTCACATGCTACATCTAAGCATCAAGGAAAAGTAAATTTTTATCAGTGAACACACTATCTTATGAATAGTAGTCCTTAGGATCAATGGAGTTTATTATTCACAATAAATTTCTCACAGGATAATGATATATTGCAATTTAGTCATGTCATTAGTTGGGCTGAAGAAGAAAGATTAGCTATATAAATATTAATGTTATCGAAGTACTAAAGATAATGGAAAAGTCTCTAAAGTATAGTTCAATTAAAACTATTTTTATAGTTTATACATTAATTATACTCCTGAGTGAGACTGTGCAAGTTTATTTTTATATTCTTTCACCTACTAATTTCTAGATTATAAGTTATCTATGTAAATATTTAGGAAAATATACCAACTTATATTAAAAAACCCATAGTAATTTCTCCTTTGTGTTTTCAAGTGCTACATAAATTCATTAATACTTGAACATAAAGGCCCAAAGAATATTTCATTTCTTCACCATTTTTCTTTTTTACTAATTTTGGCTTTTTATGAGAAAAACATTACTATAAATACAACACATATCAATTGCCTTATAGCAATCCCTACTTAACTGTTTCCAGCAGCATCAAAATGGAAACAGAAACACCACCTTAATACCAAATCTAATCTGACTCTAAACCTCAGCATACAAATTATATACTCAGCTATTCCCATTACTTTTTCGAATTCAGTCAATTGCTCTGTAGCATTCTTTTCCATAATTTTAAATACATATGCCTTACATACATGAAGGATTCAAAGAGAAAATTTTGGTCACATTTCCAAGAAAAAGTTTAAATTCTTCTTTTCTAATGTGACTAAATCTAAGATAAAAATGTTACACAAAGTATGTATAAAAGGCTATTTATACTCACACCATGCTAGAAGAGATGGGCCCAAGTCGGACTGCCATATGACTGAAATGGCCATTGGTGTGGGAAATAAGGAAGATACACACACACACATACACACACACTCCCTATATACACACATTCCCTATATATACAAACACTATATACATATGTATATATGTATACACATATATCTGTCATCGTGCACCAAAATAATGCTCTCAGTCACCAATCTGAGGGGTCGTGCAGGGCCGCCTCTACAAGGGAGAGTAGCAAAAGCTGAATTCTACACATAGCTTTTATTTTGTTTTTCATCAGCAAAGCAAGGACAGATGTATCAAAGCATGAGGAGGGAATACAAAGAGATGGCAATTATCTTGAAGCTGGAAAGCAGGCCTGTACTCTCCCCTATGCTCAGGCACACAGGGAAGGAGTTATGGGATAATAAGGGAGGAACAGGATATCTGCGCTAGCCATCACCTGAGGCAGGAAGGGGAGTTGAGGGTTACTTACTTTCATGGCTCCTTATCTATGCCCTTCCCCAGGAGATGATGGGATCCTGTTCGTATTAGGCCATTGCATTCAACAGCCGGAGAAGAGGAACGCTGCTTAAGTTTCAGTTGCTCCCACAATCACTCCTTAGGGCTTACAATACACTTTCTAGGAATAGCCCTGCACATATCTTCCAAACATATACACATATACATATGTATATAAAAGATTATATAGAAAGATAGAATGTAAGAAGGTCACAAGTAGATATCAAAAGACGCTGACTGGCATTCTGACTTCGTTATATAACACCTTTCAAATAAAAGATGTTTTGTATACTGGTCAAGTAATTTTATTAGAGGTGCACAGGATTTCTTCCTCCTGAAATACTTCAGAAATAATTCCCACCAAGAAAATTTCCCAGAACTGCCATACTCAAAAAAATTATGCTTCATTCAGTAACACATGGATTTATTTCTTTATTTTAGATTATTTAAGGCAAATGCAAAATTATAATCAGAAAGACCAAATCTGAGGAGATTGCATGATATGCCTATAAAAGGAAATTAAAGATAAACTTAACTCATTTAGCAGTACTTAGGGTCCAAAATGAAATAATTCTTTGATATGAAATTGGATGTTACAAAATTAGAAGGTAGGGTCAATTTATAGATAGGACTTTTTTTTTTTTTAACATTTTTATTTATTTGAGAGAGAGTGAGAGATAGTGGGAGAGATCATGAGCTGTGGGCAGTGAGAGGGAGAAGCAGGTTCCTTCCTGAGCAGGTAGCCTGATGCAGGGCTCGATCCCAGGATACCCGGGCATGATCTGAGCTGAAGGCAGAAGTTTAACCGACTGAGCCACACAGACACCCCTATAGATATGGCCTTAATGCTTACTTGTTTAGATACTGATCACATGATGACAGCCTAGGTCTGGGAGTGGGGTCATTTACTACGTGTATAAAAGAAAATTGTTATATTCCAAGACACTCATCTAACCCTATACTGTCAGTTTAAACTTATATTATTGTAATGTTATGCTGAGCTTCCAAAATAAGTGCCAGTCTTATTTAATAAAAGATAAGCAGGAAGAAAAATGCTACTGTAACTCAAAACTTAGTGTTCCTTTTGTACTTCTGGAGCTAACAGAAGATTGTTGTAGACATAACCTATCAAGACTCCCAATAAGTCACTTCCAGAAAAAACCCCTTCCTTTGAGGGCAGGAGGAACCTATGACTTAGTTCTAACCAATAGGATCTGACAAAGGAAATGTGATAGTCACTACTATGAATTTATTATTTAGCCAACCAAGATGAGAGTTTTCTGCTGGCTCTGAAGAAGTAACCTGTCATGTGTGAGAGGTTAGGAGAAAGAACCACAGTGAAGCCCACACTCTTGCTCCAAATAAGTGACTAGCAAGGCATCTCCTATCTGGTTAGCACCAGTGCATCTGGTTTGGAATCAGAAGGGATGGGTTTGAGAGCAGCACATCTAGCCCTTCCTTTTCCTGTTCACTTGTAGAGAGGAGAGTGATGGGAGGTACTGCAATTAGGCCACTAAAGGAAGAAACCATCAAGATAGAAGAAATGTGTTGGGAACTAGCAATTCTCAGTCAAGACTGAGGAGAGGAAATGTTTCTGGCTTGGCCAGCCACATAGCATACTGTACCATCTAATCAGTAGCTGGGGTTGATTACGTTGATTACTTGATATGAGTTTTGTCTAATAAAATTTTTATTTTTCTACTGATATATAAATGTTTACGCCATCTTGTATCTTTAACAAACATGCCAAAGAAGAAATTTTTACTTTTTTAGGATTAGTTTTCATCATTTTTGTATTTTTGCATTTGTATTACAAATATGAACTGCATCTGTATCTGTTAAATGAATATGTAATTGGATTAACACTTAGAGCTTGGTAGGCAAATCTATAAAGAAAAAGGATGCACAAGCCTGGGGGCATAATAATGGTTATAATTATAAGTTTTGGAAAGAGTTGAGAAACTGACCAGGTCAAAGAAGTACTGAATTTGCTGAGTCACTTTAGACATAAAAATAAAATCCAAGTGTCTAGATTATTTTTGCACTAGAGTCTAAATTTATTCTCATCAAAAACCAGTTTGCTTTTGGTAAAAAAACTATTCAACAAAGTTCAACAGCTTCTATCTTCCAATATATATCAGCAGATATTTTCCACTAAAGAGTTATCTAATATAGTTATTGGGGTTATTTTTATTACTGTTTAAAAAATTCTTACTATTACCTGAAAAGAACAAGAAGTGTTAGAGGTTGCTAGGTGACAGCTATGAATATTCAAATACACTCCACTGAGATTGTGTTTTAAGCAAAATGTGAGGTGCTTTTCTCTATTTTCATCCAATTTTCTATTACATCAGATTTGTTGAACTTTTTTTTTTTTAAAGATTTTATTTATCTACTTGACACAGAGAGAGAGATCACAAGTAGGCAGAGAGGCAGGCAGAGAGGGAAGCAGGCTCCCCGCTGAGCAGAGAGCCCGATGCGGGGCTCGATCCCAGGACCTTGAGCCGAAGGCAGAGGCTTAACCCACTAAGTCACCCAGGCACCCCGATTTGTTGAACTTTTAACTGTCAAGTATCCCAAAATACACAACTGAACTAATGAATTCTGTTTGGTTTCTGTACCTTGTGCCATTTTTTTTTATATTTAATATATTATTTGATTTTTCTCTAACTCTTTAGTATCACCTTCAGGGATAGAGGCAAATAGTAACATTTCAAGAGTTTTTTTCTATGTGTCTTCACTTTTTCTACATTAAAAATTGTTTCTATAACTTATGTTAGATATTTTCTATATTATCTGTGACAAAGAAGCTGACACTAAGAAACTTGCCCATGTTATCCAGGATGTAAAGAAGTTAAGATTCGAGCTCTTTTTTTTTTTTTTTCATGACTCCTATATCCTTGTTCTGTCTATATACTTTTTCTCATTACTCCCATTGTCAAGAAAATATTCTAGGAGAGCAATATAAATCCTTACTCCTTTAATTGAACCTCATTTCTTATTGCCCATTTATGCGTGGTCAATTCACATAGATTTTTGATTTACACCCTTAAAATTTCACATTAACATAATCATTTGTCCTCCTTTCCTCTAGGTTAAATATCTTGAATGTCTTCACCTTCTTCTTATGGAAAGAAACATTAATTCCTTTAATTTAATTTCATGAAGAGTGCATAGAGTAATGTATTAAACAACCTCCAGTTAGAAGCAAAGCACTTCCTTAGCAGGAAGAGAAAGCAAATTTGCAAGCAAATGTATCCTGACGGATGTCAGGAGAAGTGATGATGTTGATGTGGAACTGGCCTGGACGATAAACACCTTCCTTTGTTACTGAGGAAACGAACGCAAGCTTTCATTAAAATTTACCAGGCAGAAAGTGTGAGTTTTAGAAGAGATTCAACCTGATCTGCATTTTATGTCTTTAAGTTTTTTTTTAACATTTGAGAGAGTGAGAGAAAGAGAGATAGATAGAGATAGAGATATATATATAGAGAGAATATGCATATGGTGGCAAGGAAGGGCAGAGAGAGAGAGAGGGAGAGAGAATGCTCAGACCTCCCCATGGAGCATGGAGCCCAACATGGGACTCGATCCCAGGACCCTGAGATAATTACCTGAGCCAAAATCAAGAGTTGGCCATTTAACCAACTGAGCCTCCCAGGGACCCCTACGTCTATAGGTTCATACTCAGTTTATCCCTAAAAATAATTTGAGAGCTTACAATGAGAAATTGTATCGTAAATAACTGCACACTAACAATGAGAAATTGTATCTAACAATGATAAAATGAATTTCATTAAAGTGTAAAACTCTGCCTTTAAAAGACACTGTTAAGAAAATAACACAAGACACAGACTAGAAGAAAATACGTTCGGGTCATATTCCTTACTAAGGACCTATATCGAGAATATATAAAGAATTCTTACAACTCAGTAAGAAGACAAACAACCAAAATAAATAATTGCCAAAGATTCTGAACAGACATTTCACCAGAGAAGACATATGCTTTGCGTTTAGCCACCTGAAAATGTCCTCATTACCGTAAGTCATTAGGAAAATGCAAGCTAAAACAATGAGTTTTCATCCACAACAACTCCAAAAGATAGCCGTTATCAAGCGTTGGCTATGACATGGAGAAAATGGAACCCTCAGGCATTGCTGGCAAGAATGTAATATGGTACACTCATTTTGGAAAACTTTGTCAGGTTCCTAAATGGTCAAAAAGAAACTTACCACAGAACTCTACAATTCCATTTCTAGGAAACTATTTAAAAAAAATCATATGTCCAAACTCAAACTTGTATGTAAATATTTAAAAACTGGGAAAAGTCAATGGATAAAAAAATGCAGAATATCCAAAAAATGGACTACTACTTAGCAATGAAAAGAGCAATCTACTGATACATGTGACCAAAGAGATAACTTCAAAAATGTTGGTAAGTGAAGGAGCCAGACACCAAACTGCACAATGAATGATTCAATTTACATGAAATGCCCAGAAAAAGCAAATTTAAGAGACTGAAAGTAAATCTCTCCCCCGTGGCTGGGACAGGAGCGTTGAAGGTTGGTATTGCTAGCAGACTCAAGGGAACTTTCTGTAATGACTGAAATGTTCTAAAAGAAGATTGTGGTGATGGTCACACAACTCCATATATTTACTAGAAGTAATTGATTTGTGCACTTACAATGTGTACATTTATGATATGTAAATTATACCTTATTAAAGTGGTTTAAATAATAAAAAGAAAAGAGCTATCCATTTATGGTATTGCTACTAACTCAGCCAACGATATCCGTTACACTTGTCTCCTATTTCTAAAAGCTCATAAAGATGGGAGACTAATGAAAAATGAAAATGAGCCACTATTTCTACTGAAGACACTGCCATCTTCTGAACCTAAACATATTTAGTGTTCTTCCCTATTACACTTGCTAATTAGTCTTTCTAGGCCTGCAGATGTAGCCAGCCTGTTATGGAACTGTACATAAGCAAGTATCTTTTTGGAAATCACAAGAATTTCTTTGGCTTGTTTGAAACAGCTGTGTTTCTGGAGCCATAAGATGGTTTGAAATAAAAAAGAAACATTTGTTTCTTGAGCATTACATTTCATTCTTTTTTTTTCTGATAATTTCTAAGAGAAGAGGAAATAACATTCGTTGAGTGGTATAGTAAGTACAGGATTTTGTGCTAAGTTCATTTGCAATTATGTGAGATCCATAGAGCTGGTCTTATTGTACAGATAAGCAAATTTATTCTCAAAATTTAAATAAGCAATAGAGTTGAACTCCAACTCAGGTCTTTTTGCTAAAATTCACTACCTATTCTCTCCACTTTGCTGCCTTGTGTTTGGTTGAATAAAGGCTTTCAAAATCATTATATAGTTGTTGATCAGCACCTATAAACTCTGTCTTTGAAGTTCTCAGTTCATAGTCAAAAGATCTATTTTCTAAAATTTATGGATCATTTAAAAGAAGAGTGTATTCATGTATTTCTCTCTGTGAACAACACAAAAATATAAATAGTGCTGCATAAGTAAATGTGGATACACAATCGGACATACATATATATGTATGAATGATAATGTTTGGCTTTATTTTAATTATTCCTAAAATTCCATTGTAATAATTACTTACATTTCAGATTTTACTTCTGAATTACGAGGAAGCTGTAGACAAAGGTATGTGTGTGTTCATTCTATTACCCTAGCAATCAACACAATGTAAATCACACCAGGGGTGTTCAATAAATAAATATTAACAAATAAAAAATTAAAAATTTATTCAATATGAGTTATAAAAGCAGCTGCAAAATACAGTTTATACTGTAAAGTTTTTTATAGGAAGAAAAAAGGTTTATTCATATTTTCTTAACGTTGTCTATAAATATCCTTAGAGTAGTAGTTCTCAAACATTTTGGTTTTAATGAGCTATTTATACTCTTTAAATATTACTAAGGACCTCAAAGAGTTTTTGTCCATATGGATCACAAGCCTGTATATTTTCTGTATCGTAAATTAAAAATGAGAATTTAAAACATTTACTCATGAATTTAAAATAAAATCATTCTATGTGAAAGTAATTATATTTTTAATAAAAATGACTATATTTTAAAAATAAGACACTTACAAGATGGGTGGTGGTGTTTCACATTATTGTGAATCCACACAATATTGAGCTAAATGGAATAGAGGTAAATGCTCATATCTGCTCTGTGTACCATGTGTTTTGACAGCACACATCATGTAACCTCTGAAGAACTTTACTGTGCATATTCACAAGAAAATGCGGTGCAAAAGGCAAATGCTATACTTTTGACCTTGTGGACCCCCTAAAAGAATCTGGGAAACCATGAGGGTCTCCTGCTCGAGCTTTGGAAAACACACAGGAGAAACAATAACATCCCTCCCCTCTACATTTCTATTCCTGTCTTCTATTTTGAAATTATTTCTGATTCAAAAAAATAAAAATATTTTTTTCTTTTTTTGTGAGGTAGGGTTGTTTCAGAGAATTCTTATAAAATACTTTAATGCTATACTCTGTTAGGATGGTTTATTTTACATTTTTAAAAAATATTTTATTTATTTATTTGAGAGCAAGAGAAAGAGCATGAGTGGGGAGGGGCAGAGAGAGAGAAGCAGGCTCCCCGCTGACTAGGGAGTCTAAGGTGCCAATGCCAAAGCCAATGCGGGCCTTGATCCAGGACCCTGGGATCATGACCTGAGTGGAACGCAGACACTTAACCAACTGAGCCATCCAGGTACCCCATAATGGTTTATTAAACTACCATAAAAGATACACAGGTTTTTTACTTGCAATGGGTTTATATAATCAAAATGAAAATGCACTAATGACCATTTAGACCTTCTGTTACGGAGGGCAGATCTACTACATTTTATTCTTCACTCCTTCCTTGCTTATATCCTCACTGTGTTTATAAAGGCATTTAAAATTTTGGTCAGATAGCCTTTTCACTACTGATGAAGTCACAGTCCACCGCTCATTTTCTCTAAAGATTAAAAACAAATAGGAACTTAATTTTTTTTTATTATGGAAAATGTCACACATATAAAAAAGCAATGTAGGTCTATAATAAAACCCAGTGTGGTCAACCATCCAACCATCCATTATCAAATCATGGTCAATTTTTTTCATCTATGTTGCCATTTTCCATACAACTAAATTTGAAAGAAATCCAGATAAGATATTGTTTCATCTGTAAATATTTTAGTATGTATGTCTAAAAAAAATCCTTAAGTTTTATTAAAAACATTAACATCAAAGTGGTAGTCATAGCCAAAAAACAATAGTAAATCTCTAATATCACCAAATGTTCAGTTAAGCGAAAAAAGGCTTTTGATTGAGTGGCAAACAACAGAGAGATGAGCTAGGAACACAAAGGGTCTGTGCCAGGGACTGCCTGCCATTAACTTAGACCTTCAAGACATTGTTTGGCAAAGAAGTCATTTCTAGCTCTAGCTTTGCATATACATGTATTTAAATACCTTTGAGGGACTGAAGATGTATTTGAAAACAACATGAATTGTTCCAAAACATTTAATTTACTAGGAGATCATGCTACCCTAGGACACATGGGAAATATATTCAGTAGTAATCAATGAAGGGGAATAAAATGGGGAAAATATTTTTATTTTTGTATTAGGTAAATATCAAAAGAAAAGGGGGCATGTAGAGTATATTACAGTATACTACTAGTAAACATATTGTTCAAAACAATGATTCTTATTTCTCATTTTATAAAATCTATTTACAAAGGAAATTGAATTTAGTTTTCAGGCTATAATATTTATAATGAGATATCAATAGCTCTTATTTCTTTCCTATATTTTAAAATTTTCCTAATAAAAGAAAACAAACTAAAATAATGAGTTGCAAAAGAAAAGTAAGAAGTTGAGGGGAGGACTAACAGTATAAAAGCAATAATACAGCTAGAAGATAGATACATTGATAGAGTTCTGATGATTTAGTTAAGATTTCTGTTGTTTGCACTAAAAAAAAAATTGGCGTTGCTGGAAAGAACTATGTTGTTTTGCTTTATGAGCTGGAGGGAACAGAAATAGTTTGTAGAAGTAATTATTCCACAGAGTTATTCCATCGTAATTATTCCAACTCATAGAACCCATGGATTTTAAGATTCACCTCTGGAATTTTCATCAGTGCTTAAAATACAGTGTGCATACAATAAAAGTATGGAAGTTTAAATTATCTGTCTCTAGGAGGAGAAAAATTACCCTATCTTAAAAGGAAAACAACATTAGACTCCTAATCGATTCATTCTCTATGAAAATAAAGAGAGGAAAATTGCTCAAAGCAAAACCTGTTCCATATCTTCATGCTCCAGGGTCTAAAATATGCAAAGAACAAGAGCAAGTAAACTGAAAAAATATCTATTTTTGTCCTTTGTTATATCAGTCCTTGAAGGAAAAAAAACCCTTCAGCACATATGCCAGGCTAGATATCACACCTATACATATGTTCATATATATACACACATAAAACATATATTTATGAGTATTTTCTGTTGATGTACAGTGTTTATAAACACAAGGAATATACTTGAATGAGAATACAGGTACTACTCATATTTCAAAAATTCATTAACTTTGAAAGAATTTATCTTTTGTCTCAAAGATCTAAACAAAAAATTTAAATTTATAATATAAACATTCCATTATCTTTCAAAAGCATCAAGGTCATGAAACACAAAAAAACTGTGAAACTCTATCAGATTGGAGACAAAGAAGGATGACAACTAAATGCAATATGAGATCTGGATTGGATCCTGGACCAGGAAAAAAAAAAGAATTTAGTGGGTAATTGGGGAAACTAAAACTCTAGATAAGGCTTGTAGATGTGCATGTGTGTATTTTAAAGATTTTACTTTTAACTCATCGCTATACCCAACCTGGGGCTAGAACCTATAGCCCTGAGATCATGAGTTGCATGCTTTACTGACTGAGCCAGTCAGGCACCCCCCAAGGCTTGCAGATGTTTTAATAGTACCATATTCATTAATGTTAGCTTCCTGGTTTTGATCATCTTATTGTTATTAGATAGATGTTAACACTAGGGAAACTGAGTCATGGATGGGCAGAAGAATTGACTGCACTATTTTCTGGGAATCCATAATTTTCTAGGTATCTAAAATTTTTTTCAAAATAAAAAGCTTCAGAAGGCTGTCATATGCTTTGGTTCACATAATAACACAAACAAGTAAACAGACAAAAACTCAGCATAACTGATAATGTTTAAATTGACAAGGTATAGGGGGGTTTATTCCTTAGAAGAATCAGAGATCTTTACTTCCCGGGTAAGGAGGTTTTATAGTTCTAAAACCAGTGGCTAAAAGGCTTGGAACAGTAATTATGGAGTATTATAATGCCATGTATGTTTTAAAAAATGCAATTAAAGAAAAAAATGATCTAAATGTGTTCCACTTAGTAATTTGTGATATTAATGACCAGGCCCTCATAATCTTTTATTTTCAAAAGTACAGCCCAAATATTTTTTGAAATTCTCTAAGACACAATTTTTGACATAAAGGTAGTATTTTCTAAAATTTGGTAAGTCATCTAAACTGAAACCCAATACATATTCCAATCTGATAGTAAAATAAAAAGTAGATTATTTGATTTCCTTTACCTGAGACTGTGTGATCCTTTGAGTCTCTTGTTATTTTTATCCTTGCATGAGGAAAGATGTAATGCACAGTCTTCCCGTTCATCTGTATAATCTAAGACATACACATGATAAGGTGAACAACCAATGGTTAAAGACATTTAAAATACAATATACAGATTTAGACTTTTTTTTTTTAAGTGTGTTAATTCAATCAATAAACGAGAAATATTACCAGCTTCTCAAATGATCACAATTTAAGCATCTCACACTACATAATATTGGTTTCTGAGGTCCTCGTGATCTTCACATTTATAACCAATTACTCTTGCAAACTGATTTTCTGTGTTTGGGAAATTGATAGGCACACTTAACAGGTTCTAAAGGATGCCTGTACCTATAGTAGTACATAGACGACAGTGGTAGACAATGTATGTGAAAACGTGTGAGTCTCTGATCTTGCTCTAGGCAGCCCAGAAATGGGAAGGTATTTTTAATTTTTGGCAATTAAGTGGTGCTAGAGGAGAAAAGGCAGAAAAAAACCCTCATACTATACATCTTTGTCACTCTAATAGGACAGCTTTATATTTGTGTTGACTTGATTTTATTGTGGAGTTGTGCTTTTGCTACGCATATCTACTAGAAGTGTCAAAGTACATTGGATGCTGAGGCTAGTTCAACGTAAAGAAAGCCTTGGCTCATTCTAATTCTTTCTGAAGCCTTCCTTTCATTCAAGGCTGTGTTACTGAATGGAGTTATTTTTTATTTACTGTTGGCATTCCTTCAGGTAGACGAATCAACCCTGAAAGCTATGGTTGCAAGCTTGTGATTCCAATTCTCATTACTGAGGCATGAATATGAGACTACTGGAGATTGCATTTTCTCTGTTTCCCCCCAGCAAAAGATACTTCTGAAACACAAGAAATTAGTGAATGTAAACTTGTGTTTTGTATTTTATGGTACTTTGTTTTTACATGAGAGTTGTGAAATAATAGGAGATAAAAATAGTGAAATATTTATTCATATCTCTATTAAGAGGATTTTATTAGTGGGGTGCCTGGGTGGCTCAGTGGGTTAAAGCCTCTGCCTTCAGCTCAGGTCATGATCTCAGGGTCCTGGGATCGAGCCCCACATCGGGCTCTCTGCTCAGTGGGGAGCCTGCTTCCCCTTCTCTCTCTACCTGCCTCCCTGCCTACTTGTGATCTCTCTCTGTCAAATAAATAAATAAAATCTTTAAAAAAAAAAGGATTTTATTAGTATGAAATGTCCCATCACCTTAGAAAAATTTGATTATAATCATAAACAAAATAAAGTTTAGTCAAAAGACAGGCAATATCATCCATTTCAGAATATGTTTAAGAAGAGTGTGAGAGTGCTACACCAAAATATTAAATAGAAGTTAGAACCCAAAAGATGTTGGTTTGTGATTCCTTGAATACTCGTGTGGTTTTAATGTGTAAATTCACCTGTAAGACTGTTAGAATTCTACATATTGCAAGTAAAATATGTATTGAGAAATCTAAGATTAAATTATAGCCTGTAGCTTTTCTTTTTTTAATTTTTAAAATTTTTTATTTTTTAAAAAGATTTTATTTATTTATTTGACATAGAGAGAGAGAAAGAGAGATCACAAGTAGGCAGAGAGGCAGGCAGAGAGAGAGGGGGAAGCAGGCTCCCCGCTGAGCAGAGAGCCCGATGCGGGGCTCGATCCCAGGACCCTGAGATCATGACCTGAGCTAAAGGCAGAGGCTTTAACCCACTGAGCCACCCAGACGTCCCAGCCTGTAGCTTTTCTTCTCTTCAGGAAAGAATAAGCTTAATCAGGTTTCTGATTAACAGAAAACACTCCCCAAATAACAGCAGAATCCTATTAAGTCCAGGGATATTATCTGAACTCTTCAAACTAAAATGTTGTTAGCAAGACTGTGAATAAATTATGGGCAGTATAATCAGTTCATCTAGATAATTTGTACCACTACAACTTTGTAAGCCACTGAAAACCTTATTTATTTATATTCATGGCAAGAGGAGTGTATACGTTTTTCCTTGATTCTGTCTTGTTTCCTCTGTGTCGGTATCTGTCTATTTTCTTCTTCCCTCTCACTTTCTCTCCTCTGCCTTTCTTCCTTCCCTTCCTTCATCTTTTCTCCTTATACTTCTCTTCTTCCACTTTTATTTCATCCTCCCCTCATCTGCATTTAAGTCTCAATTTTTTTAAGTGAAATTTAAACCATGTTCATTGAAAATACTACAACTACTTGATATAATTGAACTTTCCTTTGGTACTCTTGATAAATAATTAAAATTGGTATTATTTCATTTTAGGTATCTTTAACTTCATGTTTTACTTGACAACAATCTTAAAAAGTCACTTTTTTCTACTTGGTCAATAATAAAGTAAGAAAATGCATTTTCATTATGCTATTCTTTCCAGTTCTCTAGACCAGAGAAAAGGCGATGTAAACCCAAGTGCATTTGTTGCCCAGTCTAGGAGAGCCAAAAGATTTTCCCAATTTTGCAGCAGAGTTTCATCAGCTGGCCATTATCACTTTCTGATTTGTACCTATGATGATGTTGGTAGAAGGGATGTTAGCATCTTTATTTCCATACAATGCTGCTTTCAGAACATCTCACAGCATCTCCTGTTATTTCCGAGACTATCTATAGCTAGCATCATGAGCTCACCTAATAATTCAAAAACATTAAGCTGCCATAATTATGATCAAAGTGACCAAAAATCTGTTGAAAAAAGTGGTATCTGTCTTCCATGTATGAACTAGTTGGATCTTAGCTTTTTTCTAAGCGTTGCAGGTGAATGTTCAAAGATCTCTCCAGGAGATGGAGTTTCAGGGTTGGTGTTGCTTCTGTCAAATAAGAGCAGGAATGAGGGCAGGACCGAGGTCAAGCAGTGCCCACACAATTCCCCCACCGTGTGGCCTCTGATATTATTGTCTTTTGGTGACTCTGCACTGGAGTAGTTATCAACTTTATGCCTGCCACCAGCAAAAGGATTCTTCTCCATCTACAAATATTTTCACGAATAACTGAACTTTCATACTTATGAAATAATGATACTTGTGTTAACATACCTTTATTCAAATGGACATTCATCCTTTTTCCTCTCCTAATCACCATGCAAGCTAGATGCAGGGGAGAGAGTGTCCTTCCTGTGTTCCGTGTACTGTGCTAAGCACTGTATAGAACCATGGTGGATGGAGTAGGGAGCCCCTGCTCTCTAGGAGCTCATAGCCTTTGATATAATGCGTGCAATACTATTGGAGCACAGAGGAAGAACACTTGGCCCGATGTGTGGGCAGGTGGCAGTGGTAGTAGGAGAGAGTTTCTTCTAAGATGGAGCACGTGCATGGAGACCTAAGTGATGAGTAGAGTAGCTGAGATGAGAGGAGAAAGGGTGTTCAGGGAAAGGGAACAAAACACTCAAAGGCCCAGAATAGAGAGGAAGAATGGCTCTTTCAGAGGAGCTTAACGTGCCTCAACATAGCAGTTGCATGAAGACTGCAGTAGGCATGGGCTTTAGTGTAGAATGTGGAGGCATTCGGTACTAGTCAAGAAGTATTGACCTTTCAAAACAATAAATCTTGTAACACTGAAAAAAAAAATAAATAAAATTAAAAAAAATAAAATAAAATCTTAAAAAAAAAAAAAAAAGAAGTATTGACCTTTATAATTATCCTGTGAGGGCTATTAGTCTTATTTATAAATGAAGTGAATAAAGCCAATCCATATTTGTTTCCTTTCAAGTATATATATAATATGTTCAAATGTATATATTCAAATAATAAAATGATTTTGAGTCTAATAAAATTCAGAAAACATTTTCTGTTTCTCATGTATTTTTATATGTTATTTTTTAAGCAGATAAGTTCATGTTTGCATTAATCAATTTGGTTTTATTACTTTTCCTCCGGGGCATTTTATGCATATAAATTCTTATTATGTGTAAGTTTCCAAATAAAAGCATCCGGGTTTATTAGTACCAAGAGCTTGATATTATCTTTTCATGTTTGGAGATGAAACAAGTGAATAAAATGAGAACACCATCTTGCAAAATTCTGTCTAGACCAAAACACAGTTATGATGAGCTAATGACAACCGTACCTGAAGATAAATATTAATGCAAAAAAACCCATGAATTTTGAGCTTTATGTAAATGTAATCAAAACATATGTCATCTATGTAGCTTGTTTAGAAAAAACTATACACAGAAAAACAAAGAAATTATTTTCACAAAAGTTAGCATATTTGTTACTTTTCTAAAGGAGGTTGAGGATTGCCATCCGGAAGGGGCACATCGTGATACCTGGGGCAAGCATATTCCCTTTCTTGGTCTGTGTGTTGGTTCACTTTATAACTAGTTTATACTAGTTACTAGTTGTGTTGGTTCACTTTATAACTAGTTTATACTAGTTACTGCCTATTTGCAGTTTTGGTAACTGCATGTATAATTTTTTGTCTGTGTGTTAGATATCAAAGTAAAAAAATGTAAAAAACTTATAAATGTAAAGAATAACTTTTTTTTAAAGATTTATTTACTTATTTATTTGAGAGAGAGAGAGAGAGAGAGAGAGAGAGAGAGAGAACACAAGTAGGCAGAGAGGCAGACAGAAAGAAGAGGGGAAGAAGGCTCCCTGCTGCGCAAAGAGCTTGATGCTGGGCTTCATCCTAGGACCCTGAGATCATGACCTGAGCTGAAGGCAGAGGCTTTAACCCACTAAGCCACCCAGGCACTCTAAGAATAACTTTTAATAAGAAATTATACATTACTTTATTACATTTACCTATAAATAATTCTAACAAGGATCTTCAAATTTTCTATTTATTAAAAAATAGCAGGCAATTCATGGAATGATTCTTAAATATATTCTGCTTAATTTAGGTATTATATTGGCCTATATTATGTTTAAATACAATGGATTATATCCTTAGTGGATTAAAAATCATAAATCTGCAGATGTTAGTAACAGAAAATTAGAGTCAAAAAGTGCCATTAAGGTCATTAAAGTTTCATCTACACACAACAGAATTCCAGAAAATATTTTTTGAGGTGGACACAGATTATGTTAAAATGTATCCTTCAAGAATACTGGTTGAAAAAATTAGTTGGATAAGATTATTCTAAATATCCATGGAAATAGTAATGTCATAAAATAACTGAACAGGAGTTATTTTCTAGCTCTCTAGTTTATATATTTCATCTTATTAAGATTTCTTTAAAGGATTTATGCTTTCATTGACTTAATGTAGGTTTGTGGGAAAAAATAAACTTGAAAGAAACAAATGAGACAGATAAGATATAAAAAGCAAGTCAATAAAGAGAGATTCTTATAGTAAAATATATTCAAGGAAACTATTTTCAACTGACAGATTTATTATTCTGGTAATTATAGATAAAAATTTATGTTTTATAAACATGTTCAGAATGATTTTATTAATTTTCCTTGCTCATCAGGCTGATCTAATTGATGAGACTGAACTGCAGCTATAAATACAATTTTATTAATAAGGTGATCTAAGAAAAGTCTAATTCAATTGTCTGGTACATTCAAATGAAGTACAAAGAAATGGAAGAATACAGACACATATATAGAGGTAAACACAGCCCTAAACCAAAATTTTTTTCAAAAAATATTTATTTAATTTCATGGTAAGTATATTCTTTAATCTCCATCACGTATTTGACCCATACACCCCATGTTTACCAGAGGGGAGATGGTGGGGGATGGTACTAAACTATAATCTTTAATTAAAGATATCAAAAATGAAAAAGAGTATTTATAATACATAGAAAAAAATTCTAGTATTTCTAGAAAATATGATACCATATATAAAATCACTACTGAACAAATTTTGAGTTAAACAAATTTTTTTTAAAGATTTATTAATTTAAGAGAGAGAGAGAGCGAGAGCAAGGGGAGGGGCAGAGGGAGAGGGAGAATCCTGGAGCAGACTCCTCACTGACACTGGAGTCTGATGTGGGACTCCATCTCAGGACGCTGAGATCATGAGCGGAGCCAAAGTCAAGAGTTGGCCCTTTAACTGACTGAGCCACCCAGGTGCTCCCAAGATAAAGAAATTCTATTTAAAAGCTAGAGATTTGTCAATGAAAACTAAAATTCCTTTAGAAGAGATAAATTTGAGTATAGATACTCTTTTTAATGGTACTTACATGTGTGATGAAAGTCATCTCTTTTACACTTTGATGTGACATTGAAGTAAATTACAGTAAGTTCATATGGTTTACCTTTGTTGTTCAAAATTGAGTAGTTTATTTCAGAGAATCAGTAATCAGGATTATTTAGGAATTAATGTATATGAAATAACTCAACTCTCTCTTCTATAGGCATTTTAATGATTATGGATACATAGCCTACAAATATCTGATCTCTTAAGGCAACTGATTTAGGCCACCGGTCTTACCAGAGGAATCTTCCTCAATTTATCCAACTGTTGATCTCCTATGTGTCTTTCAAAATTCACGCAAACATCATGTCATTCGCTCTAAAGTGAATATGACCATGAATTTTGATATTACATTTACCTAACTGAAATTTATCTCTAAGTTTTAGTTTCGCCTATAAATAGATATTAATTGGGGCATCTGACTCTTGATTTCAGCTCAGGTCGTGATTTCAGGGTTGTGAGACTGAGCCCTGCATGAGGCTCCATGATCAGCTGGGAGTCTGCTTGAGATTCTCTCTCCTCCATATTCCTCAAGCCCTCTGTGCTCACACACGCATGCACGCTCTCTCTCTAAAATAAATAAGTAAATCTTTAAAAACCATAAAATAGATACTAATAGTATCTAATTAGTATCAACTAATAGTTGAGTTTTTATGATGATAAAATCTAAAGATAAATATAAAACAAACATGCCCATAAAACAGACTCTAAAATATAAGTTCCTCTCTCTCCCAAAGTGAAGCCTTCCCTGTCCCCAGCTGACTTGGTTTGGTCACCCCTTTATTTGATATTTCTTAGCACCCAAACACACTGTTATTGGAAAGCACTGAAATTACCCTTATCGATTTCACCCAATGTTCTGTAAGGTCTTTAGGAGCTACATGTATTGTCCTTGCATAATAGTGTTGGGTATGTTGTACAAACTATCTTTTCTGGAAGAATGAATCACTTAAGTTGCCCAGTAGAAGGAACACAACTATGCTGCAATGTTGATAGCCAGGGATAATCAAGTAAGGTACTGATTACTATAAGTTACTGGAAAAAAAATTTTTTATGAACTTGATTGACAAAAGTCCCATGCATTTGAGGATAACTGAGACCATTCTAGGATGACTGATCGACGGATTAATGGATTGACTGATTTTTTTGTGGTGGGGGGAGGATAAATCTAAAAGAGATTTCTCAATATAGCACTTACTTGGTCTTGATGTTGACTAACTGGTCTAGAGTGGACCAATCTTTCTGGCAGTTTGCGATCCAGACCATGTCCATTTTCCAAACGAGACTCCCTGGGTTTGTCAAACCAATCTGTTTCTTCACGACGCAGATGATAGGCTTTGGAGACCAAAGAAATACCAAACATTGCAACCACAACTAATACAGAGGATAGTGGACAGCAGATGTACCGAACTACCAACATGCTCCAGGCTTCTTAACCGTTCATGCATTTCAAATACAACTCCCATGTGGATGAGCAAAATCATTTCCCATACTATGATAAAATGTTGTATTGTGGGATAACAGAAAAAATAACGTACACGCCTGTTCAACCTCTCAGAGCAAAATAAAACAAAATTAAATTTTAAATGAGAAGAACTGTAGATAGTGACTGAATAAGTGAACGAGTGAATATTCCTCGGAAGTCATTCTATCCAACCTCATCCCTTTAGTTCCTACCTCTTCAACCCTCCCCACTACCTACAACTTATCAAAAAATTCTAAGGAAAATGTCTTCCTTCAGTATGGAAGATTCTGTCACTTTTCCACTATCCTATCAATCACTACTAATATGCGGCTGCTGGCTTTGAACACCAAGTGAGTATTCTTGAAAACATGACATTTTTATGACATTTGATAAATAAATGAAAACATTTATTTCTAAGAGGATCCCGGGTATTACTGCAAGGAACATGTGTGCCTTACCCACCCAGAAGCCTACTATTAAAATATATTTAAAATATTTTAGTAAAAATTAAACAATTATTTTCCATGTGGCCATGGATTTAGGAATTAGGTTGAAGAGCTTACTGACTGCTTTTTATATTTACAAGGTGACAAAACTTGACATCTTAAAATACTTTTTGAAAATGCAACCCTATTTACATACATAATTATGTTAAATGATTCATCCCATTCCGTTCTTAGTATTTCCAAGGTTTTTTAAAGCTATTATTTAGTGGCCAAAATAATCCCACTTTACTATATTAATATATAGAATTTGACTTCATATAAAGTTTTATTCTTTGCAAAAGGATACCTAATTTTTGTAGAAACCATCTCTGGAAATACATTGTTGCCTTCTACATGGCAGATGAGCAGCCCTTCTTCAGTTCTCATCCTGAAAGATTTGTTGGTGCTATCAACTTAGGCTTCGCTGCCATTCCAGCATCTACGACACCACACTTTTGAGTTCTCTTAACTTATCATAGTTTTTTTTTTTTTTCTGTCTATATCATTAATTGTCTTCTCTTCCAAAACTTCCTAACATTATTTCCCCCAGGCAATTTCCACTTTATCTTGGCTGGTAGGACTAGCAAACCTGTAGCATATACACCACTACTCACCTCCATAACTCCCGTGATCTTGGTCCTATGGTCACCTCCTGTCATTAACCATAGCATTTCTCCCCAATAAATATGATGACTGATGATATGTCATAATTTAGTCATTCTTCAACATGAAGAAATGCAATCTTACATACATGGTTTGTGGTCATTTGTGCCCTTATCTGATCTCTAATAGGAGATTCTAAACTGCGTGAGGATAAGGCACAGATCTTTTTTTCCCCCACCCTCAACACTAAAAACAATGCCTTGCAATGCCATAAGATTCAAGAAATATTTGGGAGATGAATGAAACAGAAAAATTAATCACCAACTACAGAAAGAAGTTAAATACTCTAATTATGATATACATACTAAAAAATAAATATTAATCTATCCCTTGAACTTTAATATTTATATAATCTTGAGTCACAATCTCGTTGACAATATATTGTGGCTTTTCATAGTTTTAATTTGACACTAAAAAGTAAACTAATGAGAAAATATTTAATGTAATAGAACTTGATAATTAAATACCAAACAAATCTATACTGTAATCATTGGGTCTCTTAAAAACTTACTAGACTAAAAAAAAAAACTTACTAGACTATCCCTAAACACAGTAACACTATCTTACTTTACGTCTTACATATTCTTATTATTTATTTCTCCTGAAAAAAATAATCTATACTCATTTTAATAAATGCATATCTTGGATTATGTAGTATGTGATTTCACTTGAATATAAAACTTTGCAAATTGCATTTGAAACACAATCCTTTAAACCATTTTCTTGGCTATGTCTATAAAATAAAGCAGACTCTCAACCCGACCCAAATTTTGTCAATTTGTTTCTGATTACATACTTTGATTGTCTATTATTTCTTACAATAACTCAATGTGTAACTAAGTTAGGATATCTTTCATATTTTGCATAAAAGTTTATAGATCAAGTGCAACCAGAGTGAATGAATCTTTTATGTTGTAGTCTGTCTTCATAATTTATAGCAAATTGGGCCTAAATACTAGTTATTTATCACTGCAACTGTCTGATCTGTCATGGGAGATCTACCTGTTCTTCAAAAATTAAATTTTATAAAAATTTCTGAAGTAAGTTAAATAATTCCCTGGAGATTAACATCTCCTTGGTTTAAACTGATGATATTTTCTTGAAATCTTAAATGTAAAATAAAAGTAAGATATTTTTGGGTGTAGCATTATCCAAAGTTATAGGGATAGTACAATTCCATTCAGTATCAAATATTGGTTGAAAACTTTTTTTCAAAGAGACTATATTGATGCTTTTTTTTTTTTTGGCTTGGAGTATACTTCGAAAGAATGTTGTCAACAAAATATTTGTGTTTGTAGAAATAAATATAAGTTGACTGTTTTTAGCTTAGCTTTCTCCAAATCTGCTCCAAAATGGGCTTCCTACTCTGTATTTAACCAACCATACATGCACATCAAATTGTGGACTTGAAGCTGATGGCCATAAATACTAAAAAATTATGCTTATCTAGACTTTACCTCAAGTGAGCTATTTCAAAATTAACTAAAATCATATACAACATATCTGAAAGGTTTTCTAAGCATCTATAAATTAGAGTTTAATTGAATTCAGAGAAAGCACACAACAATTTGAAGGCAGTTAAATTTGCTTTTGTCTACTCAATGCTAAATAGCCTGTTGGAATGTTACATTTCTCAGAGTGATCTTTGTATCAGTGAATTACAGATCTAGCATATACTTGGTAAAATTTTATTTAAAAATTTCTTTGTATTTCATGAGTTTACAAATGAGTTATGTAATTAAGAAAAGTATTTTCTACATTTTCCCTTAATTACCCAAGGAATCCCAAAATTTCAAAAGAGAAGTAGGTCATTGTTTTACCAGAAGAAAAGGAATATGTTCAGGTGATTTAGAAGCAAAAAAAAAAAAAGTAACATTTTAAATCATACAACTTTTAAGAATAATCGCTACAATTCACACATGATATTACATATGTAATTCAATTTGTTATACAAGTTGTCCTTTGTCTAATTCTGTATCCGTATGTTCTTTATGACTTTCTTGTGTGGTTAATATTTAAATATGTTTTAGTTTAATTGTGTAATTTCATCTAAATTTCACTTTATTTCTTTATTTGGTATCATCTTTACATGTTTCATAATTTTGTATGCTGTATGATATCTCATCTACTTTATGAAAACCATGTTTTTCATACAGGCTTTGATGATTAGGAATATACATCATCTGAAATGAGAAACAAAACATTTGGTTATTTTTATATGGTTGTATGTAAATATACCACATTTTGGAATATCTAGAAAAATCTAAATATTTGGTACCATGTTGACAAATATCCACGAAAAATAAATGAATTTGTCAAATTCTCTCAAATATATGCTTGATGTACACACATAGCCTTAGGTGTTTAGTTATACCATAAACCTTATCTTACTTTACCAATATGATTAATGAAGAATCTTTTTATTCCTCTGTAGCAATCGTTTTATACGTATAAAATGTGTGTAAAATGTGGATTGTGAAAAAAGTAAAGAAAAAAATATTTCCACATAATATCGTAACTCTTGTTTAACTAGAGAAATTCAAACAATTGACTAAGTAAAAAAAAATACACAGAGTGTTTCATTAATTGAATAATTATCAATAAAAATGGTCAACCCAATAGCCTGTAGAGAAGAAAATAAATCAGAAAGGAACTAATCTATTGGGATTTCTCTAAGAAAAGGAATCTGTCCACTTTCAAATGCAGTCACTTATTTTAATCCTATTCAAATCTAGATCTGAACTTCTAAAATCATATTAGTGTCTAGATATAAAGTAGAAAAAAATACTTTTCATGAACACCTATTTTCTTGTGAAACCTCAGAGAAAATGTCAAATATAAAAGGGGGGAGATATTCATGTTACTTCAGTGCTCTGCAGTCTTCCAAGGCATGAAGTAATAATATTTTAATTCAACAAGAAATATTTTATTTCCAGGACTCAAACCACATCTACATGCAAATGTAAACCATTGGGGGAGAAAAAAAAGAGGAACAAAGTCATGAGTCCTCCTGGCGTGGAAAGGACTCTGTATAACACTTTACTTCTCATAATTTTCTAAGATCGTATTGTTCTACATGATTAAACAACAAGAACAAATTATCATAAGCCAGTTTTTAGTTAAGGTATATACTTGCCTTAAATCATTTATTCAAAGAAAAAACAAGCAAAACGATTTAGGATAAAAAAATGAGATGACGCCAAAAGCAAAGCCAAGGAAAAGCCTAAATGGGTACACCAACCAGGAGGGCTTCAGCTTGCTAAACTCACAAAATTAGTAGGCAAATTTTTTATTCCAAATCTAAAGAATGTTTCCCATGTACTGACACAATTATTCTTTTCTCAATATCGTATTTAGTGCTAAGCTTTCTAGTATGGAATGCAAAATGCACAAACTTGTCAATTATGGTACTCATAGTGAGAGAAATAAAAATATTAATCCTTTATTTAAGGAGAATTATAAAATTCTACATTACACAATATCAGGGATTTAGCCAAAGATTCTCAAAAAGAGAACATTCTCTGAATTAATGAACAAGGATAACACAAAAATAACATAAATAATTTTCTATTACAAACTCTAGCAGAATAGTACTTAATGGCTCTAAATACTATTTCACAAACTGAAAGAAACTGACCAATATATTTAGAAATGCATTTTTAAAAAATAAAAGAAATGTACAATGAAAAACTTTCCAACTATGGATTTAAAGGATGACCATATTTTATTGACACAATTACTTGGTAATGGTTTTAGAAAAGTGGACACCAAACAAATCAAGCAAACAATCAAGAAACAACAATAAAAGAATAAACTAAAAAGAAATAAAGAAAAGCATGCTAGGAAATCTATACACAATATCAAATTTCCATTTACAAGAAATAAAATTGAAGTAAACATGCAAAAGACACACTAAGAAAAGGAGAATACATCCTTGAAGAAGGAAAATTAAACATGCAGAAAAATAAGAGTTTGAGTTTTGAGAGTAACAAGGTAGTTTGAGGCCCAATTTACCTTCACTGTCTGACATGGCATGTTGGAAGTCATCCATGATGAACGCTATGTCACGGTCATAGCCTCGAGTTCGTGATTCTTCTCTCATGTGTTGCTGAACTTCAGGCAATGAGTGACTTGATCCAAACTGATCCCTGGTATCCGCAGATATTGGTGGAAGGGGTCCAGCAGCAGCCCTGGCCATTCCCATTGGCTGGCCAACAGGACTGAGGGGACTTTCTTCTTCAGAATTTTGGGCCACAATTGGTATTCTTCCTCTACTCTGGCTAATTGGTAAACTGGTCGGCTTAGTTCTGCCAGAAGGTGATGCATGACCAAAGGAAACATCTAGAGCTTCAGCCTCTTGAGCTTTCAGCCTTAGGGAAGAGCTGGAAGAATCTCTTTTAATTGATAAGTCAAGGCCATAGACAGAGGAAGGTCTGGAAGAAGGTCTGGACCTGCTGCCACTACTGTATGGCTTATCTGCTTCATCCTGCAAAGCCGACCTTAGGGTATTTCCTAATGTGCCCAGCCCTGTGCCAAGAGATGACCCCATAAATTTCTGTTGGTCGGTAATATTTTTTCTGAGGCCAAAAGTGATGTCATCTTGAAGAAGCCTTGCTCTGGAAGAAATGCCACCAATAGATGAAGTGCTAGAAGTCATATAGCTTGAATAATCAGGTTCAAGATCTCTACTTTCTTGAATGGGTGAAAATTTTGACATTTTAGGATCAATTAGTGATTTCTTATGCTTTGATTGTTTTTGATAAAGTATGGCTGCTGGCAGTTGTTTTGCTGCTTGTTTCTCGAGTGTGAGTCTGCTAATGCTGTACTTTTCAGATTTTGGAAAATGTCTATAGCCTGTATCGGCATGATAATAATGGGAAAGACCAGCAAGGTGATCTAAGCTCTCTGCTCCTCTACGGAATTCTTGTTTAATTTGATGTTTCAGAAGCTTTAACTCATAGGGATCTTCCATGGGATCTTCCTCTGCTTTCACATAACTATGCAACCTCGAGGAAGTCTGTAAAGGTGCTAGGAAATCTGTCACTTCTTGAGACCTACGTGTTTCAGTGGATCGAAGGAGACGATCTGTTTTTGACAGATCTTTTTCATGAAGGCTAAATGCAGTGCTTAATGCTGCCGTTCCCTTGGTAATCTCTCCAATGTCATCGATTAGGACATAATTTCGTGGAGTATGATGGTCAATATCCGCATAGAAAGAATCTGCAGATATGCTTGATATTGGACTGCTTGCCATGCTACTTCTTTCCTCCAAACCTATTCTCAAGTCTAAGCTATTGTACTTACTCCCAAGATGAGAAACAGCATAAGTAGTATCGGTAGAAACAGGAGCTATCATCAGGGGTTGGTTGCGAATTACCTCATAGTTTGAAGTTATCTTGGGTTCCAAATACAATGTAGTTTGCCGTGGCTTTTGTTGTATCACCATCATCTGTGATGGTAACTGGTAAGAAGGTTGTGGGGCTGGTGTAGGTTGAGCTTGAGGTGTGAAGGACATTGTTGCCACAGCCTGAAATGTTGGTTGAGTCTGATAAGGTGAAACCTGCTGATGGTACAAAGTCTGTTGCTGAAAATGGGACTGTTGGGTGTATGGGGTAGGTGCTTGGGTAGGAAGAGCAGGGGATGAATATTGGTATTGTGTATAAGGACTTGTAGGAGGAACAAGTTGAGATTCTGTTTGTGTTTGTGGTGGTATAAACTGGCTGAATTCGGTTTGGGGAGCAGTTCTCGGTCGTTCTATGCCATGCTGACTTTCTATCCGGGTAGGTCGGGCGCTGCTCACCTCACTGTCAGACATATAATCCCGATCCTCAGCTACTCCCTGGAGGTAGGCTCGCTCTCTCTTTTCTCTCTCCTTTAATAATGCCTCCTTCCTCCTGTTAATTCCCATTTCCAGGTACCGTAACTTGGCATCAATTTCCTTTTCTTCCTCATCAAGTTCTGCTTGTTTCTTTCTTAGCTTTGCAGATTCCCTTTCTACAAGATCAAGCTCTCTGTCTATATCCTGGAGAATCTTGGCTCGTGCCATTGTGTTGGTTCTGCAGATTCTCCTCCTGGAAACTGTGCCCATTGTGCTGTATGTTGACTGAGTGCCTGTAGAGGTCTCCTCAGGGGGTGGGTTTGGCAGAGTTCTCTTAACTTTTTTCTGGGTGCCAGAGGGTGTCATGGTTTGAGAACCTTTTGTCTATAATTAAATACACAAAAAATAGGACTTTATTAAGAAGGGAAAAAAAGATTTAAAAACTCTAAATTACATTTTACATAAAAATGATTACATGTATGTTTTAGCCATGACAACATAATAAAATAAAATTTTATATATTATTTCAAGTATTAGTCACAAATACAATTAACTAAAAAATAAATTTTCCTTTCTTGGTAAGTTGGTTATTTATTATTATAACTTCTGTAGCATTAGAAGTGAATTTTGAAGTCAAGTACAGAACTCATTGCTACACAGGCTTATCTTTTAGTTAGACTCTTAAGAGAATTCTAGAAACTTATTTTTCATCCTGTTTAGTACATATACAGCTATTCGCTAAATGTATTCCCAGAGTATTTGTGTTAGCTGTCTAAAATTTAAGTTACATTTGTTGAAGATCTGCATTTACCATTGTTAAATTCAACTGTTTGCTTCTATCTTCTTATTTCCACTTCTCCCCCACTCCCACCCGAGGGTGGCTGTCATTCCTGTTCCAATCATGAATTATTTTGAAAGAAAAACTTTAAATCTCTAATGTCTTTTTTTCCCCAAAAGAGTAATCTAATTTTCTATTTAATATTTCATTATTTTCATGATCATTGGGTCTTATATTTTCTTTCAATTTTATTATTCTTTAGTAATTTTAGTTGTTCTTAGTGTTTTAGCAACTTACATATGAAACAGAGGGAACTGACTGCATTATAACCCCATTGAAATATTTTTTTTTTTTTTTTAAATCTGGTCAGGTATATCATCGGTGAATTATCAGGTACGTTAAGTTTCATCTGGTTTGTCATAAACTTGCATTTTAACAATCACTGATTTTGATATTCATAGAATTTTAGAATATCAAAAGATGTAACAGATTATTTTTAATAAACTGATATAAACAGGCAGGCTTTCCTAACACACAGAAGACGGAGACCTAGACAAAACGCCAAGATGGAGGAATTTATCCCAAAAGAACGAACAAGAAAAGGTCAGTCAGGGATCTAATTAAAACAGGCAGAAGTTCTAGAATTTAAGGCAACAATCATAGCTGGACTTGTGAAATGCATAGAAGATACGAGGAAGTCCCTTATAGTCCCAGAGATAAAAGACCTAAAAAATAGTCAGACCAAAGTAGAAAATGCAATAGTTGAGATTTGAAACAGAGTGGATTTGTAATGACAAGAATGAAAGAAGCAGAGGAATGAGTAAGTGATATAAAAGGTAAAGTCATGAAAAACAGTGGAGCTGAAGAAAAGAGGGAAAGAAAAATATTACATCATGTATACAGACTTAGGGAACTCAGTGACTCCATAAAGTATAACATTCATATCATAGGAGTCCCAGAAGAAGGGAGAGAAAAGGGTGCAGAAGGTTATTTGAGCAAATTACAGCTGAAAACTTCCATAATCTGGGAAAGGAAACAAATATCCAAATCCAGGAGGCACAGAGAATTACCATTAAAATTTTAAAAAGGAGGCCAACATCAAGACATGTAGTAAATTTGCAAAATACAGAGATACAGAAAAAAATCCTAAAAGTGGCAAGACAAAAGAAGTCCCTTAC
This sequence comes from Procyon lotor, assembly GCA_028646535.1. Lineage (NCBI taxonomy): Eukaryota > Metazoa > Chordata > Mammalia > Carnivora > Procyonidae > Procyon > Procyon lotor. The sequence goes on along the minus strand of CM053614.1, from coordinate 68,071,133 downwards.
TGACAATGGAAGACAAATAAGGTTAGCAGCAGATCTAACCACAGAAACTTGGGAGTCCAGGAGAAAGTGGCATGATATATTCAATGTGCTGAATGGAAAAAATATGCAGCCAAGAATACTTTATTCAGCAAGGCTGTCTGTCATTCAGAATAGAAAGAGAAATAGACAGTTTCCCAGATGAACAAAAACTAAAGGAGTTTGTGACCACTAAACCTGCCCTGTAAGAAATATTAAAGGGGACTCTCTGGGTGGGAAAGAAAGACCAAGTGACAAAGACTAGAAAGGAACCAAGAAAATCTCCAGAATAAAGAAAAACAAAATGGCACTAAATTCACAACTATGAATAATTATTCTGAATGTATATGGACTAAATGTTCCAAGCAAAAGACACAGGGTATCAGAATGGACAAAATACCAAGACCCATCTATATGCTGCCCACAAGAGACTCCTTTTCATCCTAAAAATACCTATAGATTGAAAGTGAGAGGATGGAGAACCATATACTAATGGATGTCAAAAGGAAGCCAGAGTAGTAATACTTATATCAGACAAATTAGATTTTAAACTAAAGACTGTAGGGGCACTGGGGTGACTCAGTCAGCTAATCATGTGACTCTTGGTTTTGGCTCTCAGGGTTGTGGGATCCAGCCCCACACTGGGCTCTGCACTCTGCATGGAATCTGCTTGTTCCTCTCCCCCACCCTTCCCTCTCCCTGCCCTCTCTCTCTCTCTCTCTCTTTCTCTCCTCAAATAAATAAAATCTTTGAAAAAATATATATATAAAATAAAGACTGTAATAAGAGATGAAGAAGGACACTATATCACAACAAATCAGTCTATCTAACAAGAAGATCTAACAAATATAAATATTTATGCCCCCAACCTGGGAGCACTCAAATACATAAAACAATTAATAACAAACATAAAGGAACTCACTGATAATAATACAATAATAGTAAGGAGACTTTAACACCCCACTTACACCAGTGGATAGATCATCTAAGCAAACAATCAACATGGAAACAGTGGCTTTCAATGACACACTGGACCAGATGGACTTAACAGATACACTCAGGACATTTCATCCTAAAGCGGCAGAATATACATTCTTTTTGAGTGCACAAAGAACATCCTCCAGAAGAGATCACAATAGGGTGACAAATCAGGCCTCAACAAGTATAAAATGAATGAGATCATATCGTTCATATTTTCTAACCACAATGCTATGAAACTTGAAGTCAAGCACACGAAAATATTTGCAAAGACTATAAATACATGGAGGTTAAAGAACATCCTACTAAAGAATGAATGGGCCAATCAGGAAATTAAAAAGAAATTAAAAAATAGATGGAAAAAAATGAGAATGAAAACATAAAAGTCTAAAACCTTTGGGATGCAGTAAAAGCAGTCCTAAAAGGGATATATATAAGAATACGAACCCCTCAAAAAAAACAAAAAAGAATACAAACCCCTCAAGAAGCAAGAAAAATGCTCTATGTAGATACTCTATGTAGAAAATCTGAAAGACTCCACCAAAAAATTGCTAGAACTGATACACAGATTCAGTAAAGTCAAAGGACAGAAATCAATGTACAGAAATCTGTTGAATTTTTATACACCAATAATGAAGCAGGAGAAAGAGAAAAGGAATCAATCTCATTTATAATTGCACCAAAACCCATTAGGTACCTAGGAACAAACTGAGGGTTAATGGAGGGATGTTGGGGGAGGGGGTTGGGCAAAATGGGTGATGCGTATTAAAGAAGGTATTTGTTGTGAGGACACTGGGTGTTATATGTAAGTGATGAATCACTAAATTCTACACCTGAAACCAATTTTACCATATATGTTAACTCACTAGAATTTAAATAAAAACATGGAAAAAACAGATACTTAGGAATAAACCCAACCAAAGAGGTAAAGGATCTGTACTCTGAAAACTACCGAACACTTATGAAAGAAAGTGAAGAGGACACAAAGAAACAGAAAAACATTTCATGCTCATGGATTGGAAGAACAAATATTTTTCTACCCATGACAATGTACACATTTTATGCAATCCCTATTAAAATATCACCAGCATTTCTCACAGAGCTAGAATAAACAATCCTAAAATTTGTATGTAACCATAAAAGACTCTGAAGAGCCAAAGTAATCTTGAAAAAGAAAAGCAAAGTTGCAGGCATCACAATTCTGGATTTCAAGGTATATTACAAAGCTGTACTGACCAAAACAGTATGGTACTGGCACAAAAACAGACATAGATCAGTGAAACAGAGTACAGAACCCAGAAATGGATGCACAACTATCTGGTCAACTAATCTTCAACAAAGCAGTAAAGAATATCTAATGGAAAAAAGTCTCTTCAACAAATAGTATTGGGAAAACTGGACAGCAACATGCAAAAGAATGAAATTGGACCACTTTCTTATATCATATACAAAAATAAATTCAAAATGGATGAGAAACCTAAATGTGAGACAGGAAAACATCAAAATCCTAGAGGAGAACATGGGCAAGGGACCTCTTTGACATTAGCCATAGCAACTTCTTACTAGACACATCTCCTGAGATAAGGGAAACAAAAGCAAAAATGAACTACTGCGACTTCATCAAGATAAACTTTGCAAAGCAAAGGAAACAATCAGTAAAACTAAAAGGCAACCATTTGAATGGATACTTGCAAATGACTTATCTGATTAAAGGTTAGCATCCAAAATCTATAAATAACTCATCAAACTCAAAACCCTAAAATCAAATAATCCAGTTAAGAAATGGGCAGAAGACATGAATAGACATCTTTTCAAAAAAGACTTCCAAATGGCTAACAGACACATGAAAAGATGGTTGGCATTACTCATCATCAGGGAAATACAAATCAAAACTATGATGAGATAGGTATCACCTCACACTTGTCAGAATGGTTAAAATTAACAGCACAGGAAAAAATAGATTCTGGTGAGCACACGGGGAAAGGAGAACCCTCTTCCACTGTTGCTGTAAATGCAAACTGGTGCAGCTACTCTGGAAAACACTATGGAGGTTCCCCAAAAGTGAAAAGTAGTATTACCTTATGACCCAGCAGTTGCACTATTAGGTATTTATCCAAAGGATACAAAAATACTGATTGAAAGGCGCATATGTACCACAATGTTTATAGCAGCATTATCAACAACAGCCAAATTATGGGAAGAGCCCAAATGTCCATCAAGTGATGAAGGGAAAAACAAGTTGTGGTACACACACACACACACACACACACACACACACACACACTGGAATATTACTCAGCTACCAAAAAATGATGAAACCTTGACACTTGCAAAGACATAAATGGAGCTTGAATGTATTACACTAGATGAAATAAGCTAGTCAAAGAAAGACAAATAACACATGATTTCACTCACATGTGGAATTTAAGAAACAAAACAGATGAACATAAGGGAAAAAAAGAGAGAGGCAAACCAGGAAAAAGACTCTTAGCTATAGACAACCAACTAGTTGTTGGAGGGGTAGTGGGTGGGGCATGGGCTAAATGCGTGATGGGTATTGAGGGAATTCGTGATGAGCACAGTGTTATATGTAAGTGATGAATCAATGAATTCTACTCCTGAAATTAATATTACACTATATGTTAATTGGAATTTTAAAAAAACTTGAAACAAATAAACAAAAATAAACTAATGTAAACAAAGTTACCCAAACATTTAATAGTATATTCACAACTAGCTTCCAGGTCTTCTGCATATTCTTTACAAACTGTCTTTTTCTCTTTCTCTTACTAATAATCCAAAGACCTTAATTCTCCCCTTTTCCCAGTTACTAAATATTAAGAGCAGGAAAAATAATAGAAAATATGTGAGGCTTATTTCTAATTAGACTGTATTTGTCTAAGACCTTTTGTTTTCACTTTTTTATTACTTCCAAATTCATTTCCTTGGTGTCTTTATCTGTTTTGTGTTATAGTTTTTCTGCTCCTTTTATTCAAATTAACAGATGTGTACAACAATACATAACAAATATAACACAGTTGTTCAATTTGATCTTCCTAACAACCCTATGACTTAATTGTTAGTATTAAATGAAAAGAATTGAAAGTGAGAGATAATAAATAACATGCCTAACAATTGCTTTCAGAGCTCCAATTCCCCATATTCCTTGAGTTTTTTCTGTGAGGAAGAACAAGCCACAATTTCATAATCACTCTACCATATTTCACCAACTCATACGATTTACTTATTGTGAATTTGCAGCCAAATATTTTAAACTTCAGAAATGAACATAAACCTTGATCATTAGGATACGGCTTCTGACTATGAAATGGGTGCACATATATATTAATGAAAGAATGAAGAAGTAAATGTATAATATAAGAACTTGAAATTATTTTTAAAGTTTTAGAATCAAGAACTGAAGTCCTCAGAATTTATTGAGTAGAATGACAGTACATATGTAATCTTAGGAAAAAATAAAACTGTGAGGAACTGTATTAGTTCTTTTTCTTTTTTTTAAGATTTATTTATTTATTTGACAGAGAGAGTCACAACGAGAGAGGGAACACAAGCAGGGGAGCAGCAGATGCAGAGGGAGAAGCAGGCTTCCTGCTGAGCATGGAGTCTGATGCAGGGCTCATTCTCAGGACCCTGGGATTAAGACCTGAGCCAAAGGCAGACACTTAACAACTGAGCCACCTAGGCACCCTGAAACTGTATTAGTTCTTATTATTCACTGCTCATACATGTAATTTTTCCCCCTAATTTACCTTTCACAGTTTATAATTTTTACCTGAGAGAATAGCCTTAGCCAAACTCAATTTTTTTCCTTCCTTCCTTCCACTTCTTTTCTTTCCTTCCACCCTTTCCTTTCCTTTCCTTTCCTTTCCTTTCCTTTCCTTTCCTTTCCTTTCCTTTCCCTTTCCCTTTCCCTTTCCCTTTCCCTTTCCCTTTCCCTTTCCCTTTCCCTACCCTTTCCCCTTTTCCCTTCCCTTTTTCCTTTCCTTAGGCTAAGGAAACATACTAGGTATTGGGGATCTCTAATTACCATCCAGGGTTGCAAATGTTTAACCATCCATGACTTGTGTTTATTAATATTTCGTGTGTCATGGACATGAGTCATGGAAGCAAGAGACAAAGCTGGTTGGATGCCGGTAGGTACTCACTAAGTTGGCCTAGTTCACCATTCAGTCTTCACAAACCTAAATAGCTTTTCTGTTCTCTGCTTGGTAACAGAATAGCTTTAACTCTGACTATAGAAAAGAGTCACAAAGTTGGAGACTTGTCAAGGTCTCAGCCATATTCCTCCTGCCTGAGAGGAAGTTTAGCACAGTGACAGAAAACTTAAGTCTCTCACAGCAGACACTCAAGCTTCAATCCCAGCTCTGCTGTTTTACTAGCTGTGAGACTAGTACAGGTTGCCTCAACTCCCTGAGACTCAGTTTTCTTATATGAAAAAGGAGGTTAGTATTTTTTTTTCAGTATTATTGGTTCACCTAAGGAATAAATGAATTAAAACAAGAGTCTAGATTAGTTATTATCCCCGAGGGCGGATGGAAATAGGGAATTTGAAATGATGTCTGGCCAACGTATAATTTAAATTTAATTTTTTTAGCGGGAGAAGCAGGCTTCCTGCCGAGCAAGGAGCCTGATGTGGGGCTCGATCCCAGGACTCTGGGATCATGACCTGAGCCGAAGGCAGCCGCTTAACGACTGAGCCACCCAGGTGCCCCTCCAACTTATAATTTAAAAAGAACTGACTTTCAAGACCATAAATAACTTCTAATCTGATTATTTAATTCTAATGCAATCAATATATTGTAAAGCAAGAGTAAAGAATCCCCAGAGAATCAAAACAATATAATTGCTTAGGGAAAAAAAAAATCAAGAGATGTATAGAAGAAAGCTTATCATGATTAATGATGATGTAGTTGCAGGCCATGATTAGAGATGATGACAAAAATCTAGAGAAGTCTTGGCATTTAGTAAGATTTTACTTGATGACTAGCTTGGCAAAAATTGTTTTTAGACAGATCCGGTGCCCTTAATCTGTAAAAAAAATACTGTACTTCATATATAAATTTAAATATTTTAAAATAGCTATGCAAAGAGTGAAGCAAGGGACAGGAACAGTGAGTCCTAAGAACCGAACAGAGATTAAAGAGGGACTGGAAGAACAGCTAATTTCAATTGCAGGACCTAGGAAGTAATTGTGATCAGAGGCAAATAAACTCCAGGATAAGTTTTCTTGTCCAAAGTTATTTTAAACAACATTTTTCTCAGGAGAATCCATTTATAACATGCATCTTATATAGCAAAGGAAGGGAATTTTTCTCATTCTGAAGTGTCAGAGCTGTAATAAAAATAGCTAAGGTATATGGATACACTATCCCAAAGTCTTTAAATATATGCATGTGCATTATCTCTTTGTCAAAATAATCTAGGCTCGGGGCACCTGGGAGGCTGAGTCATTAAGCGTCTGCCTTCGGCTCAGGTCATGATCCCGGGGTGCTGGGATCGAGCCCTGCATCGGGCTCCTTGCTCGGCAGGAAGCCTGCTTCTCCCGCTACCATCCCCTCTGCTTGTGTTCCCTCTCTCGCTGTGTTTCTCTCTGTCAAATAAATAAAAAATCTTTAAAAAAAAATAATCTAGGCTCAATCTAAAGATGAGTAAAGGAGGAAACATTTTTTTTCAAAAAGCTGAACTAAGAATAGTTGCTAGACCATAATTTTTCACTGATTGCTATAAATAATAAATGTGGCAAAATTCAACTTACTCATTTATTTCAGTAGTTGATAAGTCTAATTCTAAAATGCACTGTTCTACAGATGAATGGATAAAGAGGTGGTATATATGTACAATGGAATACTATGCAGCCATCCAGAGAAATGAAATCTTGCCATTTGCAACGACATGGATAGAATTGGAGGGTATTATGCTAAGCGAAATAAGTCAGTCAGAGAAAGACAATTATCACATGATCTCTCTGATACGAAGAATTTGAGAGGCAGGGCAGGGGGTCATGGGGGGCATGGGGGAGAGAAATGAAACAGGAGGGGATGGGGAGGGAGACAAACCATAAGAAACACCTAAACTCACAAAATAAACTGAGGGTGGCTGGGGGATAGGAATAGGGTGGCTGGGTTGTGGACATTGGGGAGGGTATGTGCTATGGTAAGTGCTGTGAAATGTGTAAGCCAGATGATTCACAGACATGTACCCTGGGGCAAATAATACATTATATGTTAATAAAAAATAAAATAAAATAAAATAAAAATGCATTGTTCTAGTTACTAAAGGCACAGAATGAAGAGGCATGAGATAAACCCAATTAAACCTTATTCTCAAAGAATTTGTAAATCTAGAATACTTTTTAGGATGCTGTGTGAAGAAACTACTTGTTTTTTGCTAGATAGCTCTTGTTGTCAATATCAGAGATATACTTCTAAACCATGGTACCACTAGAGAGATATAGGAATGTATTTTTATTTCATAAATATCCTAATTATGACAACATCTTGAGTTTTTAAGTTTATTCTTTCAGTTAAGAAGGAAAAGTTCTTATGAAGGCCCTTTACTTTCAGATAATGGGGATGTGGATTTACTTTCAAAGAGTATAATTCCACATAGATTTACTGATGAATAAGTTACTTTGATACAGATAAATCTAATTTTCTAGAGAAAGCACGACCTCTTAAAAGATCACCTATATAACAAGTCAGCTGGTAAATTAGAAGAGCGTATGAACAGAGTGAATTGAGACCCAAAATAAAAAGGGCTTATCTTAAGACTGGGGAAGGAAAGATGGATTAAGACAGTAACAAAGTCTGGTTCTTTATTTATTTATTTGAGAAAGAGAGAGAGAGAGCACGCGCGAGCAAGCACACACGCAGGATGGGGGGAGAGGAGCAGAGGAACAGGGACATGCAGACTCTGCGATGAGCACAGAGCCCTACGCCAGGCACGTTCCCTGACCCTGAGATCATGTCCTGAGCTGAGGTGAAGAGTTGGACGCTTAACCCATTGAGCCACCCAGATGCCCCTTAATTTTTATTGTTTTAAAGATTTTCAGGAAGCCTGGATCTTGAAGAATGGATGGGACTTAAAAAGAAGAATAATCTGTATGTGGAGGGAACACTATGAAACGTACATTTTCTGAGAAACACCAAGGATTATCTGGTTTCACTTTGGCCTGGTGATGCGTTAATACTTGTGAGAAGGAAACATATCCAGCAAGTGTTCTGTGCAAACAGAAAGAGGAAAAATGGAAGAGCAAATAAAATTTGTGTGTGTGTATGAATATATATTCTTATATATACAAACACCTTCAAAGTTGTATCTATATTAAAATCTTCACTCACCCATTTTTTTCTTTCTTTCTTCCTTTCCTTCTTTCCTTCCTTCCTCTTCCTCCCTCCCTCCCTTTTCTTTTATTTTCTCCATTCTTTTCCCTTCCCTCTCTTTCTCTCTCTCTCTCTTTCTTTCTGATGGAAAAGGCAATCCTGGTTATTACATACTGGTCAAGTTAACTCCACTATCATGTGAAATCCGAGGACAAACCATGAAACTGTAAATGTGCCAGCATTAGCAATGACTTGTAATGCAGCGTACTGGGCAGCAATCGGTGTGACTTTGTCAAAAAACAAACTGTGACAACCCAATTTAATTTCTGTCAATGATAATGCGGCGGAGAGTGTAGATAACATAGAAATGACAGATACAATCTCTTGGGGCTTCAGCAAAGCATTTCATGTTACCCAGTGATCAATGTAGTTTTGGCCACGAGTATATAAAGTGGGCAAATAATTTGTCAGATCTGCACGTAGACCATGGTCCGGCATCAATGTGAGTAATCAATCAAGGTTTCTCAACCTTGGCACTGATGATATTTTTGACCACATGACTTTATGTTGGGGTGGGGTGGGGCTGTTTTGTGCCATGCAGGGTTTACTAAGCAACTCTACCCACTAGAAATCATGAGCACATTCTCTCCTAGCCATATCAATCAAAAATGTCACTCACTGCTGTCAAATGTCTCAGAGGGAAAGAGAAGAAAACAGTTCCACGTTGAAACAAACACTGGTGGAGCAGGACCTACAAGATGTCTCAGAAAGAGATCACTGATCTCTTGTTACTTAATATATCAATTGAAGAGAATGCTAGTATTTCTATATCACTATGTCTCAGTCTGAATGGAAAAGGCAAGGAACAAGGATTTGAATCGTGTCTCGAGTAAGAGAACCCTTGGGATAAAGACCAAAAGCAGAAGAGACATTCTAGGCTGTGGTAGCAATCTGAGTGAATCAGTAAGCATAGAAATGTATTAGATTATTTTGCTTTGTTAAATATTTAATGATCCTAAAATTAATCCCTTTATTAGAGAAAATAATTCTTACCTCCTACATTAATATGAACTAATATTAAAAAGATAATAAACCAGGTTTTTAAAAATAGTTCTATTAAGGAATGGGGAGAAAATATAAAAAAAACAGGTGCCCAGAACTATGAGAATTAGTCAACTCAGGGCAGAAAATTAATCTTTCTATCCCATAGGAAATTTGAGAAACTTTCCAGAGCTTCAGTAACAAGGGAAAAGTCAGAGGTAACGAACTGCAAAGCTAACTCAAAAATCATGTACTGTAGTCCTTCTTAAAACATTGCCTCTTGGGTGCCTGGGTGGCTCAGTTGGTGAAGTGTCTGCCTTTGGCTCAGGTCAGGATTCTGGGGTCCTGGGATCAAGATCCACAGCGGGCTCCCTGCTCGGTGGGGAGTCTATTTCTCCCTTTACCTCTCCCCCCTGCTCTTGTTTTCTCTCTCTCACACTCTGCAAATTCAGAAGAAGAATCAATGATATAATTTAAAAAGAGAACAGGACAATTATTTCGTGTAAGAAATTGAATACCAGAATCACTAAGAGAGATAACCTGGATAGCTAGGCTCAATTTCAAAATCAGGAAATTCTTGCCATCTTAGAAAAACGGTTTAAGAAAAAAAGAATAGTAACAGCAAAAAAATAAAAAAACAGAAACACCTTTCTAACAGCTTTGTGTGAATAAAAAAAAAAAAAAGTTGAGCACACATTTTGGAAAAAGAGATAATCCTACACTGTTCATTGTACTAAACACGGGGGTTGTAAGGATGAGTACCAGGGGTACCTGCCCTTTACCTGTGTGGTATAATCTACAGAAACGGAGATTACAAAGTGTTTTCAGGGTCATCTGTCCCACCTCATCTGAACACTCTTCATCCAGGCCTAGACATACTGTGAATGTGAGGGTAAGTCCTTACCTTGATAAGAATAATACTTATACAGACTACTCTGCTCTCTGACTTTACTTGCTTCTGCCTGCTCCTGGCCATTCATTCCTCTGAGGGTGTGAACACCACCTATAAAGAGCCATGCTTTTTAAGCATCAGGATGGCATATGAAATGTCCAGGTTCTTTTCCCCCCTGCAAATAAGATATCTTTTTAAAACACAGGAGGATAAGTTAGCATATTCCTTTAACTTTGGAAAGTTGGGGTAGAGGATGAGGATGAGGCTCTCAGGCAAACAGAAGGCTACAAGTTAGGAAATAGGAGTTTACACACCCTTCCTTAAAAACTGGAAGCAGAGTTTCACTCTGAAATGTCAATGAAAACATTAATTCCTTCAAGGGGCCTGCCCTCCCCCAATATCAACAGTTTCCAGTTATGCGACAAAATAGTTGAACACAGAAATATTCATTCTGTCCTATGCATTACCTCATTAATAAAGCATCCCCCCAATAGGCCTGTTATTTACTGCAGTCCCTCTATCCCACCACACCCCCACAGAACACTAAAATATACAAAATGTTTAGTACAAGGGCTCAAGAATTTCAACTTCTCGAAGATATATAAGAAAAATAAAAGCTAACAGAGGAGTAACTTGTAAAAAATAAAATTATAAATAATGCCACTCATGGGACAATACTTTAAAAACTGATAAAATACTTAAAATCCATTAGGCATTGCCACAGGGCATGAGGCCTGGCACATACAAAATAAAGTCATCACATTTCTTTAACTGGAGTACTGTGGGGTAGTTTAGTGACTACCTCAATGAATTGAAATTCTAAATAGTATCATTATTGCTATGACAGTATCACCAAATTATAGAAAACTTATAGGCATCCTTATCAATAAATAGTTGAATTCCCACTGCCACGGGGGAGAATCTGTCATTTGTAAATGTAAATGAAATTGTCTTTAAAAAGTAGTTTTCTCCTAATTGTTGTAATATTTTAATAACAAGAAGAAAAGGAAGAAATTCAACGATAGGACTGTATCAATAGGAGAATAAAAACAAAGCAACAGAACATAATTACAGTCATATGCCTACAAGTTATTTCTCAATCTAGTAGTAGGGACAAAAACGTTTTCCACTTCTATCGTGAAAATGGCCCTCAATATTTCATCAGCCATCTTTAAGCTTCTCCTTAATGCACCTCTTGTCCCAGTTTGTTTTGTTTTCTTGCTGAAAGTCATCCCTCTTGGGCTGAGCAGCCATGCAGAAAAATAGTTTCTACCTCACTGGACAGAAGCATTAGAGATGTCAGTCCGTGCAACACTTTCTGCCTTATATTTTCTGCAATGTCCCAGGGAGATTAATTTCTTTTCTTTCCTAAGATCTCTCTAGAGTATTTTTCAAAGCGCTCTTAAAAGTTTTTTAGGGTATGCATGTTTGTATGCATATGTATTTGTCCTCTTTCCTCTTCCTTCCTTCCTCTCTCATTCCCTCCCTCCTTTTTTTCTTTCCCAACATTAAATCAAATGGCTGTATTCCAGCTTAACAGAACCAAAGTCTATTTTGTTCATATGGTCCTTTGATATAGTTTGGTATAATGGTCATAATACATTTTTTTTTCTTTTTTTCAGAGTGGCAACTGCCTTATTGAACAACCACATACTACACAGAGTTTGAGAAGGATATTCATATTCTCACAAATCTCCTCAGAATTGTTTTAGTCTAAGTTTTACCTGAAATTTATCACAATCAAATGACAAATTTAGGATCACAAGGAAGTTAGGATGGATCATATGCTGCCTTTGGGGTATTTATGTATCATTCTTAATATTTATAAGGGTAGGTTTGAAGTGGATAAACCCCTCTTCTACACAGTTAACTAGTATTCTCTTTAGCAACCTGTTTACTATTATTCTATCAGTAAGAGGTGCTCGTTTTCTAGAATCATCTGCATATATACTCAGGTTTTACATTTTCAGACTTTATCCAGAGTTTTTACCATTCGATAAATGGGCAGTGAAAACCGTTTTGTTTTGTTTTGAAAACCATTTTCTAAGGAGTTACCATATTAGCACGGGGATCCTTTTTCTCTCCCTAAGTCTTCTAATGGTAATTATATATCATCCAAATCATCTTGCCTGGATTTTAAAGATCTAGTGAAGACATACCTTCCCATCTTGTCCTTTCTTCTCATCATCGTCTCCCAAAGTGCCCAGTAGCAAGATTGCCTGCAACTTTGTTACTCTTTCCCACACTGCATCTTGATACATGCCAACTGATATTTCCCTTACACTAACATATGTATTAAATCACAAGTATAAATTTATCAAATTTCTGACACCTATCTCTTAGAAACTATTATTAATGCCAGGTTTCAGATACTTTCAACTAGAGATAGTATATAATTTGGCCAAACTTGCATCCCCAGTAAGTGGCAGAGCTGGGACTTAACTCCATGTTTGCCTCATGCCAATGCTCAAGAGTAAGTACAAGTAACTTATTTAAAACTTAAAATACTTTATTTATTTTTAAAGACTTTTTTTTTTATTAAAGATTTTATTTAGAGAGAGAGAGAGAGATCACAAGCAGGCAGAGAGGCAGGCAGAGAACGAAGGGTAAGTAGACTCCCCGCTGAGCAGAGAGCCTGATGTGGGGCTCAATCCCAGGACCCTGAGATCATGACCTAAGCCGAAGGCAGAGGCTTCAACCCACTGAGCCACCCAGGTGCCCCTATTTTTAAAGATTTTATTTATTTATTTTAGTGAGAGAGAAAGAGAGAGAGAGAGCAGGAGCAAGGTGGGGGGAATGGTAAAGGGAGAGAGACAGAAAAGAAGACTCCCACTGAGCAGGGAGCCTGACGCCGGGCTCGGTCCCAGGACCCCAGGATCATGACCTGGGTCAAAGGCAGATGGTTAACCGAATGAGTCACCCAGGTACCTTCAAATTCAGAATATTTAAATAATTAATCTACAATGCAGATTTCTACCTTAGCAAATATGATAAATAACGAACGTGTTAACAAAGTATGCTCATATCAGATACATCAAATCAATAACACATTAAAAGTCTGGAGGAAGCAAATCATTATAAAAATGAGAAGAAAGTAAACAAAATTAGCTATCAATCTGAAATTTACTTTCAGTTTTCTTGAAACTTGATACTCATCTGATATTTTTCAAACTATCAATCGTCACTCTCTAAACACTGTATTTCCTAAATTTTTAGAAAATGTGTTCAAGAAATTATTATTTTATGAAATGAGCAGGAGCTCTTTTGCAGGAGTCTAACATGAAGTGTATACTTTGATTATTTGGGATACCTGAATTCTGGTTTTTAACCCTCTGCCCACCTATCCACCTAACATTTACTAAATCTGCATTAGGTGCCATGTTCAGTGCCAGGCCATGGTAACCTAAGAATGAACGATGCTGGTGTCATTTCTGCCTTCAAGCAGCTTTCAGAACTTAGAAAAACAATAGAGACATTTCACCAAGCATTGTGATTTGACATGATTAATTTTATAATAAAAGCTTACATGTACTTCTTAGAGAGCGTAGAGAGAGCAGCTTGTAGCTCATACAACTCTTTCTCTCTGTACGTAGAGGCCTCTGAGGAGCCACCTTGTGTTAGTGTTTTTGGATGCTAAGAAGGAGGGGCGCCTGCCTGGCTCAGTTGGTAGAGCATGTGGCTCCTGACCTCTGGATCACAAGTTCAAGCCCCACAATGGGCTTGGAGCTTACCTAAAAAAAAATTAATAAAAAATAAAAATGCTAGGAAGGAAATTGTCTATAGAGGAATAAGCTATTCCTCTATAGGCAGCAGACCCACGGGCAGCAGGACCCATGGGAAGAGCATAAAAACACGGCTGAACCTGCAAAGCTTAGGACGTGGTATTAAAGCATATATATAAGGAGGGAGAAACAGTATCTGGAGGGGAAGCTAGACAGTGACGTATCAGACCATGGAGGGCCACGAATGTCTTATTTGGACTTCATTAGGTACGCAAGGAGAGCCTAAGTACAGACACGACACCATAATACATATTTATTAGGAGATAATTTTGGCAGAAGTCTATTATTACCAATGGAATAAAAGAGCTTAAAGTCAAATGCATGAATTCTGGTTTCTGTGGTAGATAATTTCTTCCCTCCAAAACCATAACGTTGGCCTCTGACTTCTAGCTAGTTTGTTTCCCAAATATACTAAGATAATACCTTTCTGAAGCTATGGTTACTAGGTTCCAGGCTCTTTATGTCATGATACTTCAAGTCTAAGAATGATCTACAAGTCTTTCAGCTCCTTTTATAATCCCACCATGGAGTTGCAATGTAAAGGTGTTTATAATATATTTAATTATGCAGTATTTTTGATGTGTTCTCATAACAAAGACACTCCCCAAGGTTCTTAGGGTGGACGGGAAGATGGCAAAAATCAAAACCATATGGAGTATTCAGAGTTAGAAGAGAAGAAAAACAGAAGGTATGATTACAGAGAAAGGGAGGGATGTAGAAAAATTCAGTGTCCAAAAGGGGAGAAAGAAGAGTTTGGGATGTTACAGAGAAGTTACTAAAAATAATATCAAGACAAGAGCATTGGATATGAAACATTGGATAATATGAAACATTAATGGTTTTTATCCATGAAATGCTCTTTTTTAAAAAATCCTTGCTTTTTATATTCATTATATTTGTGTATATACATATATTGTATATATTTATGTGACAAAATGTAGCTAGCCATATTCTGTTATACAAAAAACATTTGTTTTGAAAAAATTTGTTTTTCACAGACAACATACACTTTACAACGTAAGGTTTGTGCCTTAAAGAACAATATATGTTAAAATTATTGCCATGTATCTCTTGTAGAATTTAAAGGTATGTTAAGGGTTTGTCAGCTCCACATTATTTCTAACACTTACCCGTATCTTTCCTTACACTTTTACTTCCAAAGCCAAGTCTTTGCATTAGTCCAGGACAATGTTCATTCTGTTAATATCTGTTGAGGACCTACTACTGTATCATTCAAGCATTGCTTTTGACCTTGGGAAAACAGTCATGAACACAAGCCATATGGCCCCTCTCTCATGAGAGAGAAATACAAGGTCTATATGCAAAATATTAATTATAAATGTGCTTTATCTTAAGAAATGTGAGCTGGTATTACACATCTACAAGTCTAGACTCAGGGGGGAATGGGAGATATTCCCTAAACTAAAGTGGTTTGGAACACAGAGAGCAAGAGAGAAGATGGCATGAGATGGGTTTAGGAAGGGTGGCAAGTCCTTGTCAGCCACACTGATGATATCTAACTATAACATAATTTCAAGGAAAAGCTATCACACGGAAATGACCAGATCAACGAAATGTACACATAAAAGTTCTACCTGGCTTCAGTCCAGAATGAATAAGAGAATGAAGAGAAAAGTAGGACACTGAGTTAAGAGCTGTTTTAATGGTCCAAAAAAATAAATAAATAAGAGGATGCACATTTGAACCCCAGCAGGGTCATTATGGGATACTAATACTATATAGAATATGAATACTAAGGATTTCAGGCTTTCTTCTTAGGGTTTCACTTTTATTAACTCACTTCAATTTAAAATGATCTGAGAAGGTAGGTGTTATTATCACCACCTTATAAATGAGGAAACTTAGGCACAGCAAGGTTAATCAGCTTCCTGAAGTTCACACTGCTAGAAGGTGACAGACAGAATGTGAATGGAGAAAATGAGGAGTTTTGAACTAAAGTTAGACTGGCTCCAGAAAAGTGCTCAAAACAAAGCATTTTACATGGTAGAACAGCGATCTATTTTCACAGTAACAAATCCCCTTCAAAATTCAGTGGCTTTGACACCATGTTTGTTAACAAACATGTTATCAGCAGTCCAGGAGTGGCTCAGCAGAGATTTCTCACAATTTCTCACAGGGCTGCAATCAAGTTGCTAGCCAAGGCTGTGGTATGAGTAGAGTGCCTAGCTAGGGAAAAATCTCCTTCCCACATCAGGGGGATGCTGGCAGGGTTCAGTAACCCGAGAGCTGTTGGACTGGGGGTCTCAGTCCCTTCCCATGGCGGCTTTTGTAGAGCAGCTCACAATTTGGCAGCTAGCTTCATCAAAGCAAGCAAGTAACATGTGTCAGAGAGGGTACAAGCAAGATGGAAGTAACAGTCTTCTGTAACCTAAGTTTGGAAGTGACATCCCTTTTTTTTTTTTTCCATATTCTACTCATTAGAAGCAAGTTGTTAAGTATAGCCCCATTCATGGAAAGGGGATTCCATAAGGGCACAAATACCAGAACGTAGCAATGACTGTAGAAGCTGTCTACAACATAAAATAAACTGAACTTTATGGTTGATTACACATGAAAAATCTGGAAGGGCAGAGTCAAGGATACCTTGAAAAGATATAACATGATCTTATATTTGGTGGTTGATGGTTGTGCAACCTTGTGCCTTCCCTGTGATGGAGGAAGTATGTTTATCTACTCTGATTAGTGCAGGGCTTCTCAGGCTTCAGCAGAGTGGGAAGTGAGAAAGGAAGTGGAGTAGTTAAATCTTGTAGGAGTTTTTGACAGTGGAAGGGTCTGACTGAGGTAGTGGGCTCTGACTTTTATCTCCATGTTCCTTATATAAGTGTCTTCCTCTGCAAATGCTCAGTAGGGCAGATGCAGAAAAGGAGGAGGCATATATTTGGATTCATGTAGGGCAAATTCCTTGCCAAGGCTAGGCAAGAGGGCTGCTGATGTGATGAGGCTTGGATTGAGAGGGGCAGAGATAGTAAGGGTGATAACCAGAGGAAGGAGAAATTCTAGTAGAGTTGAACAAAGGTCAACTTAGTTGACTAAACACCGAGATAAAGAGTTGATATGATAGTCATACTTATGATTTCTAAGTTAGATAATTTTCAGTTAACTTTAGGGCAGAGGGCAAATATAGGAATGGATGGACAATATGCAGGTGAACTAATAGGCACTGGAAATGAGCTTTTAGAAGGTAAAGAAACAGAGAACCAGATATTAGGTCATCCTCAATTTCTCAGATGTGGAAATAACTCAAGACCTCTCAGGACTTTGACGGTGAGATATCAGTTTATTACACACAAATGGAACCACATGATCATTATACTTAAAAAGCATGCTGGACTGCACTACCGATGCAAATATATTCTTGGAGAGCAAGAGCAAACAGTTTGCCTTCTTTCCTATTTATACTGTTTTAAAATAAATTTTGGAGTAACTTCTTACACAGCAATAAATAATTAATAACGTTCACTGGCTTTTCCACATTGCTGAGCATCTAAATACATGCCTATTTACCCTTCTGATGATTCGGTCTCATTCTTTAGACATCTACGCTGAGAAGTTTTCCCTGGAGAAGAGGTGTTACATGTACAAACTCTTCTCTGTCTGGTTTCACCTTGACTTTTTGGGTATATTCTATTGCAAAGGCCTGATTTATAAACCAGGATGACTCACTACAGAATTGGCAAGACCCTCTCTGGGTTATTCCTTTAGGCTTCTTTTCTGGATGACATTTCCTACCAGGTAAGACTGGATCAGTCCTTATGGGGCTTCCAAGAAATAATGATAATTCACAGGCGGTTAATTAAGCATGAAGGAAAAGGAGAAATCTTAGCAGTTTTGCCTTTTGAAATGTATCTTGGGGTTTTCAACCTTCTAGAACATTAGGTTTTTTGGTGAAAATTATTTTAAGTGTTCCTCACACTGGGTAGTTAGAGAAACAACAAGCATTTAAGAAGATAGCTTGCTCTGGGCAAAGAAAGACTTTTTAGGCCTTCTTATCACCTTAACAGTTGCCAGCCCACACAGCCTTGCCTTACATGCATGGTTAAACCAACAAATGTAGAGGTTAGTGGCACTTAGGAGAGGACCAGACTATTTCCATTTTTTATACTCTGGATACATAAGAAACAATCAAATATTCCCAATAAGGTTACAAATCTGTGATATATTTTAAATGTCGACCCTAAAGAATTATGCTTTTAAATACACACAAGAATACACAATGATTTGTACTTGAAGATCACATCAGAAGTCTACATTATGACGTCTTTTTTTTTCTCAAAATAAATAAGGCCAAGGCCAAATGATCCTTCCTTGATCTCTTTGTGATTCTTCCTATACAAGTGAATTTTTTTTCTCTGGAAAGTTGAAAACTGGCTCCATCTTAGGCATTCATAAACTTTAATAGGCTGCTGGGTAGGTTCTTTACTACTGAAAAAAAAAATCAATCTAATGATGGAATGTTGTGTGTTGGGATTAATTTGGGGGGCCCTGACCAGTACTCTGAAATCATCCCACATGTTCGCCTCACTGACCAATTAAGAGCATCACATTTTTTTAGAAGCTAGCTACTACTGTGCATTGTGTTTGCATATGAAATATTAAAATACACTTTTGCAAACAATTCTCATTAGTTATATTCATAAGAAAAATTATTTAGGATATTCGTACATAGAGATGACCAGATTTTATGGTGGTCATTAAAAGGTAATGAGAAGCCCTTTGTGACTTTCATGGCCAGCTAATGATTTTTATTCAGAAACTGAATGACTAAAATTTCTTTAGTTGGGTTTGTTTTTCTTGAAAACCTAAAAAAAAATCTTAGGCAAATAATGTACATTCAGCAAGAGAAATATTCTAAACAAGACTCATTTTAGTATAATAATTAAATTAAGCTATACAAGAATCCATTCACATACTTATCCATTTCTACCTCAAGTAATCTAATCATTTATCTATGTACATTGGCAACCAAAATGCTATGATAAACTTAACACATATTTAACTTAATGGCAGTATAGAGATTCAGTCCCAAATGTTTATTTTCACTTATTATAAAACAAAAATGGTGCAATGATTGTTTTCTTAAACTTATAAACTACTTAAACTTATAAACTTAAACTACTTGACAAGTATGTGTTCTAAAATTAAATTATAATCTTTCAAAATTTTAGCTAGTTCTTCTATTCTACAGTATGATAGTCATGTTTACATATATTTACATATTAATTTACACAGCAATATATAATATATTAGATTGTAATAACTTTTCCATATGATACTACTCTCATAGCAGCAAGCACACAATAAATGGTAGATACTACTACAAATGTTTAATTATTACTGTAACATGCATTTATTAAAAACAACAGGAATAATTATGTGTTTGGTATCACAAGTTCAGAAATTCATAAACTGAATGCTTTTCCTAAAATAATAAAGGTCTTTGGATTTCACTATCTAATCTAATAACGATTCATTGGGAAAAAAAATGTAGGCAAGGCCACATGTCTAGAATGACCGGGAAGAGGCCTGGTATACTGAAAAGATTTAGACTCAGAAACTCAATTAATCATGACTCTGCAACTTACTTTTTCAGCATGACCTTAAACTTAATCATATTTTTCTTAGCTTTTGACTTTGTCAAGTGAAGATCAAATACCTTTAACTCACTGATTTGCTATAAGATAAAATGAGCTTAGTTATTTCAAGCACTTAGTAGTTGCTTGACTTTGGAATACTCAATGATAGCTACTAATATTATAATTTCTGTTATTGTAATGATCAAATGTGGCTGTATAAATACATATTGCTTTCCAGAAAACAAAACAAAAACAAGGAAAAACCTCCACAACACATAGGCCACATGTCTTTTGAATGTTAAAGAAAGATCCATGTCTGCAAAAAGATAAGTTCAAGAGAACTTACTTCTTCATATGAAGCCAAAAATGCAATGGGTAAGTTCTTAATTACTTTTATTACCCTTATACTAAAAGTGAAACTTCATTTCAATTGGAATAGGGCAAATTATAAACTAATATTCTATGCTATGACTAGAGTGACATCATAAAGTCAATCATTAAGCTGGCAAAAACTGACAGAATCAACTTCTTTTGGAACTCTGGCATCCAATAAAAATCTTACTCCAAACAGGGGAAAGCTTAAAGAAGAAAGAGGCTGTTATCATTTAGTAAGAAAGCACTGTGGCGTTTTTGCTTATTGTATACTCAGCCCAAACTGCAGCTCAGATATAACATATGGACTGAAGACTAATTAGGAAATAAGGGAACTGAAAAATCATATATGTATTAGATCTCCCTAACAGACATACATAGAACCATTCCACCCAACAACAGTAAAATACATATTTTCTCAAGTGTACCTGAAATATTCTCCAGATAGACCATATCTTAGACTATAAGTCTCAACAAAGTTAAATTTATTGAAATTATACAAGGTATTTTTACTGACCAGAGTGAAATGAAGTTAGAAATCAATAATAAAGAAAAACTAAAAAAAATTCAAGATATGTGAAAATTAAACAGTATACTTTTGGACAACAGATGGATTGAAAAAGGAATCATGAGAAGAAATTTGAAAATAAGATGAATGAAAATGAAAACAAGATACCAAAGTGTGAGATGAAGTGAAAGCAATTCTCAAAGAAAAAACTATAGCTGTAAAGCATACATTAAAAGAAGAAAGGTCTTGGGCACCTGGGTGCCTCATTTGGTTAAAAAAAGAAAGATCTCAAATCGATAACCTAACTTGACATCCAAGGGACACAAAAAGAACAAACTAAACTTAAACAGCTGTCAGAGGAAAAACAAAATAAAGATTAGAGTGGAGATAAATAGAGAATAGACAAGAAAATAGAATCAACATAAAAATTACAACTTCCTTTGTAATGATCAGGGCAGCAGACAAAATTTTAGCTGGACTGACTAAGAAAAAAGAGAGGAGACATAAAATCAGAAATAACAATGGGGATTTACTAGCAAACTTACAGAAATAAAAATGATTTTAGGAGAATACATGAACAATTGCATGCCAACAAATGAAATAACCTAGGCAAAATCAAAATGGAGAAATTTTTAGAAGGATGAAAATTATTAAAACTGCATCAAGAAAAAAATGAAAACATCTGAACAGATCTATAATAAGTAAAGAGATTGAACTTGTAAACAAAAACCTCCCAGCAATAAAAAGAGCTCAGGATCAGATAGCTTTAGTAGTGAATTCTACCACTTAAAGAAAAAAAGAACACCGGTCTTCCTGAAATGTCTACAAAAATAGAAGAGTACATACTTCCTCCCAATTTGTTTATGAGAAGCGAAAAAGGATGCTATAGACTAATATTATGTATTAAGATAGATGTAAAATTCCTCAACAGAGTACTAGTAAACTAAATCCAACAACATATTAATAGAATAATAATAATAATAATA
>CM053614.1:68008933-68049122 GCA_028646535.1 Procyon lotor | reverse complement strand
GAAGGACTGCCAGATGGTAATGGAGATGCAGGTTTTGCTTGATCAAAGACCTGTCCAGACAGAAAGCAGGTTGCTGGAACCTGCTCCTCCACTGTCCTAGCAGAAGAAGGAGGGTGATCAAACACAGTTTCAGATAAGCCCATTTTTGCTAGTTCAACCTCAGACTTTTCCCTTTTATCTCTGTAAGCTTCCAAAACCTCGAGAATAATTCCATTCCCAGTGTCCTTCTTGGCTTTCTTCACTGGGTCTTTTTCAGATGTAGGTGAGTCAGTGGAAACGGTGTCAGCAATGAGTCCCTCGGGTACAGTGCCTACCGATTCTATGATAGGAGGTTCCCTATCAGACAAGGAAATCACAATATGATCAGCACTAGTTCTTCCATCTGGTACAGCAGGCCGATCTAAAGATATACTTATTTCTTCTGGATAGTCTATAATGCTGCCCGGAAAATATGTTGAAGAAGAAATCTCAGAATCTTCAAATTTAGTTACTATGTCCACTGGCTCTGTACAAACTGTGCTTATGCTATCCAACGTAGTAATGGGTGAGGAGCTATCTGTGGTACAAACTGAAGAAACAGAAGACGTGAGAGAGGGCGTGTCAGAGGGTGGGACAGACGTAGCACTTTCCGAAGGCTCGGAGTAGGTCAAAATCAGTGATTCGTGGGCGATGATCTCTTGAATTTCCCTTGTGTAATCAGTTACATATTCATCCTCGATTTCTTCTGTTGAAAAGTGTTGGGTTATTTTGACGTCTGGGATAGAGAGTGTTGCACTGCTGGTGGAATCTGTAAGAGACGCTCCTGAAAGAACACTTGATGTCAAAGATGCATCAGGCACCCTGTCAAAGTCCAGGGCAGATTCTGTCATATCATCCATGATGGGGGGCTGGGTTGGACTGGATCCAGGTGTCAACTGCATCTGTTGCCTCTTCATGAGTTCTTCATAGGCAGCATCGGCATCTAATAATTTTTTTTCTTCACTGGTAGAAGTGACCATACTCCCCAGGTCCACTATTTCATGGCTTTCTGGGATGATATAAGAGCTTGAAACGATGTCTTCCTGAGGCACAACCGAATGTAAACTTTCTAACTCATAAAACTCTTTCTGGAGGTCTGTTATTTTTTGCATAGGATCTTCATAAATCCGCTCTGGAATTCTTATTTTTTGCTCTTTCCCTCTCTGCTGCATAAATCCATTTTCATCTTCTTGCCTTGTTAGTAGACTGCCATCTACCGAACCATTGTATGTGTCCTCAACTAGAGATTCATAGATATAATCCTCTATTAACATCCCACCATACAGAGGCTCTTTTTCAAATATTTCATCTCGTTCAGTTGCAGCTGGAAAAGCTTTGTATTTGTGGGTTTTATGCATCATTTCTTCATACATCTCCTCGGCACTTTTTAATGCCTTTTGGCCACCTTCTTTCTGCATAATAGACTGCTCATCTGTTGGAGAGTACAAAGACACAGCTGTAGGCAATTTATAAACTTTTTGCACTTCTATTATTTTTTCTGGGCTTATTTCAAAACCTTCTGGATCTGATTCTATGCTAGGTGAGTATTCAGAACAAGAAGATCGATGGAGTTCCTCCATTTCTGCAGCCTGACGTAATTCTTCCGTTGGAGATGCATCTTCAATGGGAGAGAGATTACTCGGTGGTGTCTTTGGTCTTTCCCTCCTTCTCTGTGCTCGAAGTTCATCTTTGTCTTTCTTTGATTTCTTACTAGAAGTCTTTCTTTGCTGCTGCTCCAATTCCCGCTGCTTTTCTTGCTCCTTTAATAACTCCTCTTCTTCTCTCATTTCTTCTTCCTCTGAAGAATCTTCAATAGTAGGTAAGAGAGGACCATGTGACCTGTGCCGAGCTTTACGTTGCTGTTTGCTCTCTCCTTTTTTGTGACTCGGGCTACTATCACTGTCCTCATCAAGTGATGACACTGATGTAGGGGATGTGCCAGGGGTGAAGCTGGAAGCATGAAGACTAGAAGATCCTTCCCCCCTTGACCTATCTTCTGGAGAGTCTGTTAGGCTTTCCATTTCTAATTCTGGCTCCTCGTCAAAATACAGAGCTGTTTTTTTCTGGGAGGACTCTGCAGAGTATTTATCTGTTATCGTGCTGTTGAGTTCAATTGTTTTGAATCGACGTAGCCCTCCTCCTCCAGCAATTACAAGTTCTTCACTCTCTTGACTTTTAGTCTCTCTGTACTTAAGCTCAGGACTTTCATCGAATGTCTCATCATCTTCATCATGCCATGAATGGCGTCTCCCTGCATCATCATCAAAGCTTGTGCTGATTTTCCGAGTTAGTCGCCTGTGTTTCCCTGCTGTCACTTTCCCTTTCCCTTTTGTTTCTTCCTTCTTCTGGCTCTCAGTGCTACTACTAATCTCCTTGAGCTGGCTCCTAATGAACTCATCATCTTCAGAACCTGAAGCATCTTCATCGGCACTCATTTCGATGATTTGTTTTCGAATAAAGTCCTCTTCTTCACCGGATCCTTGACTATCTTCCTGTTTATACTCGTCACTGCTCGATGAACCAACACTAGTTCTCCGTTTTCTTTGTGGAACTGGTGAGTTCTCACTTTCGCTACTGTCCTCAACTGAATCATATGGCTGTCTTCTGGTAGCTGTGTCATCAACAAACTCAGACTTCTCTTCATGGTCCTTTCTGGAAGGAACATCTTGTTGGCTATCTTTTTTTAAAGCGTCTTTTTCTTCTTGACTCTTTGTGAGCTCCTCTTCTGCAATTGTAGTTTCTAGGGTTTCCGATAAACTCTGAGTTTCTGGTTGGTCTTTAGGCAGCTCAGAAGAAACATCAAGAGGTAGGGTTTTCTTTTCTGTCTTTTCTTCAACAAGTGTACTTGCCTGAGCTTCCAAAATGGATAGGACTGTACTTTCTAACTTAGCTAAATCTGACGGGCTGGAAGGGCTGCTTTCTTGTGAAAAAGAGTCCTTTTTGAGTCCCTTGAGCAAATCTTTTTCATCACTTGGAATAAGACTTGGAATTTCACCAAGTGAACTTGATATCCCATCAGAAGAATATCCTGTGTCACTTAGACCTTGTGGGCTTTTTGGTTGCTGAGAACTTGAGGTGTCTGATTTGTCATCTTCCTTTTCCTAGCAGGAAGGAAAAGATACAGGAAAACTTAACATGATTAAACTGGTAACATGGCCTTTCTATTACTCCCAAATAACTACTATGAACTGAGGAATAATTGTAGGATTTTTTTTAACTATATGCCTGAAATTTTTTTTTAATCTTCGAATACAAAAAAGTGAAAGGAGGTGATACACACTGACTAAGGTTAGCTTTCATTTAATCTAAGTTTAATTAAATGTCAATTCTCAATGACATCCGATTTTTTCCATTAATAATCTTTATCTTTTTACATTCCAATTCCATTTTCTTTCAAACACATCACTATCTTTCTCAGTACATTTACTTTGGGAAGAAGTTACAAACTGTCAAAGAAAAAAATTAATGTTTTTATTAACATAATCAATACTTTTGAATCATGAAGATAAGAAAAGAAAAAAATCAGAGGATGGGCTTTGTACATGGCTACAAGTTGTAAAAGATGTTGGAAAATTTACTTAACAAAAATATGCAGGTAATATGACCATAATGGTATCTGTCTCAACTACCATAAAAGATATTTTTTTGAGAGAGAGATTCAAATAAAACACTACTAAGTGTCTTTTAAGACACTTTAAAAGACATTAAGACACTATATTTACTTGATATTGTTAATATTATTCTATATCATTTGAAGTGAATGATAAGAGACTTTGAAAAGTTTGCAATAATTATTTTAATTATCACTAATACTTAATAACTTCGAAAAAGTTATGCAGTAATGAGTCTGACTTAGGGCTTTCGCTGAAGAGAAATATCCAATTATTATTTTTTTAGGGGTGTCAATCTTATTTTTCTTCAGCATCATAATCACTTATAAATGTCTTCTGATTTTAAAATACTTGGACTTTTACCTTTACACTATGTCAAAGTCAGTTCCTTTCAATTAGTATAATAAGAAACTTCTGTAAATGGGACCATGGGTTTTCCAGGGAGCTGGGACACTAGGTAGATAAATCACAGCCTTGACCTGCTGCATTCCTTGGGCTGTGATGAGGTCATGTCCGCCATTTGGCTCAAGAATCAGAGTAGCCTTAAATGAAAATGATAAACACAGAGACTTTTTGCATAAGTCCAAATTCAAAATACCTATGAGCAAAATGAAATTCAACTAATCCAATTGGTTTCCAGGCTTAGAGTGTTAAAATAAGCCCAAAGTCCTAGGGAATGAAGAGGTCAGAAAACAAGCTGAAGGAGGACATGTTCTGTCTGACCCTGGACTATGAGGCCGCCTCATTTCCACTAAGTCTGTATCCTGAGCTAACCATCTCAATATTTTCAGTGGGTTTGTATGCATGGGCTCCTCCAACCCACCTGTAGCCCAAATGATCAGATAGAGGTCAGAGTGAACAACAAAAAACAAACATGCAAAAACCTCCCTTCCTTCTTTTCTCTCCTTCTCTCCTCCACCTTCCTCTACTTCTCCTTCTTTTCCTTTTTCCTTCTTTTAGCTATAGAGTTCTCAAACAGAGAAGCTGTCAGTTTGACATCCATTTTACATTCATATTCATCTCACTACCTATTGTTACTAGGTATAGTTAGAGATGTATCTTGAATTCATTATATGGTAAAATGCTTTGGCCAAATTTATAACATAACACAACTCAAATTCAAAAAGGAAGTGATATATTATTCATGACTTTAAAAAAAAAAAAAAACCCGTATGTATTCTTTGATTTACCATGAATTAACTTCCCTGGTTCATTTCAGATGTTTCTCCAGGAACCTTACTTCTCAGCAGTTGTAAGACTTTAGTAGTAGGGCTGATGAGCACCCAACTAATTTTGGTTCCTTTTTCTTAAGAGTTGCACATTAAAGAGGTAAGCACACACGAAGCAAACTTTTAACAAAACCTTTCTAGATGGTCTGGGTGGAGGGATGTTTCTATCTTCTCACATTCCACACAATGATGAGCACAATCGTTTTGAGTCCAATATGCTTTCTATGTCTTTCCTTATCTGCCTTCCCACACTTCAATAAATCACAGTAAATACCATAACAAGAGCAGTGGGGGAACTAAGCTCCTTGTGGAAAAAAAAAAAAGTTAAAAAAAAAATCATAATCAAATTGTGATAGTGTCATTTGTATCCTTTATTTTGTGTCTGCATAAGTTATAAAACAGAACAATGTAAAAAATTATCCATATGTGGTGGAAATGTAACCATTGTTATATGTAACAATTGAGCATAATAAAAGAGAAATTATAGTTTTATACAAAGAATTCTCCAAGGTCTACATTTTACAAAAATAAGATTAGAACCAAACATACAATGTAACAAAAGGAATTAAGATACATTAGACAGAAGACTAACACACATAAATATCAAAATATCTATCCTACAATCCCCTTCTGTGGTGTTTCTCCATGTATTCATGTTATCTTTCTTTCCTTAGTACCATGTTCTACCCACTTCACCCTCCTGCCCCTCTCCTGGTCTCTTTCCTCCACATTACCCAAAGAATTCAAACATTATTTATGTATGATGATGCTGTGATGATTTTTCCCTCTAAATGACTCTTCCTCTTCACATTTGAGCTAAAGGCTGCAAATGTTTTGCTCTATAGGCTTGTGGGTCTAAGATACAATGTTTCGGGTGGTTAATAAGAAAATCAAGTTAGGTGACCAAAGGGCATTTGTCTGAACTGTTCAGAAGAAACAGCTGGTCATGGATTTATTGTGCCACGGTACATTGAAAAAAAAATTTCATCATGTCAACTCTTCTCACACTAACTAGCACAGGAATAAAGTCTCCTGAGAGAGGTGAGTGACCTTCTGTTTTTTCATTACACCTTTAGCTGTTAACTACCAGATCATACACCAACCAAGCTCTTTGCCTCTTTAAAGCTCCTACATGTTCATCTCTTTGCTCCCTGATGCTAAAATAAAACAAAAAGAAAAAAAAGCTGCTCTTCATATACAGAGAAAGACATACTGAGACACTCATCTGTCCAAGTATTTCTCCCTCCTGTGGCTGGCTACTTTCCTTTGGGACGTATGTGAGTGGGATTGATAGCCACACAAGTTAACTGGGCTATATAGATTTAACACTGCAAACTCTTGCTTCATGGATATATATATTTTTTTAACAAGGGAATACTTTGATCAAATAAGAAAGATTGGATGGAACTGAGAAGATCACAAAACACAGTGTATAAGTTGGAACTGGTTTTCTCCAAATATTTAAACTTCAAATGGCTGTCTGGTGTCCTGTAACTCGAGAGGAAAATGAACAAAAGATTTACGAGAGGGAGGCGTAATTTGGCTTATTTTCTTCCAAATTTCTAAGTCCCTAAGACTAAAAGATTGGGAGTTTTCTCCCAGTTGCTCCAAAAAAAAAATGTATGGTAGTAAAAAAAAAAAATGTATGGTTGTATACTTACTTTTGAGAAGAGCATTAAACCACTGTGATAACATATTAAGATTTAAGGAAATGAATTCAAATAGTTCTTTCCAAATTACATATATATTATGTATAACATACATGTACGTGTATAAATATCACTGAATTTTCTTATGTATGCATTATTTTCTTCATTTGAATAGGTAATCAGAAAATGAGATTAATTATCTATTTCATTTTTTACATGTAATACAATCTAGAATGACCTCTGAAATGATTACTTAAGAAGAAAACTCTATGCATCTACTTTGTCCATGAGAATTTTGTTTATCAGATGGAGGCAGTGAGTGGGAGCAAACATAATTTAGGCCTATCTTCATATTTTTTTGTAGAAGTATCATTTTTCAGTTCCCCTGAGGAATACATTTTCTATTCATTTTTCTAAGTACATTTAGCATTAGATCCTACTGCACTTACTGTTACTGTTATTGCATTGTTCCTATGTATAGAATCACGGTACTTGAGCCTTTCTAGCCTGTGTATATGAAACAATTACTCAAAACTTCCAGGGCTAAGATTCATATATATATATATATATATATATATATATATATACACATATATATACATATATGTATATATATATGTATATTTTACTTACTAACCAAAAGCAGAGAGTGGAGGATTCCCTTTCCTTCTAATATTCCACTGCCATTTGCTGACTTACAGACCAGTCAGAGAGAGGCAGTGAGGAACTTGACCCATTTGAAACTCTTCTGATGGTATTGTATCTTGAAGCCTTCTCTAGTGATGGAGAATGTACCAAGACACACCTATACTGCCAAACTCAGTTCGGACCCTTTCACAAATGAAGAGATGTTTAGTCTTTCATATTGAAGATAAATGGAAGTTTTCTGGATACTGTCATCTTGTTGGTTAAATTTAAGACTGTACAAAGAAAGGATGCAATATAGCCTAATTTTCCCAAGCCATTTATTTCAATGGGCCAAAGTAAAACAACAAATGAATGATCTTTAATTATTTATACAATGGTAGTGTCAAAAAGGATTGCTAGTCTGACTGTTCCGCTCTAAAGATTAAGTCCATAATGTTCCGTGGGACTGGAGAGAAAAACTAAACATTCTCACCTAAATGGGAATCCTTTTCACTAGAGAAAAATTCATTATTTTTCATCCTGATTATGCTGCCATTATATACAATGACCTATATGTAACTGGATTATCAACTGCTTGGTCATTTTAGGCAGAAATAAAAGTTTATGCTAATGGATGTTCAAATTTTAGTTTTTATCAGGAGAGCTATAGTGTTTCAATGTAATACATCAAATGCAGACACGCAGTATTCTGTTTAAATATACAGATGGCAACGTGAAATTTTAAAATAGTAAACAAAAAAATAAAGAAGAACGTATCTTTCAAATCATTTATTATTTTTGAGGATACCTTTAATCCCATTTGACAAACACATTTTAGCAGAGAAGAATAAGTGAAGAGACAAAAAGATATGGTGACAAAGAAATGTAAACAATATACTATGAAAATACAAATGACACAAATGACATGGGATTACAGCGGGAGCTGCTAAGAGAGAAGAATAATTATAATGTGATTGGCAGTATGGTACAAGTGTCATAAGAATTACGTGTAGTGTTGAAAAACTACTCTTCTATAATCTGAAGTGGACTATAATATTGGCTTTGCCGAATCCTTAGCCATATGATCCTGGGCACAGAAATTTAGTTTCCTTTAATTTAAAGAAGATACAATATTTACCTCATCCATTGTTGTGTGGAGGAAATGATCGAGAAAATACTTAACAGAGTGCTGAGAATATTCTAAGAGAAATTAAGAATGTTATCTTGATTTCAAACAAAAACAAACTTACAACCAGTCAATACGGGAAGTTCAGCAGCAGAAGTGACAGCCACCGGGGAGAAAAGTGGCCCAGGGGTGCAGGGGTACAGGTGGGAGTTTTCTAATCAGGCTGACGGAAGCAAGCAGCAACAATGCACAGGAACCTCAGTCCAAGTTATAGTGGAGCCATATTCCACAGGGCTGAGAAAGCTAAACTAGGTTATCTAGATCGAGTCTTGGCTGGGGGGGTGCAAAAGCCTGGGAAAGTTTGGAAAATGATCTCATGTGCTACAAGCAGTACGTGTAGATTCTTACTGTATCTTTTAACCCAAAATTACATGTTCCTAGTATTTAGTAAATGTATTGATGCTCACATTCTTTTACTTCTTATGTGAGTTGGTCCCTGTTCTGTGAGGAATCCTGAGAAAAAACTGGGAGTTACACTCTAAGGAGAAGTAATAGTGAGGTAGTCACTTCATTAATCCATCTTTATAGTTAGGTTTCTTATTCAGTTGGGTAGCTCTCTGGCTTTTATTACTTACTAGCAATGACACCAGTTTTCCTGTAACAGTAAGTGGTAGACAAAAGATTCTTGCAAAACAAAAATCACGTCATAAAGATAGTAACATAACAAATACACAAACACATGACAAACACATTACTAAAAAAGCTGAAACTCATATTATGACAAGCTTTTCATCAGCAACATTGCAAGATAAAGGCAACAATGATCAAGTTAAACCAGCTCTGACAGTGGGCCAAAAATGTCTGCCATTATCAGGAAACCTATCTCACATCTACATTGAGATCTATTATTGCCAAACCTTGCCTAAACACAAACATGCTTTAGCACCATAGCAAGCAATATTATGACACCATCACAAACTTCTAAAATTTTCTGCAAATAAATATTCCAGTACTTTCCCAACTTTCAATAAAATGAAAAATAAACACAGAATCTTCTTTTGACTTTTCTTATTTCACATTAAAAGACAGGAAAAAAAAAAGTCACCCATTATTTAGAGAAAATATCTAGCATGGAAAAATGGAGCCTGGGTGGTTCAGTGGGTTAAAGCCTCTGCCTTCAGCTCAGGTTATGATCTCAGGATCCTGGGATAGAGGCCCGCATCAGGCTCTCTGCTCAGCGGGGGGCCTGCTTCCTCCCCCCTCCACCCCACCCCCGTCTGCCTCTCTGCTTACTTGTGATCTCTCTTTGTCAAATAAATAAAATCTTCAAAAAAAAAAAAAAAGGATGAAGTGATATGTACGAAATGATATGGTGACAAATCAAACTGTATTTCTTTGTCAGTTATTATTGCTGGAAAGAATAAACAAATAACTAGAAGGTCTGGGAGAAGTTATAACAAAGTGAGTAGCAAAAGTTTTGGTAAAAGCAGAACCAAAGTTGAAAGTGTAGATATTTCTAATGTGTTCAGTTTATAACACCTACTATTTCTGTTTGAGTAATTACTTAAAGTGCTACTCTAAGCCACTAAAGAAAAATGTAGCAACGAATGAAGTAGGGCTCAATATTGAATTTGTTTAAGGTTTACATATTTTTAAATGAAGAAACTGTATATTACCTACTGAAGAGTTGGCTTTTTGATTGGAATTATTATTTTAAAAAGGGTAAAGATTACAGAGATAGTGATACCTGTGAAGTTCATTTACTACATCTGGTGACAAGTAGGTCAGAATTGGACAGAGTAACTCAGGATTTTACAGATGTTGTGTATGTTGTATAGAAATGAGACCTTTATATTTTGAAGAATATCTTTAATATTTTGTATTGAGATAGAGAATAACTATGAATTTATTTTAATTATCGAGGTTTAGTGATTCTGTAATGGGAAATTAATTTAACAAGTTGCAGAATCTGAAGACTTAATTCTTTTTTCACAGAAGTTGAAGAATGCCAAATTTGTTCAACTTTCTGGTGATGACAAATGTTTATCGGTAATACACCACTTACTAGATGGCATAAAGTAAATGGGATGACGGGGGAGAAAAGGTAGATGGGAGAAAGTAAACTTTGGTTATCAGCAATATGCTACTTATCAAGGATTTAATAAAAAATAAACATAAAAATATAAAAAGAAAAAAACATAAAAAGAAAAGAAAAATAAATTCTCTTTAAGAGAATTATCATGTGAAAACAGCCCTCTGAAACAGAAATTTGGAAATCACATGATTGTGCTATATAAAATGACATATGTCATTTTTAAAAACTGTCATATCTGCTCCCTTAACAAATTTTAAAAAGAGTATTTTAATCTGCTTCTAAGCCTTCCAGATGAAGAACTCCAGCAGGCTTTAAAGCAATTTGTTCATACACACACACCCACACACACACACATATATAATATTATATATTATAATAATAATATATTAGTAAATCGGAGTATACATTTGATTCAGAAATAAGTATATATACACCAAGGTTGTAAAAAGAAAAAGTAGTGACAAAAGATATGATAAAAAGAAAGTGAAAAAGGTGTAAAAATTAAAAGTACATTAACAAAATATTCGGATATTTCTTGTTTAGATTCTCTAACAAGCAATGGAGAATCATTAGCAGTATCTGAGTGATAGAGTTAAATTATGTGAACTTTGGAAAATAATTCTCATAACTCTAGAAAACAAATTGAAGGTCGCCTGAGGGTAAGTGGGTGGGGGGATGGGGTGATGGATACTAAGGAGGGCATGTGATGGGATGAGCTGATGTACATCAGCTGGGTGTTATACACAGCTGATGAACTATTGAACACTCCATCTGAAACTAACGATGTACTGTATGTTGGCTAAAAATTTAAATAAATAAGGAATATTCCTTTGTAATAAAAATGTTATTTTTAGTAAAAATTGAAAAAAAATAAAATGAATATTTGTCTTCTGTTGAGGTCGCTGTAACACAATAAAACTGCCACATGTAAGTAAGCAAAAAAAAAAAAAAAGAAGAAGTATGATCTGACAACCATATATATGGAAAAAGGGAGGCAGAGCAGGGAGCAGGCATGGTGACATAATTAGATTCCTGGAATCATTAGTGATAGGTCATGAAGGCCATCATTAGGAGTGTCCTCAGGCATAGGTGTCAACAGACAGGAATGTGATAAATTGGATGCAGAGAGCAAAGGGTGGGCTGGTAAGAAGAAACTTGAGATTACTCAAAAGGGTAGTGACTGAGAGGCCAGAGACAAATGATACAGGCATTACCAGAAACAGAAAGTCAGAAGAAGAAACTGCTTCTACAGAGAGTAGGTAATATTCAAACAAATGAATTCCAGTTTACAGTGAGGCTTTGAAGAAGAACTCGTACTGGGTATTTGAAAACACAGATCTCAAAAGAGGGCCAGAAGGTGCACAGGTAGACTTAAGAATTGCTCATGTGGCTTCTTCCCTGAGAACAAAGAAGACAAAATTCAAACCAAAAACAAAACCAAAGCAAAACACAAAGAAAATCTCATCACACAGAGATTAGGAAGAAAGTGATACATGGAGTCAAAGTAGAACTCATAATGCATGAGCAGAAAGACAAAAAGAGAACAAAGGGGGAAGGGTCACGAAAGCCAAGGGCACTTCACAAAGAAACGGTCAAAGGCATCAGGTTTTGCCAAGTGGTTATCAAAGAAAAGCAATGGGTGGTGGTGATGTAGTAAAAGCCATTAGAATGAAGAATATACAGGCACCTGCTTAGACTCTGATACACTCATTCATATAATGAAGGAAGACCAGGATTTACTTAATGAGTGATACAACATGTATCAAAGATGGGTTAGTAACCATGTGTGAAAACTAAACACCAAACAAATGGACTACAGATTCTTATTAGAGTTCTAACATTAACTTTTATTATTAATAAATCATTTCTTTTTCCTTCAAGTCACTGCTGTTATCTGTGAGTTAAAATTATTCAACCATTTATGATGTAAGATCTCGTGTAGCTCTAAAATAATCAGAATCTTCTAAAAATAACATTATTGCTTGTCCAGATAGAGGTTAAAAGGGATACTCTTAGAAACTGCCACCAAATAAAGAGAACATATATTATTCCAGATGATGCCTGGATTATAAATAATCCTTCAATATTAAACACATAAAACAAACTCTAAATAGAGTGCATTATATTAAAATCATGTTAATACTAAAATTAACTTTTGTAAAAGTAACTTTTGTCCTGAATTTTAGCCACACATTTTTTGCAATCACAATTTAATCATTTTATGGCTGATGACACCTTAAAAGGCTTTCAAGCAAAAAGAAACGTGTTGGCTTCACTTAACCCAGTGATTAAGTGAATAGAAACTTAAATAAAGACACATACATTATTTTATATTAAAGGTGGATACTGATTTTATCTTCATAGTGGAGAGGAGAAGAAACTTAAAACTTTAAGAATCTCTTCTTATCACTCTACAGAATTTCAGTAAATTATCAGATATGGTAGGAAAATAAATTTTATACCTCTGCTTTATTTAAGTTAGATCAAGCTGTCAGAAAGCCCAAGTTGTCCATTTCAGCAACTGTTACATGTTTCTGAAAGTGCCTTTAATCGAAGGCTTGCACTTACGTAATTACCACTAAGCACTCTCTATACGGAGGTAAAAATTCACAAATTTCATATACATAAGACTGTACAAAGACAAGAAAATGGAACTTACTGTTTTTTCTCTTCCAGGTTCCACCCGATCAGGCTTTGCTGCGCGTGCTGCCTGTGGTTTCACTGCCTGAGTCCCCACATCGTCTTCCTTGGGCAAAGTTGGAGGCGGGCCAGGTGGTTGGTCTTCCATCATGGTCTGTGGTGGCTTCTCCTGTGATACTTGTGGAGCCCCTTTGCCTTCTGGCTTTTCTTCAGCAGTTGGTACTTGAGTTTTAAGTAAGTCTTGTTTCTGTTCCTCCTCTAGAGCTGATGGTTTTGTTACTGGAGGTAACTTTTTGTCTTCAGGTGCTGGCTTTTTGTCTTCAGAGGTTGGTTTTTTTTCCTCAGGAGGTGGCTTTGTTTCTTCTGGGAGTGACTTTTTGTCTTCAGACGGTGGCTTTTTTTCTTGAGGGGCGGAAGTTTTGTCTTTCTCTAGTTGACCCTCTTGTTTGTGATCTGTGGTCCCCTTTGGGACAATCTTTTCAACTGACGGTATTTCTTTCACTTTTTCTGGAACCATTTGCTCAGCTTCTGTTTTTACTTCTTGTTCCTTCTTTTTCAGTTTTGCTTGGGGAGGCATTGCTGTTTTCTGAGATGGTTGTTCTGGAGGGACAGGCATAGGCGCAGCTTTTGGTCCTGAAGGTGTAGATGGCATTTTGCCCATATCTCCAAGCTGTCCTGATATTGCTCTCTGGGTTTGGCAATTTAAACAAAGCCATTCTTGAATCTGCAAAGAAAACAGCAGTGAACAGATCAACTATATTATAATGCATCTGTTTTGGTACATATACTAAGGTTAACACCTGGTGATTTCTAGCTGCTCTTTTGTATAGGGAGAAGGTACGTCCTTGTTTTCCAAATCAATGAAATAGTGACTTCTAAGGAAGACTGCAAAAAGACTATTTATAATCTAAAAATATGAGGACTCCCTAGAGATTGGCGATTCACTCTGCTCACCATAAGGAAGAAAAAAACCAAAGCATTAAAGATGGAGCTGGGGGTGGGTGGCGGGTACATGGAGTCAGGGGAATATTCACTTTTCGATGAAGAATCTGCATTTGTTCCAAAATTCCAGAGTATTTTGGAGCTAGGGGGCTTCAAAATCGGTATTTCATATATTTACACAAAACTATTAAATTTCATGGTCATTTTCTTCTTTTTTTAAGATTTTTATTTATTTGACAGAGAGAGAGAGAGAGATCACAAGTAGGCAGAGAAGCAGGCAGAGAGAGGGGTGAGGCAGGATCCCTGCTGAGCAGAGAGCCTGACGCAGGGCTCGACTCCAGGACCCTGAGATCATGACCTGAGCTGAAAGCAGAGGCTTTAACCCACTGAGCCACCCAGGTGCTCCATGGTCATTTTCTATTAACTACAATTAAGCAAAAGTTCTTTTAGGATTTAGTGTATAATCTCCTATCTCTTGATGTGGGTCAAATGTAGTTCGATCTACCAGAGTAGAACTTCACAAGGTACATGAAAAATTTTCAAGAATCATTTGTGCATAATTTTCTATCTGCTTTAGGACTGAAAAATAATTTCATTCTTAATAATATTCACATTGTTCATAAAACTGAGCAAGACATAATCATTGGCTTAAACTGTTTGGTATTTTTCCCCCAGAGTTATTTGAATTGCTGACTAAAACAGTTCCTTATATTTCTGCTCCTCGGTATAATTCATGGGCCATTTGCACCAACAGACTGTGGTGGTCATAAGACATGCAAATTCCTAGGAATTCCTAAAACTGTTTTTAGCAGGATCCTGAGGGAGGAGAAGGAGTAAATAAACTGGTTAATTCTAGATTGATTTTTTTTTTTTTTTAAAGATTTATTTATTTATTTGAGAGAGAAAGAGAGAGATCACAAGTAGGCAGAGGCAGGCAGAGAGGTGGGGGAAGCAGGCTCCCCGTTGAGCGGAGAGCCCAATGCGGGGTTCGATCCCAGGACCCCGAGATCATCACCTGAGCCGAAGGCAGAGGCTTTAACCCACTGAGCCACCCAGGCGCCCCTTGATTGATTCTTTTGCAATCTAAATTCTGAAAACTCCTCTCTCATAACACATACAAATGATGGCACGGGAGACTGATTATGTTAGACTAATAATACTGCAGAATTCTAACCTTACTGATGTATGCTATGTTTTTCTTACCTTAAAGGCTATACATGTAGCTTCTAATTGTTACATTTAAAAAATACCTATTCTGTAAAGTCCAAGGTTGGAAGGGCATATAAATAGCATTGTATTCATATGTTGCACTGTGTTCTGAGTTCAATATCAAGCTGCTTTTCATACTCTTTCTAGTTGTGGGACTTAAAATCACTCATTGTTCTAGAATATTATTAGGGATCTAAGTTTTATATCTCATTTCAACTTCTAATTTCTTTAGAGATATAAAAAAAATGTTGCTTAATAATAATGACAGAGGGGCAGGCTGGTGGCTCAGTTGTTAAGCTCTGCCTTAGGCTCAGATCATGATCCCAGGGTCCTAGGATTGAGCCCCAGGTCAGGCTCCCTGCTCAGCAGGGAGTCTGCTCAAAGCTCTCCATCTGCCCCCCATCCCCCACTGGTGCTCTTTCTCAAATAAATAAAATCTTTTAAAAATAATAATAACAATGACTGTTTTGCAATCTGTAAGCCACTATGATTCTTATTTACTTATCTAAAAAGTTAGGACAGAAGTCCATTATTTTTTGTAAAATGCGGTCTATAAAACGTCAGTATGCGTTAAACGGGTTCATTTGCTTTTTTGCGTGTACAATCATCTAATACCAATTCTCTTCTTAATTTCAGGTCTCAGCAACTGTCCAATGAATGGTGGCTTCTTTGTATCAGAACTTTATAGACAAGTTTTAGGAAAGAAACTGGTTTGATACCTTGTGTCAAATAGGAAAAGCTCTCGCCAGCTCTTGTGCCCGATAGTCCCTGGAGGGGGCACTTCTAGAGTATCTGCAGAAAACCAACCTTTACCTGTGTTGTGGTTTTAAAAACCATGACTCAGTTGAGTCACACTGGAGGATATTTTCTTCTGGAACCTTCCATTTTTTAAAAACAAAAGCGGATGCAAATAGGAGTGTCACTGCTGTTTTGTCATGTGGATTCTAAAAACCAAAAGCAGGGGTGTCTTAAGTATTCCTGGCAGGCCAGGTCCTAATGTAAAGGAGTCTTTCATATACCAGGAACACAGTAATCATTACACTGCAAATTTTTATCAAAAGAATAGTGTGGTTCTTTTTTCTGAGTTTTCGGAACAAATTATTCTTACCAAGTTATTATCTCATCGTCTTATAAGTAATAGCACATGATACCACAATGGTACACAGCTCTTATTAAAATGAAAATGTGTTGAGAAAATAAAGTGACTACTGCAAAGTAGTCCTTGGTATTTTCACATATTTGAAACTTAGGTAAGAGGATAAAAGGTATCCTCTATTTAGCCTACAGTGTCACATAAAACACTTCATTTTCCCAAATTAAAGTAATGTTTGATAAAACCACAAGCAGTGAGAACCACACTAGTATGGTCTGCAAGGCAAAGGGATGTCATTGTCAATCTAGAAGAAAGAGGATCTTATCCTGAGAGCCTCACTGGCTAGAGCAAACTCGCTTTTTTCTTAAGTTTCCATCCTTATGCAGTTAAACCTGATATTTTTTTACTTGGTCTCTCAGTTGCATGACTGATTTGCATTTGAAATAAGATTATTAAGACAAGCCTAATTCTTCTGACTTTACACTGTGACTGACTGTCACCAAAATTCATCTGGAAACTGAATTTACTATCATGTCAAATAATTACGACAACATAATTCTTTTATGTGTCTACTCTGTATATATTTATTCTAGTTATATCTATGGAGTACATATACCATTAAGCAAGGATATATGTAAGGTTTATTTCATCATGGAACTCGCATTCAAGTACAAGGTATAAGATATGGGTTAAAATAATATGCAGTAAAAAATATATATATACATATAAGGGAAATGGAAAGGATATGATGATTTCAATGGGATTGTCTGATGAATTTGCTTAGAACATAAAGAATTTGATAATTCATGAATCCCAAAGGAGAATTTTTTCAGCAGACAATTAGAAATGCTGAATTGGAGACTCATATGTGTGTCTCTTCTTTGTGCAGCCCTACAACCAAAATTAGAATGCCAACAAATTCAGCAAGCAGAGGAAGTTATAATATCAGTAAGGAATTTAAAAGGGGAGGAAAGTATAATATAACACCAAAATTTGTATATTTCTTTAAATGTGCAAGATTAAATTTTATTAAGAGAGGGCTTATGAAATGGCAGAGGTTAGGGTAAAATCAAAAGTAGAAAAGAGAGGGGCACCTGGGTGGCTCAGTGGGTTAAAGCCTCTGCCTTTAGCTCAGGTCATGATCTCAGGGTCCTGGGATCATGGCCTCAGGGTCCTGGGATCGAGCCCTGTCTTAGGCTCTCTGCTTAGCAGGGAGCCTGCTTCCCCTTCTCTCTCTGCCTGCTTCTCTGCCTACTTGCAATCTCTCTCTCTGTGTCAAATAAAAAAATAAAATCTTTAAAAAAAACCACAGAAACGAAAAAAGCAAAAGTGATCAAATTTTAATAATGAGTAAAGTGAGTGAAAATGAATTTTCAAGAAAGTTCATTTTGGACATATTGGTTATCGCTATTGTCCTATTGCCATTAGATACAGATGCAATTAGTAGAAAAACTAGCTTCACAAATGACAATTTAGGAAATACTCTGCAACCACATATGACGTAAAAATCTGTAATTCACAATTTCTTTGGCGATCTTTACCAAAAATAATCCCAAGGATTTCCGTATTCCTGTATTCAGGGATTTAATTAAGCAGCATTACATTTCTAGGTCCAAAAAAACATCATCTGTACTCTTAGTTTCTCAACAGCCACACCACTAAATACTCATCATGTTTCTAGTCCAGTAACAATCTGGAGATAAAATAAGCAAGATGCCTAATTTCTACAGAAATTCAATGCATAAAGTATCACTGTCTATATATGATTTTTACCACCTGAGAGGATTTTACCACACAAAGCATTAACTCTTTCTGTAAATTGCAAAACGCTTAACTATTCATAGTTTGCCATAAGGTTAAACATCAACAGAATTACAGCTTTATCTTTGACAATAAAGACAGTAAAACAGGGGTGCCTGGGTGGCTCAATTGGTTGAGTGTTCGACTCCAGGTATCAGCTCAGTTCATGATCATATTTTGTGAGATCGAGCCCATCAGCCCTGCTCTGCACCCAGTGGGGAGTCTGCTTGAAGATTCTCTTCCTCTGTCCGTCCCCCACTCGTTCCCTCTCTTTCTCTATCTCTAAATAAATAAATCTCAAAAAACA
This sequence comes from Procyon lotor, assembly GCA_028646535.1. Classification (NCBI taxonomy): domain Eukaryota; kingdom Metazoa; phylum Chordata; class Mammalia; order Carnivora; family Procyonidae; genus Procyon; species Procyon lotor. Next base: position 68,030,776 of record CM053614.1, on the reverse strand, counting down.
AAACAAAACAAAACAAAAAACCCAGCAAGACAATCAGAAAATAAATATGTATTATGTCATATATGTTTATACAAAATAAAGCAATTGCTATTATTGAGTTTACTACATAGAAAAACAAGAAAATATATAGAAAAATACAGATGCTTATGAAGGCTTTTTTTTTTTTTGGAAAGATTTTTATTTATTTATTTGTAAGAGAGAGAGAGAGAGATCGCAAGTAGGCAGAGAGGCCGCCAGAGAGAGGGGGGAAGCAGGCTCCTGGCTGAGCAGAGAGCATGATGCGGGGTTGATCCCAGGACCCTGAGATCATGACTTGAGCCGAAGGCAGAGGCTTAAACCCAATGAGCCACCCAGGTGCCCCTGGAGGCTTTTTTTTTTAAACCTACAAGTCATCATCATGGATGCTTTCAGACCATTTCCATTCTATTGGTTTCACTGGGTTCTTAAATTATGCTTTATTTTCAGTATCCCATAAATATCTCCTAATTGTATAAAACATAAAAGTTTTTATCTATATTATTATTAAATGTATAAGATACATTCAGAAGACTCTGTGAGACCAATCACCTTTTAATCCAGGGCTTCAACGTTAATAACCGGGATACCAAATTAAGTTCCAAGTATGGGAAATTCTGATAAACAAATAGTGTCTAAAAAATAACTCCATGTTGATCACAACATACTAGAATGTATTCAATTGTTATCTAGTGAATGTTAATAGAATGCGTTTATCTTAACATCCAATCATCAAGGCTTGTTCGAAGCAATGCTCTACAAATCCATTAATCTTAAGTGCAGAGTAGGAAATGAAGGCAATAAAAACCCAGAAGAGGGATGCTGCTGTGCCACTCAGCATTTTTCCATCAATAAGCAATTTGCTTTATATAACATTTCAGCTGTAACTATAGCAACAATACCATTAAGGAAAATCTCCAAACTTCAGGCCCGCCTATTTATTTTTCGAAGTATCATTTTGGAGGGACGATAAGAAAACCTGCAGCAGGTTGAAAGTTGGCCATTAGACTTAAAATGGTAGAGAATGGACGGCTGCAAAGCCTGGAGGAGCATTCACAGACATATTTGAGATGTCTTCACCGCATTTTAGCATGAATTTTCATTAAAACACCACCCAGATGAATTTGGAAGCTCAGAGAATTTCCACCAATAAGAATATGTGAGGAGAGATTACCCGCGCCCTTCTCAGAATTCTGTAAAGGAAAACCAAGCCATCAAGGGAATTGATACTCAAATACCTTGATGTTTGCAGCCTACTATTAAATCTTTGAGTCAACCATAAACATTTTACACAGGTTTCTGTTTATCTGTTTATCTGCTTCTCAGAATTTTTTTTTTTCAGCTAAAAAATAATTACACTACCGATCTGTTTAGAAATCACGATTTACTCACTAACAGGCCCCCAAATTGGGGAGCAATGTTACCTGCAACGTGTCACTGGTGTCAGTCTTACCTACAGTCCAGGAGGAAGGTGTTCCATTTATCTTAAGGCCCGTTAACTTTTTTTTATAAGATGATGCTTTGAAGATTTTATTTATTTGAGAGAGAAACGGAGGTAGTGAGAGCACATGAAGAGGGGGGTAGCAGCAGAGGGTGAGGGAGAAGCAGGCTCCCTGCTGAGCCGAGAGCCTGACACAGGGCTCAACCCCAGGACCCCGGGGAACACGACCTAAGCTAAAGTAGACACTCAACTGCTGAGCTACCCAGGTGCTCTGGGCTCACGCTTTCTTAAAATTCAAGTAGATACTCTGAAAATCAAATTTTTTGTTTAAATTTCTCAATTTATTTCCTCTTGTTATTTGTAAAAGGGAAAAGGACTGAATTCACAGTTGATGCACTCTTTTTTTCAAATTACACAATCAGTTCCTAGACTATAAAATGAGGATATTAGAAATCTGTAATCATTCATGAGATTGCACTTTACAAGTTTATGCAATGATGTATTTGTGGTATTTCTATTCTTATTCTGTCCCTCCTAAAAATGAATGAGATGTGTGTCAGCTCTTCTTCTTATTATACTGTTTTAGACTAGAACATATAGCTTCCTTAGTAGTTTTGTTCCCTTTACAATCAGTGAAACAAGAAAAACTCATATCCAAAATACCTAAGTGAATGATTGGGGTTATTCCTCACTTATTTTCTGTGAATATGAAAGAATTATATCACAATGTATTAGAACATAAATATTCATATGTAAACAAACCAAAAAACCCAAATAGAGTATTTAAATATTAATTTCCAATGGAATTGCTGAACGTTAAGGGTGGGAATCAATAATGAAATCCAACAGAATATTGGATGTTGTTAGGAATTTGTACTGGGGTCGTTCTGCCTGGGTGAAATCTGTGGTCATGTTTTCACTCTTCTTTTATCTGGATGCTTATTTCTGTGAGACCACACACCTCCTTACACCCACACAAAGTCTCTACTTCACGGATGTGAGTACGTGGCTCTTAGCATAAGTTTCCATATAATGTAAACTATATTATCAGATATTTCCATAAATAGCAACATGCCAACTAAAATCATGTATATTACACCAGGGATTAAAACTATATTTAGATTAGAATTGCATACTCTCAGTTCACAAGCTTTTTGTGTCCATTTTTCTTTGACTAAACCAGGATCATTTTTCTAGTCATTTTCTCATCATAATTCATTATGTATTTTTCTAAACTAAGAAAGTGATCTGAGTGTTTGATGCTTTAAATACCATTAAATAAATAATATATACACACGGGCATTAATTAAAATACCTCTCAATTATTACATTAACACAATTTTGACAAAACCTGAAGAAAATCAGGGGATTCCTTTTAAAAAGACACATATATATTTATGTGTACACATATATACACATACATATATATACACACAAATATACCTATATATAAATATGTATATTTACTTGCATGGATAAGAACTACATGGGTCTCATTTCCCTATAATGTTTTCCTTCTTTCTTTCCTTCCTACTTTTCCCTCCCTCCCTTCTTCTCTTCTTCTTTCTTTATATCTGTACAGAGGGCAGCAAGAAGAGTGAGCTCACTAAGACCATTCTTTGATTAAAAAAAAATCTATCTAATCTGGGTTCAATCACAGGCATCAGGGTAAGTGATCTCCCACCAGTGTGTATAAAGGACAACTCCAAAGACACAGTTATTTTCTCACTGGTAACCCATGATGCAAACTTACGGGCAATCATACATAATTATTGTGTTGACTTTAGCTAACTCAGCTCTAGTAAAAACAGAAGGCTTAAAGAGAAGGCTTATCTTTGGATTCAAGGCATTTCTATTTGTGATTAATGGTTCTAGTGTACTACATTCTAGGCTGACAGTTATTTATATAAGTCCGGTATTAAAAAATAACCAACAGTTTAAAAAATATGTCATTTATGTTATATGGATGGTAAGTTCATTTTTTTATAATCAGTTCTCATCCTTCTGCTTTAACAGACTTGTATTATATCCCTACTACAAGAGGTGTGTATTTATTTTGCATATGTTAATTAGTACATCAAAGCAAAAAAATACCTTTTAAGTCTAATGTAGTCACTAGTCAGCACTACAGGCAACGAGTAATTGAATTTTACAACAAATTCTGCAGATGTTAACACACTTCATCACAGAGGAATTCTGTTATGGTTACAAAGCTATATGCCTTTGGAAGATTGATTATTTAAAGCACATTGACCGAAATCTGTACAACTTTTTACAGGATAAACAAAACTCAAATACAGAATCAAATAATCAAGAATCAAAAATCAAATACAGAATAATCTCACAGATGAGGGAGCCCGAAATGCACAGGAAGTGGGGGTGGCACCGGACCCACTGGATGATGGAGAATGCACGCAGAGTGGGTGGAGTGACTGGGGAAGTGGTGAGCCCTTCCCCAGGACCTGGTGCAGCACTGGAAGCCCTTTCTGCGGGGAAGAATGAGTGTGTTGATTTTGCAAGGCATAAATTTGTCTAGGGTGAACTCTGTTTCCAAAAATCCCCTTCCCTAAATGCTTCCCATTATAATGTGGTGCCAGCGACATCTGGTGTGAGATATGGAGGGCAGAAACCAACAAGCAGCCGTGGTGCTTTCTGACCACTCAGACAGCTAGAACAGGGTCAGACGTCCTGCTCGAGCTCTCACACGTCACTTACTGCTTAGGACAGCAGGCAGGCATACAGCTGCTCTGTTTTCCTCTGGATTCTTCTTTGGCTTCTTCCTTAGCTTTTGGCACGGAGAGAATGAGAACAGACACGGGGTCTGGTCTGTCCTCATGGGTTCTAGCTGGTCCCTGCTCTCCCCTCTTTTAAATTCATCTTTCTTTCCTCTGCCTGCCCTCTATTCTTCAATCTCCAAGAGGCTTTCAACGATCCTTTACTTAAGATCATATCCTTACAACAAATCCCTTATATGGATTCTATACTTCCTAATGGTCTGATTCTCTAATTAAAGTCTAAGTGATGGGGTCACAATGAGTCAACTGTTATTCAAGGAATGATGATGCATTACAGTTTTTTACAGTAATGTTGGTGGGTGTGCAAAGTAATTCCAATAGTATATTTCAGATCTTAAGTTGCATGGCAAAGCAAGTGCATTTAACTGGAATTCAAGAGAAATAGGGACTATCTTTGGTTCTGTTGGTGTGACATACATAAATGGGTTATTTGTAAGGTTTTTTTTTGGGGGGGGGAGGGTTTAAAAATGATGGTAAAAGATTAAAAAGAGCCACCAAAAATAATTTGTCACACACACACACACACACACATACTGAAACATTTTGAAGGGTTGAACATCCATGCCTCCATTGACCATTTAAATGGAACACTGACGATATTATTAGAGACTTCCGTTATCTTATTCTATTCTGTACTCTCCAAGAACAACTACTATTTTAATTTTGGTTTTGTTATACATGTTTATGGTTCTAATATATGTGTAATGTTTATATACTTCTTAATCTTGTATATTTTTTAACTGTATAGAGTTTTGTGCATTTTCCCCCTTTTATTCTTTTTCAGTAAACACTGCCTAGATACGAAAATAATCTACGAAATATGTGTGAGGCATAAAGGAAAACTTTATAATGAAAACCTGGGAACTAATGATTCAATTAACAAACGGAATACTATCACATTTGAAGCTTCTTTCAAACTCACGTCTTTATATCTTCCTTCAAGTTAACTACCATCCTATCTTATCTGTCTATAATTATGACATTTTGGGCATAGTTTTACCCTGTATGTTTAAGTCCCTAAACAACATATCACTTGTTATTGAATACTCTGAAAAATGGTACCTAAATTTCCTTTCTGTTTTTAAGGCTGATTTTAGAGTTAGAGTTTTAAAGTGTTATTTTAGATGGAAAGGCACGTAGGCATGTAGTTGGATATAGATAACTTTCCAAATCAAAGCATTTTCTCAAAACCAAACTACGGTGTTATCAGCGAGTACTGATGATAATGACAGATAAATATTACGTGTAAGACCATAGCTAGATATAGGCAGCATGAGAAACTAGAAAATGCATGACTCACGTGAACTCCGTTTTTTAAAAATATTAGAGATCCAACAAAACACATCTGTGTGAAACTCGGGTTATGAACCAGCAGTACACTCCCTTCACTGGACCAGCTTTTAATTAAAAACTTAGTAAAGACCCTACAATCTGAGTGATCAAAGATTACTCAATTACTGTAAGGCTAATTTTTAAAAAAGCAGAATATTATTGTTCAGATATCCAAAAATAGAGTTCATAAAGATTTGAACATTCTATTTTTAGACAGCTTTTGGCTTCACATTTAATAACTAATGAATATTGAGGAATCTCAATAAGACTTTAAAGTAGCATTATTTGGGGCGCCTGGGTGGCTCACAGGGTTAAAGCCTCTGCTTTCAGCTCAGGTCACAATCTCAGGGTCCTGGGATCGAGCCCCACATCGGGCTCTCTGCTCAGCAGGGAGCCTGCTTCCCCCTCTCTCTCTGCCTACTTGTGATCTCTCTCTGTCAAATAAATAAAATCTTTAAAAAAAAAATAAAAACCTTAAAAAACAGTGTTATACAATTCATTCACGGACTATTTACTGCTTATTTGCCATGATTTTCATGTTATTTTAAATGCTAAATATTGCTAAATATATGATATTTGCTGTTAGAAGGACCAACATAATTATATAAGAACCAACAAAAATACATTAAATATATATTCATATGTGATTCATGTACGATTTATAGATGGAAAATAATGATTATAGAGTCTAGGCTGAAACTAGTAGGGATAGGAAAAAAAATTCAAATTTAAGTAAACATTCAAGAAGGACTTAGTTTCCTCAGTTATGGCATGACTATAGGCATCTGTTTTAAAGCTAGTCATTTCTTCAAGCTGTTCTTTTTCCGGCATCCAATCATAGACTTGAGGACCTAAGTCTCATATATTAAACCTGAACTCCATCTATAGTTTAAAAATATATAAGTACATAACATAAATACACACATTTTTTTTATAGGACTACCTATTCATGAAAAATTTTTGAACAATTGGAAACTATCATCAAACATTACCTTGACTATTCTGATGTCCTGAAAGATTTTAATGATGTAAATTTTAATGACGATGCAATAACCAATCGTGTGACTGTATTTTATTTAATGATCCCACTATTAGAAAAATATCCTAAATACAATAATGCAAACATAAGTCAAAACGTAGATGCAATGGAAGAGGGAGTACTGAAGAATTTAAAGTAGCTTATGTAATTCCATAAATAAAATAGTATCCATTTGCTTCACTGTCTGGTACTCAACATGTGCCAATAACGTGCATTATACATTCAGACCTTCAGAATTCAATTTCCAGCTCAACATTACATTGCTGCCAGCAAACAGAGAGGTGCAGCCCTTCTAAGACTGAAGACTCATTAGTTATTCACAGAATCCAGGGAAGAACAGACATTTCAAGTAGGTTTAACTTTCATGTGTGGTGTTGTCTCTGGCTTTCGAGCCAGTGAGGATGAGACGCAGTGAAGAAGGGCTGAGACTGGGAGACCGCATAATATAGGAAGTCCACCTGGCAAAGATACCAATAAATATTAGGCAGCAAAAACATTACCATTAGCTTACTCATTCGTGCAATGAATAAACTCGTAATTTTAGAACTCCTTTCCAGCTTAATGGACACATAATGACAGAAAGTAAATACGAGCAACATAAACCAGATTTTTAATAAGAGACATTAGTTCCATTGATTTCCTGCTAACGAATAAGAGATATTGATGGACGGATGCTAACAACCATATCCCAATAGCCTTACAACTGCCATCAACCAGAAAGACCACTGGAGATAATTCTAGAACTTAGTCTGGTCTGCATGTTCTTGTCACCTCAAGGAGCCCAAGACACCCCAGCCAACCCTTGTTATTCCTCTCTCTCCACCCCCTCAAATCTGCTCATTGTTTCCTAGACAGTGAGCATATGACACCAGGGATGAGTCAAGATTGAGGGGAGGGGAACAGAGAGAGAAAGGAGAGGGTCTTGCCAGAGACACATGGAATGCTTAGTTTTCGCACCTGCCCTTATTGGCTCTCTGGATCAATGTGGGACTGGTATTTCTAGCAATCCAGCAATCCTCCCAACACAGGAGAGGCAGGACTGCTACATGAGGACGTCTGCTGGATCTTCACTGCCTGCAATGCTCAGCCAAGTCAAATGATTATTGAGTCAGAAAGTGGTATGATTCTTTTCCATCTCGACAAGAATCTGATAAAGAAATGGACCCTAAAAATAAATCAACACTGCCTTCCCAGCCTTTAAGTGTGTACAGTGTGCTTGGCTGAAAAATAGAACTATAAAACAGAATTCCCATTTTTGACAGACAACTGATTTCCATTTAGCATATAACTTCCTCCTGAGGCTGCTTGTATTTGAAGAGGACAAGCTTATCCTGAAGGAATGACAGTGCACTGCAGAGGTTACAAGCTTGCACGGATGACCAGGGCGGCAAGCGAAGAAACGGAATGAAGGAACTGACGTTGCCCAGAAAAACTGTCCTTAAATTTACAAGGAACCTAAACATTTAAAAATGGAGAAGGAACAGGTTCTGGGAGCCAGTGAATATACTTATCTTACTGACTCCTGATGACAATCAGAGGGGAGAAGTTCTACGATCATATTCACTATACAGATGAAGAAATGGAAGCAGAGAAACTCAAAAGTCACATCGCGATCAGTATCTAAAGCTAATTAAGTGGCAGATCTCAGAGATGAGGCCACAGCTCACACATTGAGATTTTAAAGAATATAAAGGATATGTAAGTCAGAGCTGACGGTGGGATTTCCTAGCGATGACACACAAAAGAAAACAAAAACCAGATTCTTGGAAAATAGCTCCACTTATACAAGAAGGGAAACCAGCAAAGCCAAGTAAACAGGATCATTCAACTGGAAGGAAAATCAGCAATTTTTATAAACTCAAGTGAAAAAGATGAGAATTTCAAACTGAAAGGCAACAGTGCCAAATACTGCACTGAGGTTAAATGACATCTATTTCAAAAAGATTGGCAGACAAGTCTCTTTTCACAACTGAACCAAGTACTCTCTTTATATATTTTCCTCTTAATTGTTTGCTTTGTCCCTCTCATCTTTGCAATAGCTGTTTTTAATGTTTCTCAAGTGGCCTGTATAACTGACTATAAACAACTGTTTTACCTGTGATTAAAAATATAATTATACCTAAAAACAATGAGTCATGCTTATTACATTGCTTCATCTTTACATGATGAGTGTAAGCATTTAAAAACACAAATGAAAAAAAAAAAAAAAAAAAAAAATAAAATAAAAACACAAATGAAGTGAAACCTTAGAATTCAATTCAAGTGCCATGTTAGAATATTGCTTTGAACGACATCAGATTTTAAAGCAGGAATTTATTTGTGAGTATAATTTTTCCCAGAGTATTAAATGGTTAGACTTTATGTCTAGAATGAGCTCAATACTTTTTCCTTTATTCTTTCCTAGCTTTTAAAATGGACAAACTGGTTAGGATGCAAATAAACAATTAGAATATTATATGTGCTTTGTATATTGATGAATACATTGAAAGTACCATATATTTTTTTTAATTCCTGGAGAAGCTACTGAGATACCACACTTCCCTCAATTAATTTATCATTCCACATATTCTCACCAGATATCGTATTGGGTGCCCTCTATCAATATAGAGATTAAATACACAGTTGCTTATTACAGTGAGCCCAAGGTCTAGGAGAAAGAGAATACTGTCTCAGTATTCTTATAATAAAAATAAAAGGTGCTCTGAAAACACAATGAGGATGGGATTTATATAGAGTAGGGGACAGTGAGAGTTAAGTAAGGCTGTTCAGAGGAAGTGAAAACAGGGCTGAACCATGAAAGTGTTAGCCAGACAAAAAGCATGTTTGGTGGAGAGGCAAGTTTAACAGTGACTTTATGATGACCAAAAAGGAAATGTTAGAGAAAGGGAGTAATGACTGCGACATAGGAGATGCTCAAGAAATGGAACTTTGCTGGGGTGCCTGGCTGGCTCAGTGGGTTAAAGCCTCTGCCTTCGGCTCAGGTCATGATCTCAGGGTCTTGGGATCGAGCCCCGCATCGGGCTCTCTGCTCAGCGGGGAGCCTGCTTCCCCCCCTCTCTCTGCCTGCCTCTCTGCCTACCTGTGATCTCTCTCTCTCTCTGTCAAGTAAATAAATAAATAAAATCGTTAAAAAAAAAAAAAGAAATGGAACTTTGCGTCTCACGATGCCATAAATTCTCTGACACCCATAATGTGTGTAACCCAGACCACTACCTTTACTTTGTGGAACAGGCTAAAGAAATATTCTAAACCTAAAGTATTAAAATTTTCTTGATTTTTTTAATGAAAGCAAAAATATAAATTTGATGGCTTGTTTAATTGGGACATATTCACTCAGTATATACTCAGGGCAGCTGAATCTTCATATTTTATTTTATTATACTTTATTTATTTTTTTAAGAGAGATTTTATTTATTCATTTGAGAGACAAGAGAGTGCCAAAGAGGGAGCAGGAACACAGTAGGAGGGAGAAGCAGGCTCCCTGTTGAGCAGCAAACCCAACGCACCTTGAGGGTAAGCTGATTTCATTTGGTATTCTGCTGCGATTTAGGTATACGAAAAAATGCTTTTGTTTTAATAATCTCTCAACATCTATAATTGTAATATATAATCATAGCTATAACAAATATAAAAATTTAGTTGTGTGAAGAAATCAAAATGCTAACATTACATCAGGCCACATCAAAGGCTGATTTTCTTTTTCTTTTCTTTTAAGATTTTATGTATTTATTTGACAGAGAGAGAGATCACAAGTAGGCAGAGGCAGGCAGAGAGAGAGGGGGAAGCAGGCTCCCCGCTGAGCAGAGAGCCCGATGCGGGGCTTGATCCCAGGACCCTGAGATCATGACCTGAGCCGAAGGCAGAGGCTTAACCCACTGAGCCACCCAGGTGCCCCAAAGGCTGATTTTCTGATGTGAAAATTTCCTTTCTCTTTCTGAGGATTACTTGATTTTAGGGTGCCCTTTTCAAATATTGATTCCAAGGAACTCCATTCTAGGTATTTAATCACTATCTCTTATTAACAAATATTATCTTATTACAAAATGGACTTTAATTCTCTTCTAGAAATGTCCACTTCAAATACGGAGTGTATGCTACGGAAGACATGAGATAGGTGTGAAAAAAGAAATGAAAATAAAATCAGTGTTGTGGCCAAGGGTCTAGGCACAGAGCTCTTGAGCGTTAATTCCAGAAACACTCTCGTTCATTACTGTTAACAACCTTGAAAACAAAAACACATCATTCACTATGTGACCAAGCCCCGCCCTATTACACTAATATTACCTTAAACATGCTGGCTTTGTTGTTATTCTTGTTTAGGTTTAGGTTTGGTTTTCACAGCTACAAGCTCACCTCAGTGAGGCTCCGGCTCACTTAGCTCCACTTAGCTCTATCTTATTCTCTTATGAAGTGCATTTCAGGCCCTACATCCCTGGGAAAACTTGCAGTCAGATCTGTGCCTGCTCCCTGATACTTTTAAGGCTATTCAGGGATCCTAACTAGTGAAACAGGTGTTATGTGAAATGATAAAATTCATTGTTTCTTAATTTGAAAAATACCCTTGAGTAGACAGTGTGCGTCAAATGGAAATAATCTTAGGATGTTGTATAAGATCAAGCATGAAGCTGAGAATACTTTCTACTGATAAAGTTGAAGGGATATTATAGTAACTTATTATTTCCACCTACTCATTCTTAAATCTGGAGTTTTCCCCTATGATAACTGACTAAAACTGTTTGGTCAAACTGTTAGTATGAGCCTAGAGATGGATCCTCACAGCGAGCAGCAAGTGACCCAATATATCACCATAGCTCCTCAGATGTCCTCAAAAAAGCTGGTGGGAGAGTGCCAAAGTTCAAGGCATGAAAAGCACTATAATGACACGGTGGTAGGGCACAGAAGATAATAGTGTTCAGGCAGATGGCTTTCTGACACTCCGTTTCAGTCCTGGATACATTTAAGAGGATCAAGAAGAATGAAGAGAATGGACGTTCTTCAGGCAAACCTCCATGATATTTATTTGGGCCCACCTTTTTAGAAAAGCTTTATGTGACCCGAGGCTGATTTAGGATCACACTAATGGCAAGCACCTGCAGCGCAGTCACACCGCACAGCCCATCCGAGCTGGGGAGCTCTGTGTTTTAAAACTTTTTAAGCCAAGTGGGGTTTGGACTGATACTTTGCGATCATCTTATGAATGCCGATCGGATGAACAAGGGCGTGGGCTGAACATGGGGCTCTTTCTGGGTTTGCTTTCTGTAGTGTCTATTACAAATTCATAAACTATTCTAAAAGTTAATATCTCGTTAAAATCGTCAATGCCCATGGCAATAAACCAACATGAATCCAAAGCTGCACATGTTGCTAAGAGCTAAAAATACTATATACGGAAAAGGAAAAAAATTAAAATGGCCTTCATTTTAAGAATAACAGAACAAAACTGGTACTTTTTAGTCATTAAAAATATCTTGCGCTACGTCCAGTATGGTCACCTAAAAAACAGTCCGCATTTCAACCATGTGCTTAAAAATTAGAGACAATAATACTGTTGTCTATTCTCATGTCTACTTTTTACATCTTTATATCTGAATAAAGACTATTAGAGTTGGAAAAGAGTTCCAGGATATGTCTAACAGAGAACCGGTTAAAAGAAATGCTTAGTCATTTCTTAGTTCTCATATACATGTTTATATCATGATTACTGATACATTTTTGTTCAGAGTAAGTCGTTTTATGATTTTATTTTTCTCATAATTAATGAAGTCATAAATGAGGTTATGACTCTGAGAAAGATGAAGGAGAAAAAGTATAAGAACTTCACAATAATTTTGAGAGGGTCACTACAATCAGAAAACAGGGGTAGAGGTTGTTTTTGTTTTTAAACCTGTCATCAAATGTCATCATAATGTACCAAGATTATTATATGCACCCTCGGCAGATGGCCCCATTCATATGTGATTTGTAACAGCTTTCTTCTCAAACAGATTTTTAAATATGCACCAAAATAAATTAGGAACATGCTCTCATATAATGAACAAGATAGGGAATTTTTCTAAGCCCAAATATGCTCACTCTAAAATAACAAGCCAATTTTTCTTTCCTTAAAGATTGCACTATATTTGGGCAAGGAAAGCTTCAATGACACAGAAGAATGATTCTCTTAACTCTTTCATATTTCAATTATTCATTTAAGAAAATTCCCATTTTAATTCTTCCAATTTTCTCTCTTCATCATAAATATTAAAAGGCAGACTTGTGGGTGCCTGGGTGGCTCAGTCGGTTAAGCATTCTACCCTCAGTTTCGGCTCAGGTCATGATCTCAGGGGTTGTAAGTTCGAGCCTCGCATCGGGCTCTGTGCTCAGTGCGTAGTGTCTGCTTGAGATTTTTTCCTACCTCTCACCCTCCACCTTCGTTCTTCCCCCTGCACTCTCTCTCTCTCGCGCTCTCTCTCTCTCTCTAAAATAAAAAATAAAGTAAAGCAGATCTACTCAGGTACTCCTCTTTCAACAAAGGAAACACAGGATGCTGAGTTAAATATGATGGCATCGTGGGAGGGCAGACAAGATAACAGTCTCCAGGTAGTTGGCTTCCTGATGCTTTATTTCAGTCCTGGAGTACATTTAAGAGGATAATGAAGAATGAATAGAATGGACATTCTACAGTCAAACCTCCACCACATTTATTTTGACCATCTGACCATGACATTCTTTTTGACCATGACATTTACATTAGAAAACTGTGACCTGAAGCTAATTCAGGAATATACTATGAGAAGCACATGGAGGGCAGTTATTCTCTGCGGCCCATACTAGCTGGGGAGCCATGTATTATAATACCATTTAGCCAAACTGGGGTTTGGACTGAAATATTGATATCATCACGTGAATTCATCCAAATGAATTAAAGCTATGTATTTCAGAAACAAAATGTGAAGTGTATTTAGCTGAAAGTTCAGTCCTCTTGCATGTAACATGGGGATGGGTTGTTGAAGGGCTAGGTGCTATTTTTCAAATTTAAAACTTGAATAAATCTCTATAAACACATAATTCAGAGACTAATGTAAGACATTTTCTATCAAATTCCTGCAGTATCATTTTTGATCACCTGGGAATTTCCTTATTTATATACAAATATCTAGAAAGGGAGAATTCCATTTTACTTAAATGTATTTTACAACTCATTGTAGGAAGTGATCACATTAAATATATGTAATTTGTGACCCAGTTTAAACTATCAATCATCTTCAACAGATGAAAATCTGAGGATAAAAACAGGGTGTTACTAAGAGAATTATAGCAAAAGTGGCTAATACACTGAGATAAGACAAAGTAAAATCTTCATTTTTCTACATACTATTTATTTGACTTTTTGAAAAATAATCAATTTTTCATCTTCATCTTTGAAGTAGATGTAACAGCAACAAAGTGTATGGAGATTATATCTCTATAGATATACATATAACATTATTTATATACCTTTTTCTTTGTTTTTCAAAAATTTATGTAACATTTAGGTTATGCAGGCCTCTTATCTTACTGCTCTTGCTTCTCAGAAGTTTGAAGATTGTTCTCAATTATTAATTCTGACAGAAGATGACTAAAGAAAAAGCATAAAAGTTGATTGATGCTTTAAAAGCAGGAAATAAGAATCACTGAATACATGGAAAATGAAAGAAAGATGAAAAAGCAATCTGACATAAACCTATGATCTGTTATCTTTTATTCTAATCTGTTTCCTTATTTTTATTCTATTTTTTATTCCAATTTCCTTTTCTATTTTAATAGAGTTGACATCACACAATATTCATTTACTCTATCATCTGTATAGTGAGAGTTACATACACGTTTGCTATATACAATTTTTCTTACTACTTCCATTTAACCTTATAATATGACCACACTCATTGCTATTTATTAATATATTTGCTCATATCACTGAAAACAGCAATATAGTATTCCACTGTGTGAACATAACAAAAATTATTTAGCCATTGTTCAATTTTTACATACTTAAAATGTCGCCAGCTTTCACTAAGGAAGCTTTTAAATTGTATCTGGAGGGTCATCACAAATCCATTTGTAACACCGAGTTGGATGAGTCAGGGTTTTCTTGTTACTGCACTGACTTCTCAAGGGGCTGAATTTCTAAATTACACATAGATCCTTCTAAATGAAAAAATAAAAACTAGGATTACAGCTAGCTCCTATCTGGTGAAGTACCTGTTTCTTTCTTCTTTTTAGATCAAAAAGCAATCCAATGAGGTCTAGAAACTGAAAAAGAAAGCCCTTGACTTTCCTCATCAATTATCTCTAGTCAAGAAAGGTTCTACCATTTTCTTAACTCTTTAAAGGCAGAAAAATATGCTGTAGTCAAAACTATTTCAAAATACCTTGAAGAAATTAAAATTATAATTCAGTAATTTGCTTCTGTGACTCTAGCTCCCTAAAGTACATAATTTATTTGAAGGATTATATAGCATTCTCAATTCAAGAAGAAAGAGCCAATAACTTTTAACTGTGGTACTTATTTTTTACATATGATTGTGAATAAATAGAATTTAAATATGTTCAGTCTTTAATCTGATCTTAAATCCACTAAAAGCACACATTGGTTAAGGTAAAACACTGATAAAGTTACCAGATATATATTCTCTGTATATAGAACAATATTTTTCAACTATCTGTTTCCTGTGGAGTTTCCCCTTCCCCTTTCATTTCCACTGGGCGGTTTATCCAGTATTGAGTACTATGGGAAAGAATGATGACATGGTTAAAAGAATTAGTTTCCTGGTAGTCAGTCTCCTGATCTGTGTTTTCCCAAACCTGAGCCCATTAAGGGGACTATTTGCAGCATCATACAGAGGGAACTCTTAGGTAGCAGAACATTAAAATTTAAGACCAAAAAATTTATTCTTTGTGATTATAAAAAGATTTCCTTAGGCTCAGATGATAAAAGAAATTGAAGGAAGTTTATGGAGAACAGTTGAGAAGAGATGGGGGAAGGAGGACCTTGAGTTATACTTTCTGTGCAAACCTAGATAGGTAGGCATGAAGAATTCTTCCCCAGAGAAGTTGTGGGAGTTGAGGACAAGACCGAGAGTCAATGGAGTCATTGTTTTGGTATACAGGATCGCTAGGGGTCTGGCAGAGTTTTATATTCCCAGAATGAAACTTAAGGGGCAGGAATACTTCTCTGATTTTTTTATGGCTTCCTAAAACTAACAGAGCTATGGGAATAGGAAAAGACCTGGCTCTCTAAAATGTGTGATTAGGACCAAAGACAAGATGGATTTTTCGATATTTACCTTATGGACATATGTATGACTTGATTACCATATAGGTAATTATCACATCCCTGCCACGACTCTTTATAAACCCACTGCATCTTGTACACAGTAGGAGCTATCAGAGGGGGATTCCAAAATGACTCATTAAATCGTCGCCAACTTAATAGATGGGCCTCAGAACTTGATTTTGGTTACAAATAAATAATTGACTGGAACTTGTTATTTGCACACCTGAGATTGTTGATTGCAATCCATAACAACTACAAATAAAAAAGACCTTGCCCTCTATCAAGTCTTTAAGAAAGACTTTATTTTGCATAAGAATGTATGATCTGTTTGCATGACTGGTATTATTATTGATTAAATATGTTATCTCTCCAGATGATATCTAAATGTGATTATGCTCCCTGAGAAACATCATTAAACATTGATACAATTAATTATATCTCATCAAAAGGGAAAAAGTTATTAGGAAAGCATACCATGGTATAATAGGCAAATAAGATCACCACCAAATTCATACATATCCATAACAATAAAGCAAATGATCAAAGGAAGCATGAGTTATTTCTGTTTTTCAAAATTGGTAATCATTTATTTCTTGCTTACTAATTTTAGAATCAGCTAGTACTTGCTAGTAGGCCAGAAATATGGGTGATTTGTATAAATTCTGCAAAGAGTAGTCAACTATGTATGTTTTATTTAACTATTCAATGAACATTTATGAACAATATCATTCTTAAAAAAATAATTATGAACAATAACGTTCTAAGAATTCTTAGTACCCAATGAGGATAAAATGTGAATTAAATGTGCACTTTGCAATCAGGTAATTGTGTTATTTCTGTATCTTTATATGTATTATCTATCTATATTTCAATCTGTCTATGATTGACATGTATTGTTACCATACCACTGGAATATTATGCCTTTATGTATTAATATATATACCTTTACAATACAAAATTTTTATTTTCAGACTAATGGTATAATTTTAAAATGTGTCTAAAATACTGAAGTTAACAGCAACGATTTAAAATTGAATATCATGAATTAGCTAGAGTGGATCATATGTACCTTATTAACTCAAACTTTTTTTTATATACATTATTATAGCCTTTTTATCCCTTTCTAGTCTTATTCTTACATTTCTGATAAACATAAGTAAAAAGTGTACATATGCTATTTTAGAAATTTATTATCTATGACCATTTCTTTTCTTTTAAGAACTTGGTTTGATGGTATCATGGTCAAGTTAATTTCATTTTGATAAATTATTGATTAGCAATTTAATCAGATATTTGGAGGCCGCCATTCCTTCTCACTGGCTGTCAGCAACCACGCAAATTAAAGTCTTTGCTCCTGGCTACCAAACTGTTGTTATAATATTTTTAGGTATAATTTTTATTGGCAATTTTTAAAGTGACTTTTCAAAGATATATACTAGGATAAGAGATACCTGCAAATTCTAAACACTGTAGGATCATATGGTGATTTTAGAATTTTTAGTATATTTAGCCTTATTCAGAGAAAACACTATTCACTGTCAAAACAAAGTATCAGTCAACTTCACTGCATCGTTATTGGTTGCCCTGTAACAACTCCTCGTCTCCCTTCCCAGGGGGAGTAATTCATAAAGCAAATGGAAAAAATGTTCTCCTGACCAGCACTTGCTTAAGTTAGTTTCACAGAGCAATCCCCTCAGGCCTTTGCCCTATGTACACTTATTGATATGTTAAACTGCTTACAGGCATTATTCTGTACAGTTCTGCAAACTGCATTTTCTTTGACAGCCTATGACTGGTAAGAGATGGAGGACTGTCGAATCCAGGAACTCCGGGATCTCCCGCCCACATCAGAAAACATTTTGAGAAAGATTCTGCATCTTCATCTCAACAAAATCACTGCATAGTTGCTTTTTTTCCCCCATAAACATAATGGCAATTACTACCGAAAAGAGAGATCTTCCTGTTTCTATTTGCCTGAATGCTTAATATTGCTAAACTGATTAATCACCCAGGTTGGCTCCAGACCACCAGAACTATGTATCTTAATATCTGCGACCCTTCTTTCCACAGACAGCTACAAAGAAAGACACAGGCTCTTCCTCCGTGTGTCTCTCCACGATCATGAAGCCTCAGCCCTGGAGGGGGAGGAAGATAAATGGCTACTGTCCGTGCGCCTGCTGCTCTCCACAATTAATATCAAATAAAACACTAGTTAGCTGAGATGAGAAAGCAGCCAAAAGTCTTAAAGAGTCTACTATAGTGCTCGGAAATAAAAGAACATATCTACAAAGTAAAGTCATCATACTAGGCATCAAACCTGAATGCCTTATAACACTTCCCAGAAAGATCGATGCCTTTCATTTTGTGAATTCAGAAATGACACGACATCTATGATTGTCACTCTTTTACAGCAGATTCACAAAGGAATTGCTTTAGAAATGATTGGAAAATTTCAAAAATTTCCTGAAGTGGGGCAGGAATTATCTAGTAATCATTGCATCTATAGCAAATGTGTTGTGGGAGTGGGGGTGGGGGGACTCACATGATCAAATATACCTAACCTTAATCATATATCTGGTAATCAAGAAATGTGCTTTGTATTGCTTCTATAATACACAGTCATACATTTAAATTCACTGAAGTTTATATTTGACATTACCATATGAGGTGAAATACTACCTACATATTATTTAAAATATATAATTTCCCCTTCGACTAGATTGTAACTGCACATAATCAAGTATGTTCTATGTGACTAAATCTCAATAGAGAATTGTTGACATCTGCTTGAATTTATTCACATATCTTACTCAAAAACACAATTTACATAAAGAGATATAGTAAATGCAATATATTTCTGTAAAATCTAAAAAAAAGTGACAGATCTACCACTGTCTACCCTAAAGAGATTCTTAATTACAGAATATTTTACTGCTCTTACTCTACTACACAGTTATCAAGCAATTCTATTAACTGAATTGCTGTGTTTCATAAGCATGAACAGATTGGGAATGAGGAATGACTATGCAGTCTTTCATAAAGCTCTGAATTTGAATTCCAGTTTTGACACCTATTAGTGGTCTTGTTTGGAGTAATGATTTTACCACTCTAACCATCTCTTTTTTAAAAAATCGTGAAAATAATTCACTTTGCAGTAAAATGAAATTTTAAAAACTAATTAAATATAATAGACTATGTCTTGCTATAATGAAAAAACATTAAAAAGAAAAAATGGATTAAACTTTAGCATAGCTAATTGGCTGATGAAATAATTTGCATCACTAACTTGGGAAGTGAGGTTAAAATGAGGTCATTCAAAAAAAAAAATGAGGTCATTCAAATTACAGAAAAGGATTAAATACCGAAATTTTTAAATGAGAGGAAACTGTCTTACTGTATGACTTAATTTAAACAATCATCTCAGATTTGATGTAAAACAAAAGAAATACTCAGTCTCAAAGTACAGCGAACTATTTTTTAAGTATCACTCATCATTCAATAACTATGTGTTAACTAACACGTAGTAGGTAGTAAGACAGTGAATAAACAGACAGTTTCTACCTTCAGGAGACTTAGAATATAGTAAGGGAGACAGATGCTACAGAGATATTGACAACTCAATTAATTAAAATTGCAAACAGTGTTAGCAAGAAGTCTCTGTGTATTGAAAAGGGATCTGCAACTTAAGAGTAAGACGTCTTTCCCAAGGAAGTGACATATGAGTTAAAAATTAGGTGATGCACAGAGTAAGGTGATTATACTGGGAAATCAGCATTTGTGGATAAAAGTGATCGTGTGTGAGAGGTTGAGACCCCAGGGCACAGAGCCTTATAATTTACAGAAAGGATTTTAAACAGTGTTAAGAGCAGTTAAGAGGCCATCGAAGAGGGCTGAGACAGCAGATAACTTGATCCAATATCCACTTCCAAAATATCACTCTGTGTAGGACACAGATTAGAGAAGGCATGGATGGATTGGATCGCAATAGTCCAGAGGAGAAATGGAGCTTTAGGTTTTAGGAGAGGAAGAAGAGGTAGAAGAGTGAGCTAAGAAAAGTCAGAAAGTACAACTGATGTAACTTAGAATTTGAGTCAATGTGGGCAATGAGGAAAGAAGTGTAATGATTACTCCCTTTTACTGGCTTAAGTTTCTGAGTGGATTGCTGTGTCATCTACTAAGACAGCAAAAACAGGGAAAAGAAGATATTTGGATATCCTATATTTTAAAGGCAGCCTTTAAGATATCAAGTGATGATGCTGAGGTAACTGGATATACGGGGTCTGAAGCTGAGAAAAAGAGACGGTAAAAGAGATAGACAGAGGAGTTACAGTGAATAGATGATATTTTAAGCTTATGGAAATTCGTGGGATCCAAGGGAAAGGATGGAGGGTGAGAAGGCATGAGGAGGTATGGCCAAACCCTGAAGCTGTGTAACATCTGGAAGTTAGGTTGAAGCCAACCATCCAACGTGGGAGACTCAGAAGGAGTGAGCAAAAGCACGGATGGAACAGAGGAAGAATGTGTGGTAGCACAGAAACCGACAAAAGAGAGTGAAGAAGGAGCAGTCCCTTGCCCTCGATGTACTGATAGTACAGGTAAGTTGGGTGTCCAGAGACAGACTGCAATTCGCTAGAGATAGTAGCAAGAACTAATAGTCTAGGTAAATTCGTGCAAGAAAGTTCTGGATTGGAGTGTGTGTCAGGGAGTGGCTGGGATAGGAAGAAACCCAACCATAAGATAGAAAGAACTCTTCAGAGAAGTGTGGCTGTGAAAGAGTAGGTGGTAATAAATCTGTGGCATGAAATGAATGCAGTGTTAAGAGAGAAGTAATATAACACACTTTTCAAGGCCATAAAATGTGGCAACAGATGGCCTGGGTTTGGACACTGGCTGTCCTGCTTCCTGGTTCTGTGGTCTCAGATAAGTTACTCAATCGATCTCTCCATGCCTCAACTCCCAAATCTAAAAAAAAAAAATTTTTTTAAGATTTTATTTATTTATTTGACAGAGAGAGATCACAAGGAGGCAGAGAGGCAGGCAGAGAGAGGGGAGGAAGCAGGCTCCCTGCCGAGCAGAGAGCCCGATGCGGGGCTCGATCCAAGGACTCTGGGATCATGACCTGAGCTGAAGGCAGAGACCTTCCCAGAGCCACCCAGGTGCACCCTGGTCTCAAAATTGGTGACAATAATTACCTCATCATGCCTTGGGGGAAAAAATGGCATGCAGAGTACTTAGAACCAGGCCTGTCACACAATAAACACTGTATTTGCTATTTGTTCAACACATAAAAATCTTCACCATGTTCAAATGTCAACTGGAAGGACTCCAAAATAGAGAAAAAAAAGTGAAACATATTTATCTCAGGGGGAGAGATTATGAATCATTCTAATCATTCTATTTTTGCTTAAGAGTAAATCCTATTTTTCTGAGCATTTTATTAGTTTTATAACAAGTACTAAATATTACTTTAGAAGAAGATGCACAATGTCATGAAAACTATGCCTACTATGTTGGGAAAAGAACAACAACAATAATGAAAACAGTATTATTAGGACCTGATTTTGTTGAAAATCATTTATACATGAAATCACACATATATAGCTATATGTACTAAATCTTATATTTACACCAAAAAATATTTATCAAAATACTGATAGGTAATTATGAGTGGTAGGATTTAGAGTATTGCAATTTTATTTTCTGTGCTCTAGTGCATTTTCTAAATTTTCTGCAATTAACGCTAATATTGTGAAAAATGCTGCTTAAAAAATTAAAGACTTTTGGGACGCCTGGGTGGCTCAGTTGGTTAAGCAGCTGCCTTCAGCTCAGGTCATGATCCCAGGGTCCTGGGTTCAAGTCCCACATCAGGCTCCTTGCTCAGCAGGGAGCCTGCTTCTCCCTCTGCCTCTGCTTGCCTCTCTGCCTA
>CM053614.1:67990650-68008433 GCA_028646535.1 Procyon lotor | reverse complement strand
TTCCAATTTCTATACTATGCTGAGATTAATTAATACAATAGTCAATAATATACAAAGAACAGAAGGCTTTTTATCAAATTGAATGGCTTCTCAGTAGAAGCAACTACATGGCACTGAAATTACATAAATTCAAAATAAATGCTTATTTCGTAGGTAAAGATTTAATTGCATTAGAAAAAAAATTTTTTTAGAAAAGTTTTTTAAGAGTTTCTTAATCCTAGGAAAAGAAAAATACTATTGGGTTCTATGTGGATTACCTAAATATGATGTTTAAAAGCATTTTTATAAGTCAATCAGAGAAAGACAATTATCATGTGGTTTTTTCACTCATGTGTGGCATATAAGGAATAGTGGAGAGGATCATAGGGGAAGGGAGGGAAAATTGAATGGGAAGAAATCAGAGAGGGAGGCAAACCATGAGAGACTCTTGACTCTGGGAAACAAACCAAGGGTTACAGAAAGGGAAGTGTGTAGGGGCACAGGGTAACTGGGTGATGGGTTTTAAGGAGGGCACGGGATGCGATGAGCATTGGGTGTTATACGCAACTGATGAACCACTGAACATTATATCAAAAACTAATGATGTACTATGTTTTGGCTAATTTAATTTGAATAAAAAGAAAAAAATACATATATTCAATTAAAAAAAATAAAAGCATTTCTAAATGCTAGAATTGCAAAGTTTTAAGGTTAGAATGTAATTTAAGAATCAAGTAATAGTGCATGATTCATTCTCTCTGTTGAGCAAGTTAGCTAGCCTCTCTGTGCCCCAGCTAGCTCCACGATACCCTATGCTATAGATTCTGCACATGTCCACCAGGTTCGTATGAGGCTCAAGTAGTGACCATCACGTAATGTTTGCTTTTTTATTGTGTGTATTCCTTCCTGCATGCCTTTAAATATCAGTGTTTCCTAGAATTCCATCCCTGAGCCATCTGAAGAGGCACATCTTTCCCTTCTGTTAACTCAGAGCTTGATTTTCAAATCTATACTTACAGCTTCCTAACTGACATCCCCAGCTGAGGATTTTTTAGGCATCTCAACTCATCATGCCCCCAGATAAATTATCTTAATCCACACCCCCACAACAAAAGCCTTCACCCAGCTATGTATCTCCAGATTCAAACACAGAGAATAGCATAAAAATCCCTCCCAGCTGGTTGGCAATGAAGTTCTGGGAAAATGGAAAATAATTCCATTTAGCGACAATATTATTTTGGCCATTAAACATAATTCTGCCACCTCGATATTGATTTACTTGTACCCCCATTACCATTCTTCCTTAGTTCTCACTCTAAACTACTGAGATTATCTCACCACCCCACCTCTAGTTTAACACCCATCCACAGTTCAGACCACCTATCCCTCACATACCACAGCAGGAGCATTTCCAAAGCACTAATATTATCATGCCATTCCCTATGATATATAAATGTCCTTTCTCTATGTAAAGAATAAGTCTCCAGATATTTGACCTAAGATTGTTTCAAGAATTTGCCCTGCATCTGGTCTAGCCTCGTCTCTCACCACTCGTTCAATTCACACAGTGCTTTAGACCCAAATGAACACTTGCTATACCCCCAAACATAGCAGATTCTCTTTTCCCAACTTCAGTCCCATGTGCTCGTGCCTCTAGATTAATTCCCACAACCTATGCACACACATGATCTTCCATGAAACTATTTCTGATTCTACCCTTAGTTCCACATAGTGAACTGTGATCCCTTTTGACCTTTGTTAATATTTTCTAGCACATACGGACACTACCTAGCACACGCCAGTTGCTCAGAAAATGTTAGACAAGGGCGCCTGGGTGGCTTGGTGGGTTAGAGCCTCTGCCTTCGGCTCAGAGCATGATCTCAGGGTCCTGGGATCAAGCCCCGCATCGGGCTCTCTGCTTAGCAGGGAGCTGCTTCCCCCCTCTTTCTGACTGCGCCTTTGCCTACTTGTGATCTCTGTCTAATAAATAAATAAAATCTTAAAAAAAGAGAAAATGTTAGGCAAAGAAATGAAAAAAAAAAAGTAGAGAGTGCTGTGTATGTGTATTTAAATACCTCAAATAAGAACAAATCATATTTCAGCTTTAAACCTATAACAAAATTTAAATCTTTAAATGATTTCAGATTTAAATGATTCTATTTTTTATTACATTGTTATGTTTCTATTTTTAATTTTTAGTCATTATTAACTTCCTCCTAGTAGCCTTGTTTGCTTTACCACTTTTATGTTTATCATTTTATCATGTCTTCTCAAAATTACCAATTAATTTACCCAATTTAAAAAATATCTTTTACTTATAAAAATTGACTATATGTTTTATATCCAACTTTATACTAGTTCTAGTTTGCATTTTCCCCAACTCTATAGATAGTATGCTGTTTTAAATCATCTTTTATGATTATCTTTCTATTTAAAATGTCATTTGTTGTTTCTTTAATCTGGTACTTGTTAGATACTTGTTGGTTACTTGGATAAACTCTCTGGTGAGGAATTTACACATTCTTCTAAGAACAAAAATATCAAAATTGGGGAGGATTTCAATTACCTACCAATCTTATTATGTGATTTTATTTTAAGGAACTTACTAACATAAACTCAAGACAAATAAATTCACAACAAAATAGTGTAAAGGTATAATCCTCCTATACTAAAGCTGAAAAAACAAAGTTCAAGACCATTTAAGAACTATCTTCCAAATTTAGCTTCAAACTATTGACCCATCTCTCTTAAAAACTTGGATTTACTAAAACCCAACCATGACTAATTCTCATTGCACTTTAAGCCTGGTGAACACCCAAATAACCAACAAATCAAGAGTGGTTGATCGATACTTTAAAGATCTCTAGATTAACTTCTCTATCCCTAGATTAGAGATAAGATTGAAATAAATGTACAAGGAAAATTTATCAGTGCATTCATTCAACAACACTGAGCATCTCCTGACTGACAGACCCTGCTAGGCACTGAGGATCAAAGGTGAGTGTATCATAGTCACTACCTTCAAAAATTCACACGTGACAAACCGTGGTTAACTCAAAGGATTATAGGGGCCAGGCAGGAATCACAAGCAAGTACAGCAAATCAGATAAGGAAAAACCACCACATCAGCATAATGATAAATTTTATGGGTATTTTTAGGACATAATAGGAAGTGATACGGACTCTTAAAAATTGGACAATATGGGGGTGCCTGGGTGGCTCAGTGGGTCAAAGCCTCTGCCTTCAGCTCAGGTCATGATCTCAAGGTCCTGGGATCAAGCCCCGTATCAGGCTCTCTGCTCAGCAGGGAGCCTGCTTCCCCTGTCTCTCTGCCTACCTGTGATCTCTCTCTCTGTCAAATAAATAAATAAAATCTTAAAAAAAAAAAAAAAAATGGGACAGTACGTGCTCTTTATGAGGAAAATTACCACTGAGAGCTACCAGTTGTTGCTGTAAGGACATAGGAGCCCAGAGTGGCCTGATAAGCTGATTTTGAAAGAAAAGACTCAAGTCCAGATTTTCATACAAAATTCTTTAGGGTACAAATACTTATAATCAATTATACTTACTCTAAAAACAAAACAAAGCACTGTGGGGACCACTATCATACAGCTCAAGAAAATAACCCCCACTGACTAGTTTTGGACTGTGGGCCACCAGATCAAAACCTCTAGGTCAAACTCTAATCTTAGATAATAACATAAACCTATTTAGTTATAGATATGTTCTTTCGGTGCCCCACCAAAATGAGTATTGTAAGTTAGTAGAGTCTACTGGAGTTGAGCTAAGGCAAAGAAGCAAAGTCAACTTGCCCACATGGCCCCATCAGAGAGAGTGTGATAGGTTTTAAATAAGCATGAGTCCAATGCTCATTCCTCATCCCACACCTCCCCTCTTCTTACTATGATTTAACTTGATAGTCAGCCCACGTATTTCTCCAGTATATTGTATATTCCTTCCAGATAGGAAATATGAGTAAACATGAATATGCTATTTATAATGAGAATAAAAATTAGTCACCTGTGAAATAGTCTATGATGATAACATAGTGCATTTTCTAAAAGAGTCTGATATAAGCTAGAACTCAAAATAATGTTTTACCTCCAAATCTGGCAAAATGTATATAAATAAAGTATTTCTCAGTTAAACAGCAAATTCTCCATGGTATACTACCATGTATTATCACATGATGTCTCATAAAATCAATACATCTCTGATAGATTTTGAACTGGAGGCCAATTTTAGGACTGTTTTCTTTTTCTCCTTGATAATGTTCACTTAGTGCTTTGCCTCTTTATAACAAATCGATATAAAAAATACTAAAATGCTATCATCTTTCATCATATACTGTGTGTGTGTGTGTGAGTGTGTTCTCTTAAAACACACCTATGATGGACTTCAGCAACTTTGGTAACATTTAAGTCTTGGTTAAATGTTCTGTTGCTTAATAGCCTCTTAGCAGTTGTAAATCACCAAAAGAACTGAAATCCAATCTAACATTGGGCAAGATAACTGGCTTGACACATATATCTCATCTTAGATTTCTAAGATTAACAGAGTATTAGGTTGTTACACACATAAAAGTGAGCGAGAGGCAGAAAGGAAATGCAGCAGAGAAAGAGCCTTAAAAGATAATTTTCAAAATAAAAGGCACAAATATAATTACGATGAAGACATAAAATCAACAGGTATCAAATATTTTAATTAGCTTTTTAATTAATGAAGGAATTAACAGATGTTACAACTGGTTCAAAAGAGAACTCAGACGACCAAGCCATATATTTATAGTTGGATAATGATACCGAAATGAATTTACAAATTGATGCGTAACAGCTGATCATTACCTACAGTGAGAAAACCAACTGCGGTCCACAGGAATCAATGTTTCTATGGAAAGGAATTTTTTACATTACTAACAGGTTTCGACGACTTCACTTCTACTTCTCTAATATTATAAAACAGCCCAATCAAAGGCAAGCAAACGTGGAGGTAACTCAGAAAGATCACTTAGCCTGCAATGCATTAAAATTCAAAGTCTTAAAAAAATAAATAAATAAATAAATAAATAAAATAAAATAAAATTCAAAGTCTTTCTTGATTTTTCCTTATGGTAATAAACATTTGCTCATTTCAGAATTAGGCCAAACTTTAGCCCTAAACATTCAATGGCTAATATTACCTTAAACACATCCTTATCTCAATAAAGAGATTAGCTCTAGAAACTTTATTTATGTAACTTCAAATTCTTTATTTGATCTAAGATTATAAAAGGAATGGAATTTCTAACCAGAAGAGACTAAATCAATCTTCACTAATTAATGTAGCTATTTTATGCTTTCCAATGGATTCGGTAGAAGTAAATAAATCAGATATTTGAAATTTTCATTCTAGCAGACAACAAAATTGGCAAAGATAAACTTAACCTACTGGAGTTTAAAAACAAGAAAACTCAGAATATTTGTTCTGAAAAGTATTCTCTATGTGATCATGGTCAGCTTAATTTTTAACCTCCATATGCCCAAGGCTCTTCATACAAAGTAGTGATATGATGGCTCTCACATCATTGTCAGGATCAAAGTACTAGTAGACACATCAAATTCTAGCACAGTGTATCTACAAATGGTGCATCTGTTTACTGTTAGGTAAATGACCTTTTGTAGATGCTTCCCAGAGCAGAAGCTGGAAGGCTGCTTCCATCTTCCCAGAGATGTCAATCTAAATAAGGCACATCCAGGCCCCAAAAGACTTCACAATATTGAGACCCTAGTATTTTGTCTGGGTTCTCATCAATCTAAATTTAAAAAAAAAAAAAAAATGTTTTTCAAACTCTACATAAAGAGGCAATATATGGAAATGAAATTTCTGAGACTGCACACCTCGACTCTTATAATGGGTTTAAAATGGAACATTTGTGTGAGTGAACAAACCTGGAAGGCATTTCATGTTTTTGGAAATAGCAGGATAATAATTACTACACAACTATTAAAAAACAGTATCAGATATTCATATTATGTTTTAAACACACAAAGTCTAGCTTTTGGGTTTTTTTTTTTTTAAAGATTTTATTTATTTATTTGACAGAGAGAGAGAGATCACAAGTAGGCAGAGAGGCAGGCAGAGAGAAAGAGGGGGAAGCAGGCTTCCTGCTGAGCAGACAGCCCAAAGTGGGGCTAGATCCCAGGACGTGATGCTGAAGATCCCATGACCTGAGCCGAAGGCAGGGCTTTAACCCACTGAGCCACCCAGACGCCCCGAGCTTTTGGGTTTTGTTGTTGTTCCTATATCCATTAAGTATAGCAATTCTTATGAAAGTCTGGGTATACCATCTCATACCAACCCATGGTTTCATGGAGAACAACCAAATATTTATTGAATATCGACTCTGGGTCCAGCCTTAAGTTTGGCACGATGAACACAGGCAAGAGACATACAGGGCACAGATAACCAAGCAAATCAAATAGTGAACAAATGCCAGGATGAGTGGTATAAATAGATCAAGCCACACCCAAAAAAGGTCTTCATTTAAATATCTAGCCTCATCTACTGCCAAATCCAGCAGAAATACTTACCAGGTGCCTGGAATTTATAGGAATGACTAACTATGCATTTGTATATATGCATTAAATAAAGGACATAGGAGGATAAAAATAAGTTCTCCTCAAGAACGTGGAAAAAAAAAAGAATGTGGAAATAAGTCAGTCTCCCTGCTGAGGTTAAACCATAAAATCAGCACATAATGGATCAATGAATCTATTTCTGTGAAGCTCTCAGAGCAAAAAAGCCTGAAATTAATATACATAGAGAATGTGTGAGTCGTGAAGGAGTGAAGGGGAATGGCTATTCAACACTGGAAGGCAGAAAAGAGAAAA
The DNA here is from genome assembly GCA_028646535.1 of Procyon lotor. Classification (NCBI taxonomy): domain Eukaryota; kingdom Metazoa; phylum Chordata; class Mammalia; order Carnivora; family Procyonidae; genus Procyon; species Procyon lotor. Next base: position 68,001,585 of record CM053614.1, on the reverse strand, counting down.
CAGCAAAGACAGAAACTTAGCAGAGCTCATCTAAGCACCAAGTATGTACTTTTGGTACATAGACCGACTAGTGCGTCTCCTGGGACAAGACAGGACCATTTGTGAAGGAGGATGTACCTACCAGGCTACCTCTTCCTAAATGCATTAGACAATCAAATTCCATAACTAACAACTTTGTCCTAATTTCCTGCCTAAAAGAACAAACTTAGGATTGCCATAGAGCTTCCTTGCTAGCTTCCCAAGACTGAGAGAAAAATGCCAGAAAAAGGATATGAGAGCCCTGCCCTTTCTAGCTGCCTTTTTCACAGGAAGAGTAATTATAATAGGGAACATTTTTTGAGTCATTCCTACATGCCAGACACTGTTCTAAATGCTTTACCTGAATTAACTCTAAAGCATCACAACAGCCCTATAAGCTATGCCCAGTTAGTACCCTCATTCTGCGGATGAAGAAGCTAAGGCAGAGAGGGCTGACATAATTACTGGAAATCACACTCAAGGAAGCCACTAAGAGAGGACTCAGGTCCAGGCAATCTGATTCCTAAGTCTTTGATCAGTCTTAAATGCTACACCACACTGCTTCTCACAGCCACTTATTAATTGACATTATATATTATGTCATTTATTAACTGACTTTGCAATTTATACAAAATAGGTCTGTGAACCAGATGGGCATAAAGCAGTGTCTATAAATCCCCACCAGCTCTAGACTCTTTCAAGATTATTATCTGGGATTTCAATGCTACTTCTAGGTAAACAAAAAACAAAGAACAAAAATAGCCCATATTTTCAGGTGGCAAGATTTCTCCTCCACCACGTTGAAACTGATCTTGATGTGAGTTTTCTTTTTACTTGCCTATATACATATACTCTCCAAAGTTCCACACAGTCTCACCTATTTCTATAAAATAGAGATAAAACATAACACCTTATATCTCTGAGATAAGAATAAATTTTCAAATAGAGTTAGTATTAAAAATATCAATGAATTTTATAAGTAAAATACTGCTTCCTGATTTAACAGACAATATAGGCAATAACTATGACAAATTATCAGAAAATTTTTATTGTATGCAACTAACGAATCATTTAACACTACATCAAAAACTAATGATGTACTATATGTTGGCTAACTGAACATAGTAAAAATATAAATAAAAAATAAAAACACAAATTACCACTGACACATATACACACAAAAGAAAATTTTTATTGTGAAAATCAGGCCAAATAAAAAATAATGTGTTACTCATAAATGTACCATTTTGAAGCAGCTAAAGGATGCATAGTCTCTATCTTTCCATTTCCTTAGCAGTGAAATAAATGACAGTCTGCTACCATATTATGAATTAGTCCTTTTTGTTTCTGTCCCACAACAATACTGGTTTCTAGAAGAGATCTCAGATGATAACTCTTATTTTACCCTAAAGAACATGCTTTTTTGCACGGCCAAGGCCAAGGTTAAAAAGCCTTTCCTTTACACAATTGTTCTTCACAGGTTCTTTTTTTATTTTTGAAATGTCACCCATCCTCATATTTATTTCCCTAAAAAAAAAAAAAAAAATTCAGAAACTTGGCAACATCTAAGCACCAGCTCCCAATTTGTTTTCATGAAAGTGCACAGCCTGGGTAGAAAAATCAAACATGGGGAGGCAGGTGATGTTCTTCCCACTAGCTCGCTGAGTTCCCCATGTAAAAAGGACATGGCACAAGGTTGGACACCCACCATCAGAGGCCCAACAACAGATGGACTGACTAAGAATGAGCATTGCTGCCAAGATCTGGAAATGTCAAAATAGAATGAAACACGTAAGTTGAGGAAAATGGGACAAAAAAATCTGTGTGAAAATGGGAACCTGAAATTGGAACCAATGTTGAAGGAAGTGAGATTAAAAGTATGGGTTCAACTGCTGTTAAGAACTCAGTTCACGTGAATGTTTTAACAGAAAGAATAAATAGGACTGCTTATTTTTTGATGGTCAGGTTTGAAGTTTTTTTTTTTAAAGATTTTATTTATTTGACAGAGAGAAATACAGCGAGAGAGGGAACACAGGCAGAGGGAATGTTAGCGGGAGAAGCAGGCTTCCTGCCGAGCAGAGAGCCTGATGCGGGGCTCGATCCCAGGACCCTGGGATCATGACCTGAGCCGAAGGCAGATGCTTAACGACTAAGCCACCCAGGTGCCCCAGAAGTTTTTTTTTAATTATTATTTGATAGAGAGAGAGAGATCACAAGTAGGCAGAGAGGCAGGCAGAGAGGAGGGAGGGGGCAGCAGGCTCCCTGCGGAGCAGAGAGACCGATGTGGGGCTCAATCCCGGGCCCCTGAGATTGTGACCTGAGCTGAATGAAGGCAGAGGCTTTAACCCACTGAGCTACACGGGTGCCCCAATGGTCAGGTTTAAATGCCAGTCTTTTCTGTTTATTTAGGAAGTCTATGCTAAGAAGCAAATAAAGAGATCTGGGCCATTAAAGAATGTGTCTTCTGATTTTGGCTTCAGAGTAGGGCTACTGTTTGGACAAGTGGTAGAGTTGGGACAGGGCAGACATGTAGAATCAAAATGATGTTTGAGAAATAGGTCTGTTATGGAGGGCCTTTCATGCCAGGTTCAAGTCATGGTTAACCAACAGGGAAATCACTGCAGTGTTCTGGGTAGAAGAGTATCAGATGCGACACAGAGAATCAAGAAAATTACTCTGAATGTTACACAGGGGAGACTGAAATGAGAAGCACTGAGGTCGGGAATGCCTGGGCTAAGTCCGCTAGATACTGTGAGGTTGGCCAAAGCTACACGTGGACTTTCATTTCAGGCCGTGGGAAGGATTCAACCAGCGCTCCCACAGACGGTAGAGCCAAAGACCAGAGCCCACAGCCATCCAGGCGCCTTATTTTATTGGCTTGAACCAGAAAAGGAATGAGTACTCTCATTTAAAGATGGCTAAAAGTGGGTCAAGGGGGAAAGGGGCTCTGTTCCTTTGTGAATAAACTTTGGTTCTACGAAAGCCCAAAGGAGAACAAACGAGGTTAAAATCCTCATGATGACTCGGAAGAAAAATACACCTCTCAAAATGATTTATTAAAAAAATCAGAAAAAAATAATTAGGAAATGGTATGGCAATTTTGATACATTGTTATGAAATGTTTGTACAGGCGAGGATCTAGAAATGAAACTACACCTTCTATAAGGCGGTAGGAGATCGGTGAGGAAAGGAAGAGATAAATGTGTAATGCAGTCATACAATTAAACTCTATTTCAATGTCAGAAAAAAGCTGCACAAACATTAAAGAATTTCAGAACCTGGGGTGCCTGGGTGGCTCAGTGGGTTAAGCCTCTGCCTTAGGCTCAGGTCGTGATCTCAGGGTCCTGGGATCGAGCCCCGCATTGGGGGGCTCTCTGCTCAGCAGGGAGCCCCGCGTTGGGGGGCTCTCTGCTCAGCAGGGAGCCTGCTTCCCCCTCTCTCTCTGCCTGCCTCTCAGCCTCCTTGTTACCTTTCTCTGTCAAATAAATAAATAAAATCTGTAAAAAAAAAAAGAATTTCAGAACTTTACAAGTATGGGGCTGAACAGGAGATTTACAAAAAAATGAAGATAAGCAATGAAAAAACATGAAATGAAAGAACTCTAAGTAGTCTAAGGAATGAATCCAGAATAAGTGGAACAAGGGTAATCATCATAGGCACATTTGTCAATATTTTTCCAAGCCAAAAAAGGACCAAATTATGCAGATAGGTTCACTGAACTCCAAGAAAAATCAATGCAAAAAGGTACACCAGATTTCCTATTTTTACATTATTATTATAGCATCCTGTTTTTGAGAAGATATTAAAATATTATTACATTTGCAGCCACATAATCAGATTTCCCTTTTGTATCATTAAATTCTGCCCTTTTTAATGTATTTTCAGAGAAAGACCTTAAAAAGGAAACTATAAATAACTGAGTTATAATTCCTACATGACAGTATGCAATATATAAACCTATGATATAATATTAACTATATCAGATCTTCAGGGGGAAAATTACTTGACAACACACTTCACGTGGCTAGGAAAATAAATTCAAATAAACAACTCCGGAATGGAGAAACTGTATTATAAATGAACCGAATTTACTCTCTCTTTTTAAGAATTCTTCCTAACGAAACCCCCAAAATGCATCAGTGTTTAAAGCAGTATCATTCATTTAAAAAGCTAAATTGGAAGCAAGCTAAGGACTTCACAATAAACTGTCCTACACTGACATAAAAATTATGTATCAAAGTTTACAAAATGTTTTTTAATGCCATAGGAAACGTTTACCACACAATTCTGTTAGGTGAAAAAGACAAATATACAGCTGCAAAAGTGGAGAAAGTAACAGAATGTCAGAATAAATGTGAGGAATAAAAAAAATGCAGTATTTAGAGTTGTTTCATCCTCAGGGGAAACAGTTATGATACACCGTCCAGTTTTGTTGTGTTAAATAGTTTTACATGTTTTCTAATTTGATTTTTTTCTATTATAACCAGAAAAAAAGATCGCAATAAAGTAACGTCAAATTTTGGTATTCTAAAAAAAAAAAAAATTTTTTTTTGGTATTCTGTTCAAAGAATTCATGTATTTTAGTATTTGAGCTGAAATATACATGAAAGAATTACTTCGAATTACTTAGAAATATACATGAGAGAATTACGTAGCTTTGAACTTAGCCTAATAAGGGATATATTAAAATCATTACAATAGGTTATAAAGATGACGGAGATTAAGGAGGGCACTTGTGATGAGCACAGGCTGATGTATGGGAGCTTTGAATCACTATACTGTACACCTGAAACTACTGTACAACACTGTACGTTAACTGGAATTACAAATAAAAACTGAAAAAAATTAAATGTTCTTAGCAAAAAATAAAACAACAAAAAACAAACATTATGAACTCCATTTTAACTAGGGACATACAAATCAACCTGTTAAGTATATCCATATTAAATACTGCTATTTTTAAAGGTTTTATTTATTTTAGAGAGAACGAGCCAGCAGGGGAAGCAGCAGTGTGAGAGGGACAAGCAAACTCCACACTAAACACAGAGCCCAACACATGAGGCTCAATCCCATGACCTGAGACCATGACCTGAGCTGAAATACAGAGTCCAATGCTTAACCGACTGGGTCACGCAGGCACCCCTAAATATTGCTATATTTAGAAATAATGCTGATTTCCCTAAATTTCAGGGAGGACTTCTATTGTGATTCCAGTTAGTGGTTTATTGTTTGCTGTTACACTAATGTTTTAGAAACTCAATCGGGAAGCCTGTAAACAAGGACACAACTGAGGTGCACTGAGTGTAAAATTCCACATCAATGAATTGATGGTATGTTTAAAAGTATTCTACATTTTAAACATGATTTTTTTTAAAGATTTTATTTATGTATTTGACAGGGAGAGAGAGAGAGAGCGCGCGCACAAGCAAGGGGAGCAGCAGGCAGAGGGAGAAGGAGAAGCAGGCTTCCTGCTGAGCAGGGAGCCCCATGTGGGGCTGATCCCAGGACCCCAGGGATCATGACCTGAGCCGAAGGCAGACACTTAACTGACTGAGCCACCCAGACGTCTCTAAATATGACTTTCTTTAAAATTTATTTTAAGATACATATTAGAATTTTTTAGGATTTGAGTTAGGCAGAAAGAACAAGTTTGGAAAGGGAAATAAAGGAGGTGAGTCTGAAAGGAGTGTGCTGACACATCATCAGGGACGCCAGAGCTCCGGACCTGCTCACGTTTTACCCCATGTACTGTGAAATACAGTTTCCATCAATGGGCCTGAAATCAATGTATTTATATACGAATGAATGAATGAATGAATGAGTAAACGAGTAAGAGTGTAAATGTAAATTTTGTGAACTGTTAAAAAAAAATCTTAGAGCATTTTTAGTTCCCTCAACATATGTGTTTTGCTTTGCTTGTAAACAGAGCAGTTATTTTAGCTTATGTAGACCAAATGAATTTTAAATCTTTCATGGGTGGAGTAAGGCAGGAAGACCAACAAAATAAAGAATTAAGTTCTTTGTTTCAATGTTAAACCGGTTTAAGCAGAACTGTGTAAAACCTGTATCTTATAATCTACTATATCGGACTTAATATATTGTATTCAGTGGTCTTCTCGTCATGTATGTTCAACATTAAGATGAGATTGTGAGTGTCCGGGTGGCTCAATTGGTTGGGTGTCTGGATCTTGATTTGGGCTCAGGTCATAATCTCAGAGTCCTGTCATCGAGTCCCATGTCAGGCTCACCACTCAATGGGGAGTATGGTTGGGGTGCTCTCTCTCCCCTTCCCTCTGACCCTCCCCCTCCACGTGTGTGCGTGCTCTCTCTCTCAGACAATCTTTTTAAAAATATGAAATTGTAAGGGAAATAAAAAAAAATTTAAAGTTATATGTGGAATGTTTTAGGTTGGTACCTTCTTAATAGATTTGTTTTGCCAGAAGAGCTCATGCAATGGGCAAATGTTCCAGGTTAGTCTTTGAGGTCAACAGAAAGAACATTCAACCACACAAAATCTTTATCAATTATAGGAAGACACAAAGATACCATGTATGAGAACTAGCATCTCATTTTTACTATAAAAATACCACTTCAATGCACTAGGCAGTAAATGGCCTTTATTATTCTTTATGTCTGTGAAGCAATGTGTTGCTCTCTCACATAGATCCCAAATTACTATTTATATAGAATATATTATGGCTAGAAAACCATTTAGGTTCTGGGGCAAAAACTGAAGCATCTTTAAAGAAACTCAAAAACCAGAAACATGCAATATCCTAATTCAAGAAAGAGAGGAAGGAAGCACTTGAGAATGACTCTTAAGAGTAATTCAAAGACACACCAATTAAAAATGCTTAGGTGTGTGGCTCTCAGAAGTAAAAGAGAAAGAATCTAAAAGAGGGAGGAGAAGACAACAGTCTTAGTTTCAGGTCTTCTTTTAGTTATATGAAGGAAAACTTTTAAACTAGATCACTTAAACTAACCTAGATAATGTATCCTATTTAATTATTCACTCACGGAAAAGCATTAGCATAGCCCGGCACACAAAATATTATTAAATAAGTGGCACACATCCAAAGGAAACCTTTAATTACTCAGACCCCGTTTGATCTCTAAGTGCTTATGAGATTGATTTCTTTGAAAGAAGCATTAAGAAAAAAATCTGTGTTTTGAATGCTGTTGTGTTTGATTACATCCCATATTTCATGGAGGTGCAGAATTTGCTGACGGTGGATAACAATGAGTGATGTGTCCTAACTATCAACTATCATCATGCTGGCCATTACATCAAGAAGAGCTAATAGCCTGAACCACTGGGTAGAGAGTCCTGCATCTAAATTGATTTATCTGTTTACTGGCAATGTGATCTCGGACAAGTTACTTAAGTGTATGGCCCTCAGTTTCTTCATCTATAAAATGGAGATAAAAATGGTTATTTCATAAATCTACAATGTGCAAGAAATAAGCAAACATACTGAAAGAACCAATTATGCTATTATAATACAATATGAATTCAATACAGAATTCCTCCTTCCTTCCTTCCTTTTTCCCCACCGTGCTTTTCTCTTTTCTTCTCCTCTCCTCTCCTACATTCATTTCCTGATATAATACCAGACTATAGAAATAAAAACACAGTTTGGTATATTTGCAGCAATACCAGCATGCATTAAAACAAGGTAAAATGATAGTATTGTTAAGGATAAGGGTAAGGTGTCTAATTTTTAGGGTGTTTCATTTTAAGTGCTTTCACATATATAATTTATATAATTTTCCTATAAAAAGTGAATATACAAAAGGCAACACTGTAATCTTTATCATAAGAAAAATAAAATACATATAAGGATCTCTTAAAGATTGGAAAAAGTAGTGTGTATTGTATAAAGTTGTCTAGATTAACCTGCAAACATTCTAGCAAGATAAAATTATATAAACTAAAATTTTAAATTTTATATAAAAATAATTTGTCAATTACATATGCAAATATTTAGCTCAAAAAGCAAAGTGACTTCTGTGAAGGTAGCTGGAACATGATGGCAACGTTATAAAAGGTGGAAAAAAAAATACCAGGATCTTATTCTTCAGGAGGTAAGAACTTGCACTGGAAATAGGATTGTTTTAAGAATCACCACCAAACAGCCACTCTGGAAAAGAGTATGGAGGTTCCTCAAAAAGTTGAAAACAGAGCTACCCTACGACCCAGGAATCGCACTACTGGGTATTTACCCTAAAGATACAAATGTCGTGATCCGAAGGGGCACGTGCACCCGAATGTTTATAGCAACAATGTTCACAATAGCCAAACTATGGAAAGATCCTAGATGCCCATCAACAGATGAAGGGATAAAGAAGATGTGGTATATATATACAATGGAATACTAAGCAGCCATCAAGAGAAACGAAATCTAGCCATTTGCAACAACGTGGATGGAACTGGAGGGTATTATGCTAAGCAAAATAAGTCGGTCAGAGAAAGACAATTATCACATGATCTCTCTGATATGAAGAATTTGAGAGGCAAGGTGGGAGTTTGGGGGGGTGGGGGAGAGAAATGAAACAGGAAGGGATGGGGAGGGAGACAAACCATAAGAGACTCCTAGACTCAAGAAATGAACTAAGGGTGGCCGGGGGGGGGGGGGGGTAGGGATAGGGTGGCTGGGTTGTGGACATTGGGGAGGGTATGTGCTATGGGTAAGTGCTGTGAAATGTGTAAGCCTGATGATTCACAGACATGTACCCTGGGGCAAATAATACATTATATGTTAATAAAAATTAAAAAAAAAAAACAATCACCACCAATATTTTTTAAAAATCCTCTCTTCTATAAATATGAAGAAGACAGAGTAGGCAAAGAATATCTAGTGAACGAATGAAACCAATCTTTCATCCTTCATATATTTGTCATCAGAAAATTGCATATTTTCTTTCAAAACAGACATGCTCATCCTTTACACTTAGAGAGTAAAAACTATCAAGCCTTTTTTAAGCCTGCACTAAACAAATTCTTTAACTTGGGAAAGGTTATAGCACATTTCTTTGCCTCATGTAAGAAACATACAATAGCTTCTAAGTACCTCTGCCAGGAAGGAACCAACAGAAAGTCTGAAAATATGGGATGAAGATAAATTGTATTTGTTCTCTAAGACATTTATGGACAAAAGAAGAAAAACAGGAAGTTAACTTTAGACCTTACTGCACATTGAGACACATCATCCTGTTTTTAACTCTCTGGTGTGAAATAAATATCACATGTAAAATGCATATACCAAATCTAAGAATCACACTTCTCAAAAACTGTTAGCACTAGCGATCTGACCTACGAAATTTACTGTCACAAAGCACGTCACATTTTAAGCAAGAATAAGCAATGGTGGGCCACCTGGGTGGCTCAGTCAGTTAAGCATCTGACTCTCAATTTCGGCTCAGGTCATGATCTCGCGGTTGTGAGATCTAGTCCCATGTAGGACTCTGTGCTTGGTGTGGAGACTCCTTAAGATTCTGTCTCACCTTCCCCCTTTGCCTCTCCTCACTCTCTCTCTCTTAAAAAAAAAAAATTGATGAAAGAATCAATGGTATATAAAAAGCTGGAATTAGTATATAACAAAATGAGTTTATATTTTCCTATCTATTCATTTATTGATTTTGTAGGTTATAACATAAAAATGAATGAGTGCAATACAAAAAGTTATTATTCTTAAAATCAGTTTGCTCCATTGATCCACATGCCCTTTCACCTGAAACCCTATATTCACATAGCCAAATACATTATACTCGACTGGGAATTAGAGAACCACAGAACAGGGCATATTCTCGAATGTGAAAGCGGTAACTATGTAAAATCACTATTAGTCCCTAAGGGCTTTAAGCGCAAACATGGTACCCCTGAGCAGTAACATAAATGATTACATTTTGAGCAATAGTGTCTTCATTTGGGAAAAAAACAAAAAACAAACAGAGAACGGGATTGAATAGATTGTATGTGGGGCCATAATTAAGGAAATCTTAATACTGTTTGGGGCCAACCTTCAGTTCAGTGAAAAACTAAGTAAACATATCTTGTGCACAGGTGGGTAACTACACTAAAACCTCTCTAACTTATTAATGCCATTCAGAGTGGAGAAAATGATGCCTAGGAAATTTAATGGTGTCTCAGTCTTGAAATTTCAGTAACCACTCCCAGAAACTTTTTCTCTGGAATGCATATCAAACTAAGAAGCGAGCAAAGCTGCCAGGTGAGTAATTTCTGAGAGTTGACTCAGCTTCACCATTTTGCCACTCGATCATTTACTGTCCACTGGCAGCAGGCCAAGCACCATATGAGGTGCTAACGCTACACACCCAGGTAAGAAAAGGCCTGTGGGGATGTTTCTAGGAAGAAGTTGCTGCGGCTAAGGTCGAAGAGATTGCTGCCTGTGTTCTCTTCGAGGATTTTGATGGACAGCCACTCTGGAGAACAGTATGGAGGTTCCTCAAAAAGTTGAAAATAGAGCTACCCTACGACCCAGGAATCGCACTACTGGGTATTTACCCTAAAGATACAAATGTGATCAGAACGGGCACGTGCACCCGAATGTTTATAGCAGCAATGTTCACATTAGCCAAACTATGGAAAGACCCTAGATGCCCATCAACAGATGAATGGATAAAGAAGATGTGGTATTGATATACAATGGAATACTATGCAGCCATCAAGAGAAACGAAATCTGGCCATTTGCAACGACGTGGATGGAACCGGAGGGTATTATGCTAAGCGAAATAAGTCAGTCAGAGAAAGACAATTATCACATGATCTCTCTGATATGAAGAATTTGAGAGGCAAGGTGGGAGTTTGGGGGGTGTGGGGGAGAGAAATGAAACAGGAAGGGATGGGGAGAGAGACAAACCATAAGAGACTCCTAGACTCACAAAACAAACTAAGG
>CM053614.1:67953137-67982257 GCA_028646535.1 Procyon lotor | reverse complement strand
AATTATAACTTCTAATTTTATCACTGCTTTTAAAGATATATCAAAATCACAAATATCATGATGTTCAGAAATACATCAAAACCACAGATATCATGCTCAATGTACCTTGAAGCATAAAAGAAAAAAAAAATAAAGTGTCTTTCAAAAACATGAAATGACCCAGGTGGAATGAGGCCAATATAAATTTTATGTCAAAAAAGAAGTGGAGATTCAGAAATATCAAATAATAAGGGTATATGTGAAGTAAGCTTACAGTTTCTTCCTTCAAAGTAACTAAAAAAGACCTGCTATTCCATCTCCTGCCAATACCCCACAGGCTGGTCAAGGCTACACCTCAAAACAGCTTCTATTCTCATAGGAGCAGAGCCCATATTTTAGTACAGTGTCTTACACTCTTCTCTACTAATGTGTCAGTTTCACTTCTGGTCATTTGCTTTAAATATGGGAAGGACACACGGCTAATAAAATCTCAACATCACAACCAAATGACCAACTTCTACATTCGAATCTTCAAAAAAAATCTAGTAACAGCATCGTTTTATTTTTAATATCTTTTCCCTAGAAAATCTTAACCTATAATAGAAAGTCATTCTAGAAGTGTCAAACATAAAAAGGGGGCAGCCAAAGGCATGAAGTTCCATTTAGTATTTAATCAAGTATCCATCCTATCATTCAAGAATGTTCTGACAATATTAAATTCTACTTTCTGCAAACAGTTTAAACTTCAATTCCTACAACTGCATATTTTAACAATATAAAAATACTATGGGTTTTGGGCACCTGGGTGGCTCAGTTGGTTAAGCAACTGCCTTCAGCCTAGGTCATGATCCTGGAGTCCAGGGATCGAGATCCACATCAGGCTTCCAGCTCCACGGGGAGTCTGCTTTTTTCTGACCTTCGGTCCTCTCATGCTCTCACTTTCTCTCTCAAATTAATAAATAAAATCTTAAAAAAAAATACTATGGGTTTTGGTCAACATTTACCATTACATAGTACAAAGTTGAATCAGGAAGTGTTTCTGGATAATGGCATAGGAGCACCTGCAAGGGCTTCAAAAAATGTGTCTGTTTAACAGGGGCAGAAAAGAATAAAAAGTAATAAAAATCTTCTGTTAGAACTCAGATTTTCAGTTATTAAAGTCAAACTCATCTTACAGCATGAACACAGATACATTCTATGGTGCTATAGAAGAACTTAAACTGAAATGCAAGTTTTATTAAAACACTTGTTGGTTCTTTTAAATGCACTAGCTGTCTTTTGATTAAGAGGAATTAGACAAGGTTAGTGATATTATTTCAAAAATTAATAGACCACATTACTACTACATTTATTTCACATGTAAAGTATGAATACTAGCTCCTCTATTTTCAAACTTCTTTTAATGCTTACATGCTGGCTGATAAAAAATAGCATGTGAATCACATTTTTCACTACTTACTGTTGACAAATAAAAACTGTGCATATTTGAAATATACAATGTGATGTTTTGAGATATGTGTATATTGTAACATGATTAATACAATCAAACTAATTAATATAGCCATCATAACAGGTAACTACTTTTTTCTTGGTGAGAACATGAAATCTACTCTTAGGAAATTTCAAGTATTCATTAACTATGGTCACCATGCTGTAGGGCTCCAGAACTCACTCATCTCATTATTGAAAATTTGTAGCCTTTGATCAATTTATCCTATTTTCTCCCATCCCTTACCTGCGTCTGATGACCACTACACTACTCTCTATTACTTGAATTAACTTTTTTTTTTTTTTTAAGATTCCACATATAATCAAGATCATTCATTATTTGTCTTTCTGTATCTGGCTTATTTCTCTTAGCACAATGTCTTCCAAGTTCATCCACGTTTTTATAAATGGCAAGATTTTCTTCTTCTTTTTTTTTAAGATATATTTGATAGAGAAAGAGAGAGAGAGATCACAAGTAGGCAGAGAGGCAGGCAGAGAGAGAGGAGGAAGCCGGCTCGCTGCTAAGCAGAGAGCCCGATGCGAGGCTCGATCCCAGGACCCCAAGAGATCATGACCTGAGCCAAAAGCAGAGGCTTTAACCCACTGAGCCACCCAGGCACCCCCAAGATTTTCTTCTTTTTTAAGGTTGAGCCCACTCTGTTTATTTATACACCGAGTTTTCTTTATCCATTCATCTCATGTACGGACAGTTTGGTTGTTTCCTTATCTTAGCTGCTGGGAATAATGCTGCAATGAACACAGGAGTGCTAGAAATTTCATTGAGAAACTGATTCCATTTTCTTTGGATGTACATTCAGAAGTGGGATTGCTGGATCAAACTGTAGTTCTATTTTCTTTTTATTTTTTTGAGGAACCTCCATACAGTTTTCCAAAGCTGTACAGAGTTTTTGGGTCTTTTGTTGTTTCCAAAGTGACTGCACCAAGTTACATTCCCACTATAGTGCACAAGGGTCCCCCTTTTCCATCAACACTTATTATCTTTTGACTTTTGATATTAGCATCCTAATGAGTATGAGGTATCTACTTGTGGTTTTGATTGGCATTTCCCTGGTCGCTCATGATGTTAAGCATCTTCATATACAGGTTGGCCTTTGTATGTCTTCTTTGAGAAAATGTCTACTCAGATCCTTTGCCCATTTTTTAGATCTGCCCATTTTTTAAATTGGTGTTTTGTGTGTGTGTGTGTGTGTGTGTGTGTGTCTGTGTGTGCATTTGCTATTGAGTTATATAAGCTCCTTAAATGTTTTGGATATTAATTCCTCATCAGATATATGATTCACAAATATTTTCCCCTACTTTACAGCCTGGCTTTTCATTTTGTTGATGGCTTCTTTCACTATGCAAAAATATTTTAGAGTGATTGAGTTCCACTTGTTTATTTTGCATTTGGAGACTTAAGGTTTCAGGTCTTATACTTAAGTCTTTAACCCATTTTGAGTTGTTTTTATGTATGGTGCTATATAAAGGTCCAAAAACATTCTTTTGCATGTGGCAGCCTAGTCTTCCCAACATCATTTATTGAGGAAACTATCCTTTTGCCATTATATATTCTTGGTGATTCTGTCAAAAATCAGTTGACCATACATATATGGGTTTATTTCTAGGCTCTCGAATCTGTTCCATTGCTTTATGTGTGTTTTTATACCAGTACTAATGTTTTTATTACTACAGTTTTGTAATATAGTTTGAAGTCAGGGACTGTGATGCCTCAATGTGCATCTTGCTCGAGTTGGCAATTTCAGGTCTTTTGTTGTTCCATGCAAATTTTAGTATTGTTTTTTCTATTTCTGTGAAAAATACCATTGGGATTTTGATAGAGATGGCACTGTATCTGCAGATTGCTTTGGGTAGAATAGATACATTAACAATGTTAATTCTTCTAATCTATGAACACAGGATACCTTTCCATTTGTGTCTCTGACTTCATTCATCAGTGTTTTGTAGTTTTTTAGCATAGAGATTTTTCACCTCCTTGGTTTAATTTATTCCTATTTTCTTCTTTTCATTGCTATTTTAAGTGAGGTTTTTTTTTTTTATATTTTATTTATTTGAGAGAGAGCACAAAGCAGGGGGAGCGTCAGAGGAAGAGGAGAAGCAGGAGAAGCTCAGAAACACTGAGCAAGGAGCAGTATGTGGGGTTTAATCCCAGGACCCTGAGATCATGAAATGAGCCGAAGGCAGACACTTAACCAAATGAGCCACCCAGGCACCCCAAGATGGTTTTCTTAATGTCTTTTTCAGATAGTTCATAGCTAGTGTATAGAAATGTGACTGATGAGACTCACACTTGTATCTCTGCCTTGATAGATATCTATTGGGTGTTTCTCCAAAACTATAAAGTAAAAAAGACTGTAACCTGAGTAACTTAAGTGACCTCTTAAAATAAAACCCCATGTTTTCTGTTCTCAAAAAGAGAAATATAAATTAATTTTGCAAGATTTATAAATGTAAGGCTCTTGGCTGATGACCTAATCAAAATATCCACTTTGTAAACAAGGAAACTAGACCAGGGTGAGGAAATGACTTGTTTCAGATGACAGAACACCCAAAGCAGAAAAGATGAACCGAACTGAAAGTAACTTCCTCACTTTGTTATGCTCTATCCTCTCAAGTTACTTTTTTTTTTTTTTTAAGATTTCTTATTTATCTACTTGAGGGAGAGAGAAAGAGAGAGAGCACAAGCAGGGGGAGCAATAGAGGGAGAAGCAGGCTCCCCGATGAGCAAGGAGCCCAATGCGGAGCTTGATCCCAGGACCTTGGAATCATGACCTGAGTCCAATGCAAATGCTTAACTGACTGAGCCACCCAGGCACTTCTACTTCTTTTTTAAAGTAGGTAAAAAGGATACTAATGGAACTTCGGGCTGGCTGACCTGTTGTACAGGGGCTGTTCTGTGCACTGCAGGATGTTTAGTAGTATCCTCAACCTCAACCCACTAAACGCCGATGGCATCATTTTCCCAGTTCCAACAATCAAAAACATCTGCAGACACTGTCAAATAACCTGTGGGAGACAAAAATCTCCCCCAAAGGACAACCACTGCTTTAAAATGCATGATGCTGAAAAAAGACAAAATAAAATAAAATAAAATAAAATAAAATAAAATAAAAGATGATGAAGTTCTAAAGAAAGTCTTAAGATAGTAACTGTAGTCAAGAAAATAAAAAAGAATACATGTGAATGTGATTACTTGTCTTCTTCATTTCCTTTGACCTTCAGCATACATGAACTGCTTGAATGCAGAACTGCATCTGATTGAAGTTTGTTCCTTCAATGTCAGAGGACATTGAAACACGCAGTAAATAAGCTCATTTGAAATGACGGTATTTCAAAACTGTTAGAGGGAAAAATGTGTTGGATATCTGATTATGTGTACCCTCTTGCATTCCAAAAAAGCGTAAAAAATTGCCACGAGATTACATTTAAAAGTCATACGGCAATTCCTCACGTAAGTGTGAAAGTGGCAGATTAACAGAGAACTGAAGTGGAGTCTGTGTCTCTTTCATGCATCATTTGAATTGCCCTCAATTTTCATTTGCGTCCCCCACACAGGGCTTCCTGAATCTTTGGAGCCCCCAAAACTTCTGACAGCAACTAAAAGGTTCAGGATGCGCCTAGGTGGACCGAATCCTGTCACAGCAAAACCAGCTGCAAATGCTCAATGCATACAAATCCATTTTTAGTTAATGGTTTTATTTCTAATTCCAGAAATGAAGTTGGCACCTTGCTTTCATGAAGGACAAAAGATAAGCTGAA
This sequence comes from Procyon lotor, assembly GCA_028646535.1. Lineage (NCBI taxonomy): Eukaryota > Metazoa > Chordata > Mammalia > Carnivora > Procyonidae > Procyon > Procyon lotor. Next base: position 67,977,013 of record CM053614.1, on the reverse strand, counting down.
GTCAACTCTACTGTGTTTTTTTTTTTCACCTTTTATCTTTATATCCTAAATACCCCTAAAGCAAGCAAGTATAAGAATTTTGAGTAAAATAACAAATTATTTCAACTTGAAGGGATTTTGGTAACTATAAGCTAGAGATCTGAGTGGTTGAATAGCTACTAACTTCCATATAGCAGGTGATCAGTAAAATATTAACCAGTTCTCTGATTGAAATTCAACAAAATTATTAAGAAAAAAATCACAAATATGTGTTTTACCATCAAAATTATAAAAATCTCCAAACTCTATTTTCCTACATAAACATATAAGCCTGCTCTACGTAGCAAACATTGTTTTCTTGTTTTGTTTTTTTAAGAGTGGAAGCTGGGAGGTTGCAGAGGGAGAGGGAGACAATCTTAAGCAGGCTCCATTCCCAGTGTGGAGCCCTACGAGGGGCTTGATCTAATGACCCGGAGATCATGACCACAAGCGAAATCAAGAGATGGATGCGTAACGGACTGAGCCACTCAAGCACCCCCAGAACAAACTTTGTTAAAGATTATATACTGGAAACACACACACATACACAAGTAAAGATTATTCCCTATAAAACAGGAAAAGAAAGTAACTACTTTACTGATTGACAGTTTGGAACACTAAATTGTACATAATATAAAAAGAACAAAAAGTGGTCACATGTATATATATTAATTCAGAGTCCAAACATCTTCACAATATTGTGTGAACTCTAACTTCTTGTCTACAAATGTTGGGGTGTACTTGGTGGAAAGAACATTATTTGGCTGACTGGAGGTCAGAGTTCTGGAAGATGTTTGTCATTTAACATGACTTGCCCTAAAAACAACAATGATGGAACAAAAGCAATCTTTCCTAACCACAAGGTAGAGCAAAAATATTTGTAAAACTGCTATATAGTCTGATTATTCAGGGTGTCTTACACACGGATGGCGGTTTTAAAAATCTAACAGCAAAGCAGTCATTTAATATGGTTAGGACCTGATTACTCTGAGGCAGAGGCATGCCTGATGCAACTCCAATTTAATGGCATTATTTAGCCCCCTGTTGAGCTAATATACTAGTATAATAGCTCTTAGATGCTAAGCTATCAGCATCTACTTTCTTCCCAAGTTCAGACTATATCCTTTCCTAGAGAAAAGATAACTACTTGAGAGAAAGGTAAGAACAGAAACAAGGTTATGTTCTATTTCCCAAAAATGGGAAAAGTGAGATTGGTTTTTCCATGGAAGTATTTTTGCCTATGCATTGCTAATGCATCAGATGTAATTTGCTCTTGAAAACTCTCTGTCAAAAATTCTGTACATTCTTTATGATCCAGCTAAAATGCCCACTGCTCCAAGGAGACTTCCTTAATCTGTCCTCTGGAACACAGAATACTAATGATTAAGTTCTCCCCTCCTCAGAACTTTCTCTACTGGCATGGACATTTCTTACGGCACTGAGCATATTCTGGCTTATATCACAGCCACTTATATTTAGAGCTAATCACCACTACCGGTTAGTAAGCTCTTTAGTATATCAATGACCACATCTTTACATCCTCCAGATGAGCTAATAAAGAAATATTCAAACAATTATTATTCATTTTTTCCCCTTCTGCCTAGTACACAGGCAATGAATTTCGTGGATTTCTGGAAACATGATGATCTATGAGATACATTCTTTGACTCGTTTATGCAAACAACGATCTATTAAAATTGTCCAATGTTAAAGAGGTAGACCTTTTTTAGGAGAAATACCACCAAGTGGGCATTCTAAGAACCAAAACAATGATATTATGACACTTAAACACTGGTTTTAGTTTTCCAGGGATGCCATAACAACCTAACATACCCTAGTGGCTTAAACAGAAATATTTCTTTTTATCACAGTTACAGGTGCTAGACTTCAAGATGAGGCTGATGGCTGTTTGGTTTGTTCCTGAGGCTTCTCTCCTTAGCTTATAGAGGGCTACCTTCTACCCTCAGTCTGTGTTGTTTCTGTCCTAACCTCTTTTCAAAAAAAAGAAACAAAACAGTTATTTAGGTTAGGTCCATCCTAATGACATCTTAAACTCCCTAAAGATTTTATCTCCTAATAGAGTCACATTCTGGCCATACTGGCGGTTTGCTTTTCAACCTATGAATCTGAGAAGGAGCACAATTCAGCCCATAAGATTGCCTATTTGACTTTCTAGATCTCTACTACCTTCGTAATACTTTCCCACATTAAACCCTTAGAATTAATACAGACATGTATCTTCTGTTCTCTACTGTATATGCTTGCCATGTTGCTTTAGATTTTATAAAAAGGTTCAAGAAACACTAATTTTTAACTTTTTTTTTTCTGAGAGAGGGAGAGAGGGAGAGAGGGAGAAAGAACGGGAGAGACAGAGAGAAAGAGAATTCTAAACAGGCTCCACACTCAGCAGTGCGGAGCCCAATGAGGGGTTCGATCTCAGGACCCTGAGAATATGACTTGAGCCAAAGTCAAGAGTCGGAGGCCTAACAGACTGAGCCTCCCAAGCGACCCAAGACATGCTAATTTTTAAATAAGAAACACTATCTTCCTAGGAATGATAATTATTCAAGTTCTCCAAAACCTTTTTCGAGAAGGAAACTCTGAAGGTATTTCATAAACATTCATCTAAATGACTTTTCAAAATTCCTGAATTAGATTTTCCTATGCTTTTAGATCTTAGTATTAAAGTTACCTAGACTTGAAATACAAATTATAGAGTATGCATACACATATACACGTTTCTGAATTCTCATTTTATTATTGTTAATGCTAGCTAAAAAATAGTTCCTTTTCTGAAAGGAATAAAACTTTGTTTATATCCAAGGCCCCAAACATAAATGTGTGCATATAATTCCATTGCTGAGAAATTAATTTTTTAACACAAGAGCTATGGCTACCTTTGGCATTTCTTAAACTCTGTGCTTTAACATGTTTCCAAATATGGAACAGTAAGAGGATAGTTGTTTTTAGCTCAGAATCAATTATTTTAAAAATAAGGAGAAAATCAATATGAGACAACAAAGCCGTCCAAGTAATGTTAAAGAAAAAGAAATAGCTAGTTATTTTAAAATGCACAGCTAAGTATGGGATCCTAATCTGTACTTTCTCATCATGGGAGCTACTAAAACTTCACTATGAATATAAAGCAAAAGGGAAAGTAGGAAATGGCTCAAACTCTAGGTAACAAATACAGAAAAGCACGACAGGGAATATTTCCTATTACATAAATCACGTTTGTTTACTTTCTTGTGAGGTAACATTGCCACCCCTTTGGAAGGAATGACAATGAATAATTTGCCTTTCTCTGGTCATATTTTGAACATCAAAGAGACTGCAAAAGAATTGCTTATTATCTACCTACAAATAAATTAATCTTTATATGTACACGTATAACCTTTCCTAATATCATAAAGCATATATGATTATATGTTCAAAGGAACATATATGCAATTCCTACATGAACCCAAATATATTATTAGAAATTAAGATATTAAAAATGAGTTCATTTCTTATATTATCCAGTGAATATTTGCTAATTTTGAGGATGTTGGAAATACTTTACATTACCATAGTCAATTTTACTTGCATATTGAATTCAAAATCCATTTCCCCTGGTTGCCATATTAATGACAGCAGAGACCTCTATGAATAATTTACTGAATATAAACAATTGCAATCCTATACTTTTTAGCACAAGTACTAGCAATTTCCATTTAATGATGGCTTACTATTTTCTAGGTATTTGTTAAATGCTTAAACATCATCATATCTAATCCACAAAAATCCTTTGAAGAAATATTTCACTCTTTATAAACAGAAGGAAAATGAGCATTAGAAAACTTAAATAATTTTCTCAAGTCCTACATAACTGGCAACTCCATGATATATGTACCCACGTTTCTCTGGCTTCCATCTACCACCCCAAACAGTACGCGTACACAGACACACCCCCTCAAAAAATACATCCACACAAGGGATGTTGAAAGAAGTTAATTACACAGTCTTTTAGCTAATCACAGGAATACAAGCAAGAGATATTTTATGGGAGGACCAGGCCCCAAAGTTCCAGAGGGTTCCCCTCCCATTACTCCAACATGCACCGATGTCTTCCTTCCCGAACTTTGAATAATCTAAGCCACAGAGATTAGCACGGAATTGGCATCATTGTCTTAGGACTTTGATGTCTTAAGTGCATCTGTCTTATTTCCTCACCTTTATTTAGAGTCTCAATCTGAGAGTATTATAGGATTGTAGCATTGTGCTATCTAGCACTGTTATAGCATTCTATTTGTTGTATGTCCATAGTTCTCATGAAAGGGCATCCTATATAGGTTGCTCTTTAATAAACATGTTGCTGGCTTCTTTGAGTTGCTGTTATATAATGCAGAGAGTACCTAGAAGGCCAGACCAGTTCAGATGCCTTAGACTGAGTTACCTTGCTACCCAGAAAAAGAAGAGGAAATCACTCTTGAATCAGATCATTTTTTTAAGGATCTTCTCCACTGAAGCAAAACTGACTACTCTTCAGTTTAGCTGGGGTTTTGAACCAGAAACCAAGCCACCCCTAGATATATCAGGCAGTTAAAATATTTTTTTCTCCTTTTTTTCCTCCTCCATCTTCCACTAATACTGGAGGTCATCTAGCAAATCTATTTGACATTCTTTAAAAACAAAGTAGTATTTCCCAAAGAAGTAACAGAGTAGTAACAGAGTGGCAGAATATCCTTAGAGGTCTAATGACCAGCTTGTGAAACATACTGAGATTGCTACTGTCTCCTTTATTTATGACAGCTTTTATATTCTCCAGACCCTTTATTCTCACCCTACTCACAGTTTAAAGGAGTACAGTGTTGCCAAATATCATATTCCTTACTGCTGTTTCAAATGGCAGCTGAGAAAAACATTCTGAGAGGACTATGATCCACTTATTTGACTATCTAACATGGGGTTTACCTATTTTTAAAATATAACACATTTCCTAGCTCTTACTTTTACAGATTTGGGGGAGGTAAACTATTCTGCATTTCTTAACTTTTAGAACAGGTGGCTAAGTCATGGGTGACTGTCCTCCCAAATGACAATCATGCACCCTTTTGATTTTGATGAAGCTGACTTAGCCACCTGCTGTTGATTTCTCACTATCTTAATTCCTCTTGGAGCCATCAAGTTCACTTCTTAAGGAAAAAGAAGAAAATGAGAGCCTTCCAAGCTTGTTCTGTCACTAAAACTTTGATGAAATCTGGCGGTGATGACATAAACAATGAAAGCCTTAATGTGTAAAAGATAAATCTAATGACCTCACAGAATATGACACAAAGGCATGACGAGGTGAGGCAAGAAATGTTACATCTTAATAATATAATAAAGTTATCTGAGGGTCCTCAAATTAATGCTAATAGATGGTACAAAAATTCTGGTCCCTTTCTCTCCTGACTTTTCTCCAATTCTAAGGTTATTTGTTTTATATCATCTTCCCCTTGATAACCCACATAAAAAGCTCTTTCCCAAAACGCAGGCCTCAGTCTTCCATTGTTCTCAGTCTATCACACACAATTACGATCATTAGTATGATGCGGTAATTGAGGGCTTGAGTTCTGGAAGGAGACAATCACTGTCTCAGATCCAGTTCCCAAGAGCATCATTTAACTTGCCAGTACTTAAACTTAACTCAACTGTAAACGAGGATAAACATAATAGAAAACTAACAGTTCCTTTTTAAAGACTGAATCTTTTTTATTAATATATAATATATAATGTATTATTTGTTTCAGGGGTACAGATCTGTGAATCATCAGTCTTACACAATCCACAGCACTCACCTTAGCAGAGACCCTCCCCAAAGTCCAACACCTCGCTATTTCATCTCTGCCATCCGCCTCCCCTCCAGCAACTCTCAGTTTGTTTCCTGAGATTAAGAGTCTCTTATGGTTTTCTCCCCTCTCTGGTTTCATCTTGTTTCATTTTTTCCCTCCCTTCCCCTATGATCCTCTGAAAGACTAAATCTTTTTTTTTTTTTTTAAGATTTTATTTACTTATTTATTTGACAGAGAAGAGAGATCACAAGTAGGCAGAAAGGCAGGCAGAGAGAGGAGGGGGAAGCAGGCTCCCTGCTGAGCAGAGAGCCAAATGTGGGGCTCCATCCCAGGACCCTGAGACCATGCCCTGAGGCAAATGCAGAGGCTTTAACCCACTGAGCCCCCTAGGCACCCCAAGACTAAATCTTTTTAAACTACTCAAAAAGTGCTTGGCATTAAAAAAAAAAACCAAAAACAAAAACAAAGAAAAGAAACACTCAACAATTTAAGTCATTACTATTATTACTATTATTAATGATACTACTGACCTGTTAATTACTATCCTTTCTTGGCTTCAAACACCACAGTTTACTTTCATAACTTGACCTTAATTCGTCTATACACTGATGACTACTAAATTAAAACTTCTCTTCTAGGTTAATACACGGCAGTGATTTAAACATACTCTCAACAAGACATTAGCAAATAAAATCCAACAAAGTATTAAAAGGATTATACACCAAAACCAAGTAGGATTCATTCCAGGTATGCAAGACTGGTTCAATATTTAAAATCAGTGAATGTAATCCATCACATCAACAAACAAAATGAGAGAAAAAAAATATGATCCTATGGATACAGAAAAATAATTTTACAAAATCCAAGAGCCATTTCTGGAAAAAACTCTAGACGAACTAGAAATAGAAGGAAACTTCCTGAACTTAATAAAGGCATTTACCCAAAACTTACAACAAGTATCAACTCCCTGGTGGAAAACAAGATGCTTTCCCCCTGAGGAATAAGGCAAGTATGTCACTGCTCACCATTCTATACAACATTATATTGGACCTCTTACCTAATATAGTGAGAGAAGAAAATGAAATAAAAGGTATACTAATTAGAGAGGAAGAAATAAAACTTTTTTAAAAAGATACCATGATTATCTATGTAGTAAAGTTCCTAAGAATCAATTAAAAAAAACAAAAATACTTCTGGAACTAAGTGATTTTAACAAAATTACAGGATATGGGCTAATACACAAAAGTCAATTGCAAACAATGAACTTGGAACACTGCATCAAAACTAATCAAAACTAATGATATAGTTTATGGTGACTAAAATAAAACAATGAAAACACTTAATTGTTTCCATACATACTAGCAATGAACATTTAGAGTTTAAAATTTAAAACACAATACCATTAGCATTCCAAAATTTTAAATACTTAGGCATAAATTAACAAATATACCCAAGATCTATATGAAAAAAACTATAAAACTGTGATGAAAGAAACTTACAAATCTAAATAAAACTAGAGCTAGTTCAAGTCCATGGACAGGAAGACTTAACATTGTCAACTTTTTCCAATTTGATCTATATATTTAACACAATCTCAATCAAAATCCTGGACGTTGATTTTATGGATATCAACAAAATGATTCTAAAGTTTATATGGAAAGGCAAATGACCTAGAATAGCCAAAAGACTAGTGAAGGAGAAGGTCACGACACTACATTAAGACTTATTATAAAGCTAGAGCACTTGAGAAAGTATGGTATTAGCAGAATAGAAAAATAGATACAACAGAAAAGAGAACCCAGAAACAGACCCTCACCAATACTGTCAACTGATTTTTGATATAGGAGGAAATGCAATTCAATGGAGAAAGGATAGTCTTTTCATCAACTTAGTGCTAGAGCACTTGAACATCCACGTGCAAAAAAAATGAATCTAGATTCTGACCTTACATCTGTCACAGCAATTAACTCAAAATGGATCAATCAGACTTCAATGTGAAATGCAAAATGATAACAGGAGAAAATCTAAGTGATCTTGGGTTTAGAGATAACTTTTTAGATACAACATAAAAAAGATGTATGAAAGGAAAACAATCAATATTGGCTCCTCAATTCTAATAAACGTACCAGACAAATGTAAGATATTCATTATAGGGGAAACTTGGTGTAGGAAGGAGGTGGGGAGAGAGAAGATGCAACACATGATAACTCTCTACACTTTCTGATAACTTTTTAAATCTAAAATAAAACTGCTCCAAAACCAGTCTATTGATTGACAAAACAAAGCAACGAAACTGTGTCCATAAACACAAAATGCTGGTGAGGGTGTGAACCAAGAACAGCTCTCATTCCCTGCTGGTGGGAATGCAAATGGTACAATCACTTTGGAAGAGGACTTGGTGCTTTCTTACAAAATCAAGCATACTCTCACTGTACATCCAGTAATCACCTTCCTTGCAATTCACCCAAAGGAGGTGAAACCTTATGCCCACACAAAAACCTGCACACTGATGTCTATAGCAGCTTTATTCATGATGGCCAGAACCTGAAAGCAACCAAGAAGTCCTTCAGTAGATGAATGGATAAACTATGGTGCATCCAGACAATGGGATATTGTTCAATGCTGAAGGAAAATGAGCTATTAATATGAAGGAAACCTACATGCATATTACTAAGTGAAAAAAGTCGATCTGAAAGGCTACAACTATTACGATTCCATCTACATAACTCTCTGGAAAAGGCAGAACTATGGAGACAGTCAGAAGATCAGTGGTACTTGGGACTTGGGGGTGGGGAGGATTAATATGTGGAGCACAGAGGGCAGTGAAAATTCTCTGCATGATTTACTCAAACCCACAGACTATATAGCACCAAGAGTGAACTGTAATGCAAACTACAGACTTTAGGCAACTATGATGGGTCAATGTAGGTTCCACTGTAACATATATACCATTGAGAGGATGCTGATAATGCTGGAGTGCTGGAGGCTATGTATGTGTATGGGTAGAGGGTATACAGGAAATCTGTACCTTCTCCTAAATAATGCTACAGACCTTGAACTGCTCTATAAATTGAGCAACAGCTTAGAGTTATTTGAATACTTTGAGTAGTCTGGGAATTCATTCTAAATCTACCTAGTCATTTTGAGTTTTCAGTAACACTGCTCTTTTCAATCTGGATAAGTATTCCCAAAATCACAGTAATATTGTAAGGTTTCTCTTCATTGAATCTAAGATGGCATTTATTTTAAGATTACAATACTGTATGAATCCCAGAAAAATAAAGTGTCGAATCAACTCTAACAAATTTTAAGATTCATCTTCACTTCAGAAATTTAAAATGTGAAAAACATACATTGCAGAATCTATGAAACACAAGTAAAGTGAACGGGCTTCTTATGGACCATTCATCATACACGCTATAAGGAAAGAAAAACATTTGCTATTTGCATTATAACAAGGGAGGTCTGCAAATATCAGTTTCAGAACCAAATAATTACCTTAATTTGGGCTCTAAAATTTTCAGTAGTGGAGCACTTGAGCGGCTCAGTTGGTTAAACAGCTGACCCTGGATTTTGGATCAGGTTATGATCCCAGTGTCCTGGGATCCAGCCTGTGTCCTGATCCGCCCTCAGTGGGGAGTCTGCTTGAGGATTCTTTCTCCTCCTCTCTCTCAGCCCCTCTCACCCCACAGGCTCATGTGTGCCCTCTTCTCTAAATTAAGTAAATAATTATTTTAAAATATATATATAAATAAAATTTTCAGTAGTGACTGCCAAGAGAAAAACATGATATTTAACATAATTCAGAGGGTCTATAAAATATTCACAAATTCAGGTAAAACAAATTATTCTAGCTAGGAATAATTAGAATAGCTAATTATTCTAGCTATTCTAGCTAAGACAAGAGAAAAATTTAATGATCAATTCTTCAGAGTAAAAAAGGAATGCCGCAAGACCAAGTCCTGGGTATGCTCTTATGTAATAATATTCAGCTCACCTTAATATTACAAATCCAAAAACCTCAGATGATAGCGTTTCCCTCTATGTTTTCCTTTTCAAGGACTGGCATAATATATGCCCAAATATACTTAATCCTTCACAAGTATTTTTCTTCAATATTATAGTATTTTTTGAAATATTTGTTTGGGTAATAAATTAGATGGGCATAATTTTAAAACAAACTAACATTTAAAAAGTTATTAGCTTTATGTAGGCATCAAGCAATTAACTCAAGCATTAAGACAGACACACAGGAACTAAGAGGCTGAAAAAAACTTCTCCCTTGAAGCAATACCAAGGTCATAATTTGCATAGCAGCTCATCAGCATAAAATCAAAGGTCAACTGGCTCAAGACTGAGTATAATTTTAATGCAAATAATTGGCAAGGCAAGTGTGCACTAAGGTAAAGGCACTGCCAATGAGGAACAATTTCTGCTTATGAATTTAGTTTTGTTGACTCAGTTGACCAACTTCACAGGCAGGTACATTAACTTAAACAGAATTTAAATGGTGCACTATCACAGTCAAGTAAGAATAAATTCCTAAGTCTACGAATTCTTAATTATTTCTATTACCATATCCATAAGTTTAAAAATGCAGTATCTTGCACGTTTTTATTTGCTGAAAGGACTAAGTCAGAACCATCCCAGTTGTAAACTCAATCACCTCACACCTGAAAATCTGGAAGGTTTTGGTATTTACTGTACTATGATCAGAACATCTTAAGTACAGGGGCGCCTGGGTGGCTCAGGCAGTTAAATGTCTGCCTTCAGCTCCAGTCATGATCCCAGGGTCCTGGGATGTGAGAAACATCTGGCTCCTTAACTCAGAAGGGAGCCTGCTTCTCCCACTCCCTTCTTCTGCCTGATGCTCCCCCTGCTCTTGCTCTCTCTCTTTCTCTCTGTCAAATAAATAAAATCTTAAAAAAAAAAAGAGAGAGAGAGAGAACATCTTAACTATCGAAAAGAGCATCTTTTGCTAATAAAATGCTTGACTTTTTTTTAAGCTATTTTCCCTTAATATCACAAATAATCCCCAAATATTCAAACCCTAAAGGGCTACACAGGCTGTCGAACAAAGGGGACACCTTCCTACCCAGTGGGAAGTCAGGGAATGTGGGAAAGAAAGTGCCTAGAGAAGAATTTTAGAAGGAGATCCGTAATGGCCTGTGACATTCTGTCACACTTACTTATTGATTTTACTTGAAGGGAGTAACCACAGGCTTTATGAAAAAAATAAATAAATGATGATGACCTTTTATTTTGGGGGAGAAACTAAGGGAGCTCTCTGAAGAATCTGTTTTCACCCTAAAACATCAACATAAAATTATTTGGTTGCTCTATTATCCACAATATTACGTTGCCCTTGTTCCTGTGGACTTTTTATGATTGTCTCCATCAGTCAGACACTGTTTGGGTCTGTTTTTGAAATGCAGGCATTCGCAAGGCTGCCAAAGCCAATTATTTGCAGGAATGAAGGATAAAAAAAAGCTGTCTGTAGGTATAAATGCTTTTACAAATTTGTGACTTTTCTAGAAACAAGAACAGTATTGTTGAACATTTAAAAGAAATGTGTGGGGGTTAAGGGCTCTCTAAAATATTTTGTTTTATTCCTAATTTTGATTCTCCACAATAAGGATAAATTATAGGGTAAAGACAGGAAGATAATTCAAAATAAATAAAATACGTCTTTCACATTTAAATTAAGGCCAGTTATACAAATGTTACTATTCTTTGAGAAATCAAGTCACTGAAATGCTTCAAGAGGAGTGATAAAACATTTAGCTTCTTTCTTGGGTAGGCACTATGATTTGCATAGGTACAGACATTTTAACGCAATAATTTATAGGCAGTGAATCTAAACCAGGGGGCAACCTAAATTTGTTTTCTGAATTTAGGCAATTCTAGAGTATTTTTCAAAATATGTTGTGTCCGAATCACCTCAGAGAGAATCCTACAATCACTCTGGAGTACTAGATAACAAAATTATATTAATTTTGTCTTTCCACAATCTTACTCTGAGATCTTTATGCATAATAAAATCTGAGAGACACTGCATTAAAACAAATAGTACATACACTTCTAGAAAGGCTAACTCCATGTTTTACCATGAAGAAAGGAGTAGTTACCTCTTCATTAAAGGACAGAAAATGAAAATCAGACTTCTCAAATCTTAGGACTTAAGTTATACTCAAATATTTTTAGAAAAAAAAATGTATTTATTATACATATAATTGCCCTCAAATATTAAGTAATTCAAATTAGTCAATAATTGTCTACTTAGAATTAGGATGATAAACACACCTATTCTTATGTGGTTGTTCAGTCCTGAGGGATGAGAAATAACCACCAACCACGGTCATATTAAGACTTAACCAGAAAAACTAATTATTCCCCACTCACATCTGTATGTATACTAAGGCTATTCTCAATAATCTAAAAAGGTCAGTTTAATCTCCAAAATTCACAAATCCATGCTAACTGGAGGTGTAGACTTCAGAACTTTAGGGAACATAATTGGGAGAAAACTAAGAGGTCAGAAGTCCAGTCACTCCATTTTGTAAGAGGTGAAATCATAGACACCAACAAAGAATGAGCAAAAAGCCAGAATTCTTGATGTTGAATTCATTACTTTTTACTACTATCTAGATCACACAACCTCCTCACACTGTTACTTGTAAGTTTCTTAAATAATACAATTCCCTTTCAACAACTTTTAATTGCTTGTTCGGCTACTAAGAATAACTTTCTCATATCTAATATTTCATATTCACCCAGCTGTGTTCCAAACTGCATATCCCATAAACTCAATGTTATGTACATCAACACCTCACCAATGTTTATATCATGAAGCCATGTAACTACTTTGAAAATGCTCATCCCTGGGGCTCCTGGGTGTCTCAGCTGGTTGAGCATCTGACTCTTGGTTTCAGCTAGGGTCATGGTCTCAGGGTCCTGGGATCCAGCCCCTTGACGGTCTCCGAGCTCAGCAGGGAGACTGCCTGAGATTCTCTAGCCCGCTCCCTCTGCCCATCTCCCATGTGCCTGCACGCACACACTCACTCTCTGTCTCAAATAAAAATAAAAATAAAAATAAAATAAAATAAAATAAAATAAAATGGTCATTCCTAAATCCATTTTTTAAAATAAACTTTTTCCAGGACCTCACATATACATATTTATCAATATATTCCACCCAAAAGACAGAATTAGATTTGGAATTTACTAAAGATAGGAAAGGAAAGGAAATTCCAATCTTAAAATTTGCATATTTTATGCTTTCACATAATTAAATTCAAAGTATGCTGCATAAATCTTTCAAACAGTCAAGAATTGGAATGCTTGATATCCACTTTTGAAAATTATTTTTATGCTGAAAAGAATACAGATAGCATCACCCCAAATCCTTTGGATAAAATACAACCAGCTAATTTGATCTTTTAAGGATACAAGAGACCAAAAATATGGATCCTCCCGTACTGTCATTTCTGAACAGGACACGACAAAATCAACTAGTATCTTGGGCAGCTTCGAGGCTTCTGGAGCTTAAATAGAGAATTTTGCTGTGAAGAAGAGATGATGGTTGGCTCCCGGCAACAGCCTTCACATGGATTTAAGGCTCAGGCCTCCATCATGTGGCTACAGAATTGAGAACTCCGGGCACAAGCTGTAAGAAACCAGACTTCGGTTCCTCATTTGGAAGGATATTCTCACATTCAGAGTTGTTTGAAATCAGAACAGTCTGCCTCATATGTTCTACTGAGGATTTAGGCATCACACAGGGAGCTGTTTGTTTTCCGGTATCATTTGCTCAAAGTAAAAGAAACCACAGCCTCTGCATTGCCAACTCAAAGTGCAACATACTCTGAACCACCGAAATAGTGCTTCGATCTGACAATTTCTCAAAAAGTATTAAAGTCTTTTGGAAGACAAAAAAAAAAAAAAAAACATCAAAGAATCTGAGGCGCCTCCCTCACGGACAGTTGGATATCGGCAGAGCATTAAATTCGGGACAAAACTAAAACTCTGTTATTTCCTGTGCAGTTTATATTCTCGGGGGCGAGTGTAAAATTCATTAAATGTATCAACATGGATCAAGAATACTTATATATGTGCTGATATTTATCAAACACTTCATGTGTGTCAGGAACTGTTCTCAGGACATTCTATGACTCCATTTTTTTTAATTTTAAGATTTTATTTATTTATTTGATAGACAGAGGCACAGCGAGAGAGGGAACACAAGCAGGGGGAATAGAAGAGGGAGAAGCAGGCTTCCCGAAAAGCAGGGAGCCCGATGCGGGGCTCGATCCCAGGACCCTGGGATCATGACCTGAGCCGAAGGCAGACGCTTAACAAATGAGCCACCCAGGTGCCCCTATATGATTTCATTTAATTCTCACAATGACTCTATTATCATTTCCTATTTTGCAAGGAAAGAAACTGACAGAAGAAGGAGGGGGAGTTACGTCAAATGCCCAAATTTTTACTGTCACCAAGTGATGGGAGTCAAAATTTGAACTTTCAGTGTGACCCATGAGCCCATCCTCTTACCAACTGTGCAATGTCACATCCATGTAGGCTGCCAGGGGCTTCGCCAGATAGGAGACAAAGTGAATCACGAAATGTCAGCATTTATAGATGAAGCATTAGCAAACATGAGCAATGAGAATACTCATTTGAGCAAAACTATTACTCCTTCTTTAAGAAAAGGCAGCCTCCTACCTGTCTTTAAAAGAAATACAAACTATATATAACCTCAGATTAGGAAGAACTAAAAGGAATAGAGCAGAGGACCACAGGGGAAGGAAGGGAAAACTGAATGGGAAGAAATCAGAGAGGGAGACAAACCATGAGAGACTCTGGACTCCGGGAACAAACTGAGGTTTACAGAAGGGAGGGGTGGAGGTAACCAGGTGATAGGTATTAAGGAGGGCATGTGTTGGGATGAGCACAGGGTGTTATATGCAACTAATGAATCAATGAACTCGACATCAAAAACTAATGATGTATTAAATGTTGGCTAACTGAACATAAAAAAATGTAAAAAAAAAAAAAAGAACTAAAAATTATTTTGTTTTAACCACAATTACCAATAGCTTTATAAACCACAGTATCTTTAAAATTGAGAAAATGTGTGTATATACTACCTAATATATACACAGACAGGACATAAATATAATTTAAAAATAACAAAGAATCAACCGACAAAGGCACGGTTTGGTTAACAGTACTACAGAATTCCTGGCTTTAAAATGCAGAAATGCATCGATGATCAAAATAAAAATCACAAGAAATTTTCATTCTAGTATAAAAAAAGTAACTATCAATTGATTTTTTTTCAGTAAAAAAATGAAAGTAGGTCTAAAATACAGTCATGATATAAATCTATCTAACCAACATCCTATGCATTACTGATAAGCATTTTCCTAGGAGGAATGGATAAAAGTACTGAATCATGGGTTTCATTTAGCCTGGTGGTTAAACAGTGAAGAACTGTGCCATCTGAAGGGAATATCAAGATGGCAATCTTGAAGAGAGGTCAAAGAGAAGTCAATGGAAGGGACAGCAGTCAACTTTCCCCAATTAAATAGAAAATAGAAAAGGCAAGATTGGTAAGATTGGTAAGATTTTATGGTAAGATTCATGTAAGAACATGATGTTTAAGTCCTTTTTAAGTGTGTACTTCTAAATGTACCCTCTGAAGTAGTACATGAAGGGAGGTTAAGAAGATGACAGGAGCATTATTCTCTTGGCCTTGGGATAATCTGAAATGAAACAAAAGTGACCTAATGATTTCCATGGCTTCTGGAACATACTCTGAACCACCGAAATAGTGCTTCGATCTGACAATTTCTCAAAAAGTATTAAAGTCTTTTGGAAGACAAAAAAAAAAAAAAACATCAAAGAATCTGAGGTGGCTTAAGTCATTTACACTATGGCAAGAAAAGAGCCTCACGGACACGACGACACACGTCTGAAATATTGTCCTGGTAAAGTTATTTTGTAACTAGTACAACTAAGAGCCTCTATACTGGGACGACAGCAGGTAACTAAAGTCACCTTAAAAATCTGAACCCAAACTAGACAGTCTGATAGCCTTCACTGGTGAAACGGTTGGACCTCAGCCCTCTTTGAGGCTGTGCCCTCTACACACACTCCTCTTGGCTCTAGCCATGAAGTGTCCTACAAGCTCTCAGGGATAAAATTACGATGCTAACCCTTCTTGGCTCTGGCTGCTGCTGAGGCTGCTATTTGCAGCTGTGCTCCAAGCAAACGCCAGCTGCTCTGCCAAAATGCCACCTGACCTAACGCTTATTCCTACCCGCTCTGTGCTGTAAGGACCACCACGTAAGGTCTGGAAAACTGCCCCAGACGGCTGCTCACTGTGCTCCCTCCGCTTCCAACCCCTCCTCAGCCCTTGTTTCAATTTGATGACCTTACCGCTCTACCCTCCACCACACCGCTCTCTCTTCTCTATTACCAACTAGGGAACTCACCTGTTCCTCTAACTTCAACTTTCTTACAGGATACCCTTGGAGCATAAGGTGCAAAAAGAATTACACGTTTCTTCAAATTCTACTACGGCAACAGTTTCCCCTAGGTGCAAAGTCCCTGATGGCAAGACAGTGGGTACAGGCTGGTACAGGACGGGTTCAGTAAGAGGGGACCCAATAAATACCCATTTGCCCCTTTATTTACAGCTGTAGAGTCGAGCTCCACAATGATGTTATCATTAAAAAGCTTTTTTTTTTTCCTTGCAGGTAATACAGTACATCCTGATATCCTGCTTTCTTCTATGCTGGTCCACAGTTTATTAGAAATATCAGATATGTCTCAAGTTCAATTCTGAAAAGTTTTAATTTATTTCCCAAGAGCTTTCCTGCCTCCATATAATTTACTGGGTACAATGAGAACAGATCTATGGGTGCTTGTACTAGTTTCTGTTGATGTGTAAAAAACTTCCAGAAATTTTGCGGCTTAAAACAATACGAAGTTATCACCACACAGTTTTCAGAGGTCAGAAGTCCAGAAGGCGGCTTCTCTGCCAACAGTTCCCACGAGGCTGAAATGAAGATGCCCACTGGGCTGCTTTCTCATTTAGAACGTGGGGTCCTTTTCCACACTCATACAGGTTGCTGGCAGGATTCAGCTCCTTGTGGTTTAAAAGACTAAGGTACTAAGTTCCTAGTGGCCCCCAGGAACCCTCTGCCCTGTGGCCTTCTCCTAAACATACGAGTCTGCCTCTTCAAGGCCACCTTGTGAATGGCAGCTACTCCTGTTTCTTATTTCTTTTAAAGGTTTACCTCATAGGGTCAGGATCATCTCTACTTTGAGTAACTCAAAGTCGGCTGATTAAGGAACTTACCACACCTTCATCATATAATATAACATAGGGAGTGATAACCTTGCACCCAAGCGGAGAAGATTAAAAAAGGCATGTGCACCAGCGGGCAGAGGTCTTAGTGACCTTCTTAAGATTCCTCTGCCCATAGAAGATTGGGATTCTAATTATACATGCTAACCACACAGGCAACTTTCAGTTCCTTTTGCAGAACGGGTACATTTATTTCCTTGCTGAAAAGAAGATCCGTTCTGCTTTTGCAGTTAAGCTGTGAACTGTATTACCCCACATGCCCCATCAAATAGACAGTCATAAGCCATTAGCTTTCAAGCTAAAAATAATCCTGAGTCAATCCAAGATTCATTCTCCAATCATTTGGGTTGACTTTAGCATTTAGGGTACTTTGAATACATATAAAATGACTTACACCAAGCCCACTCCTGAGAACTTGGGGCCATTCTGGTGTCAAGGTCATATATTTTAAATGTTTTGGCATTTTCAATTTGACAGTGAAGAGAAGGCAGAGGACTCTTCCATGACCTTACTCAGGTTATCAGAATCTACACAACACTGAGTTAACTAAGAGTCCCCTGGCGTAGGGTTTATGATTAGCAAAGAAATGGACACCAAGCTTTAAGAAGTTTGTCTTTGGATATGTCAAACACAGACCTGATTTCATGTAGTTCACGACAGGTCCTCTTAGATGATGATCTTAATGAAACTACTTAAAAATACCAAAAAAAATTCTATCTGCCCTTAGATCTGGTTCCCGAGTTCTCACATAACAGATGCAGTTACAGAATTATAAAGAAGTAATGCTCTTGGTAAAAAGTAGTATTTGGGGAACTCGAGTCAGGTTGCTATCTGAATTCTGTGTCTCCCCTCAATTGTAATTCTAATTGCCCAAATGTCTACTTAAAAATTAATTAAAGATAAAATGCTACATCGTGGGGATTATAAAAATATTGTAAAATATAATAGTCAGTGTCTCTCTAGATAAAAGGCAAATTCTATCTAGGCCCATATTAAAAGAACAGAGAATAGTCATTTGAAACTGAACAAACATTCTGAGGTGACGTGAAAAAAAATCTGATTTTTTTTTACATGTCCTTCACTTTCTTTCTTGATAGGGTCTCTAAGTTGGGTGTAAATAGCATGTGAGTGTAAGTATAATCATTATTTAAATAAAAGCAAGAGCAGTCTCATTAACATGGTCAAGGGCAGAAGAGCCCGTCAGTGCTGCTCATCGATAGCAGACATCCAATCCACTGAAGGACCCCTGTGTGTGAGGCGTGCGTCCGATTCAATGACCCACCACTCGGCATCAATGGTCTTAAATCCAACTTCCATTTCTCTGTGTTTCAACCACTGCCGCCACCAAGTTCTCTGTCGTTCAAGCTCAAAACTTTACATTTTCTTTGACACTTCACATCACCCCTGTTCAACCCTGTTGAGAGTTTTATTGTAATTTCCACCATTTAATTCCCTTAATTTTCATTCTCTTGGCACTGCTATGAAGACCCATGTACCAAAACCCTGTACGACTGCATCAGCTTTCCAAAACAACCACATTTTTCTGCCCCCAGTTACCAATCTTTCCAAATTTTCACATATATAACTGCTGGGTTAATATTCCCAAATTCCTAATAAAAGGTCATGTTTTACACACTGTATTTGAGTGCCATTTGGCAGATTCTCATCTAACTAGTTTACATGCATTATGTAACTTAAACCTTGCAACAATCTAGCTAAATTCTTATTACCTTCATTTTGCAGGAGAAGAAATTTCATAAAAGAAATACGAAAGAAGTTTTCTAAGGTATCTGACTCCAAAGTTACATCTTATAATCATCATTCTACTGTTTTTCATGTGAATTAACAACACGCACTAATGCCCATCATCTATGAAACTAAACCCAAATGCTTTCAACCTGGAACGCAACTGCTGTTTTTAATTCCTGAAAAATAAGTGCGTTATATCCACCACTGTGCTCTTCCTGTCATTTAGAATGCCATTTTCTGGGGTGCCTGGGTGGCTCAGTGGGTTAAAGCTTCTGCCTTCAGCTCAGGTCATGATCTCAGGGTCCTGGGATTGAGCCTTGCATGAGGCTCTCTGCTCAGCGGGGAGCCTGCTTCCTCCTCTCTCTCTGCCTGCCTCTCTGCCTACTTGTGATCTCTCTCTGCCAAATAAATAAATAAAATCTTTAAAAAAAATGTCATTTTCTGCCACCTATACCAAGTGTGATTTATCCTTCAAGCTGATCTCAGGCTCTGCTCCTTCCATCAAGTTATTGCAGTATCTCCCTCCTTTAAACTTCTTAAACATCTATTTCATTTTTGTACTTATAAAAATGTCTTCTTATACCGGGGACATCTGACTTATTTCACTGTACTATGTGACATTTGTCTTACTGAGAGAATATGAATTATTTAGGGAGACAGACTTTGACTTCTCTCTTTTGCCTTCTCAACACACAGAATAATACCTTACAGTAGGAAAGTGCTTTGTAGATGGTGGGCTCTCATTCGATGCAAACTTACTAAGGGCTCTCCATCGGCCAGCTCCTATAATGAGAATGCTAAGGTATACGGAGGTGAGTAGACATGTTCTGTGACACTGTTTCCTTGCTGTGAAACAATTTCCAATCTAATGATGAGACAAATAAGTATAATTTGTTATATTTTTACATACACAGTCATCACAGTAAGGTAGAAACTGACATGCACAAGAGATCCTCGGGAAGGGGATGGTTAGTAAAATTATATGTCGGGTGATGAGCTATCATGTCATGGGAAAAAAGGAGAAGTAGGAGTTGGGAAGCATAGGTTACATACTCTGGGAGGAGTATAGACTAGCCTGATAAAAATGTTACATAGGAAATGAAATGGTAGAAATTAATAAAACAGTAGATGAAGCAAAGCAGAAAATATCCTGAATGGCAGGCTATGGATTTCGGATTCTCTTTGAGATGCAGTATGGTTCTGAGTATCAGCTAATAATGAACATGGCATATTGCCATACAGAGTTGCTGTTAAGATGAAAGAAGAAACTTTCTACAATACCTAGCATGGGGCCTGGAAAAACACAGATGTTCACCAAAGGATACCTTGTCATTGTTCACGGATGAGAGTTCTGCTTTACACAGATAAATGTGCCACAGGACGGGGACAAAAGGAGAAAATGAATGCAAACTTACAATTAATGTGTCCCTGAAAGGAGACAGAGGCTCTGAGGCCACTAAAACTCATACACATTTGTGGGGGCAACAAGCAAAGCCCAATAGTTAACACTATTCTGTCTTTCCTTGAAGGCCATGGACGTGCACGCTCTCTCAAAGAGACGTTAAAAGGATGGGAAAAGAATAAAAACAATTCATTCTAAATAGTCCTTCCCTTTAAAGTCACTTATTTGTTTTCCTAAAATGAACAAGAAACTCCTACAGGGGGGAAATTCTTCTGGCAACATAGACTACTACCCCGGGCCCTTTCCAGCATCTCAGACATGCATCTCCTTCAAGGAAATCACTGTGCATAGATTATCTCAGGCTAATCATCTTCACAAATGTGTGATTTCAAGAAAGAAACAAAGCCCATTTTGAGCCGTATGGTTTTCCAGGTTTTGGAGGCAAACAACACCGACTGCTTGAAAAGGTGCTCTCTCTCCTTCCCTCCCAAAGAAGCTTTCCAAAGCAAAAGCCCCCTGACTGCCTGCTCTTTTTACATTTCTGCTTTATTTCTGTAAATTTGTTTCTAGGTATTTCTCTTGCTGCATTTATTCTCCTGTTACAATCCTCTTGCTTTTTAACTAAATAACTGAAAAACTTTCTAAAAAAAATCCCCAAATTCTAAGAACATTAGACTACACACTCATGTGTAGTTATTTTAAACATTATTTCACACAAAAGAGAACAAAGGACTAAGCTTATTACACCTAAATTCTTTTGCTGTTGAAGAACTTTGTCTTCATTTGGTTCAAAGGCTCTCAAGAGAACATTTTCTGGAAATGCAGCTAAAACTAAGCAAAATGGTAACTATTCCTAACTTTAAAGTGTATCCTGAAGGTTCCAAAGAGAGACCTAACTCTACTATCCCATGAAATATCAATTTCTTTTCAAGTAGAAATATGTTATTTTAGATAAATTTGAAGACAAAATGAAGGAATAGCCAGAAATAAATAACAATTATTTCTATTAAGACAACTGAAAGAAATATAAAAGTAGGAAAGCTTTCATTATCTTTCCCGTGCCTCAGATAAATGAACATATATATGGAAATCAGATAAGTGGTTATAACTGAATTTTGTTGAAAACAGGACAGTCACAGTTACGATAAAATTTTGTTATCAGCAGTTATATCTAACGATGGTGAAAAAAGTGAATTTAATAATCTCCCTGTGGTTATTTTTCCATCCTATCCTATAGTAGACTATAATGGAGGATTCCGTTTCCTCAAACGTATCTTGCCTGCAATACTCCTGTTTCCAGGACAGAACTAATGAAGGGAATGCTGTTTTAGCCTTAGTTTTTTTGTTTTTTTGTGTTTTTTTTTAAGATTTCTGGCCCCTTTATAAGTTTAAGTTCTTGTAAATAAATACAATGTTCTAGTTCTTTCCTAGAAGACAACCTGTCTTCTAGTAAAAGTTGCTGCTAACCTAATGTCTTCCTGGTCTAGAGATCAAAAAATGAATTTTTGAAATTTCTAAAACCTCCAAGAGTCACTAATTACTAGTGTTAACACTATTCTGATTGACTACATTTATATTGATTTTTATATTATTTTGGTTGTATTGCATTCAAGTGCTTACTCTTAGCTTTTTATGTGCTGTAACTACCAAACCATTTTCTCCATTTTAAAGGTCATTTTGTGTCTCCAATTCTGTAAGAGAACTTTAAATGCTTGCTCACTGAAGAAGCCATTATATACACATATATGGATTTGTACGCATGTACATATGTAAAATATAAGTTGAAAAAAAGGTCTCAGTACCAAAGACATGAGGCATTTGGTCATCTGTATTTTCACATTCCATTTTAACTTATCGTTATTTCCAAAACAGTTAAATTTAGGTTTATGTTTCTATTTTTCTTTGTTAGTATATCAACACCTATGACTTTATATATGTCAGGTTTCCAGTGGATGTGTATCATTGAAATGTCTGTTGAACTTGAATTAGGACTGATAAATAACCAAACGTAAATAACCAAACGTACCTCGCTACATTTTCAGTCATACAACATGGGTTCTGTCAAGAAGCCTCAAACTCAGCTCTGAGGAACCTTTGATGAGGCAGAAAGAAAAATGGAAATAATCTGGAACTATATGATACAAAATTTGGCTTGAATCACTGCTTTAAGATAAAAGAGTATTCTGTAGCTCAGTTTTCCAATCTGTATAAAAATACCCACTTCACTGAGTTGCCCAAAGGATTACTGAGAGATTACATGTGGAAAGCTCCAGTAAACAGACTGGCTTTCCAGTCCAAGGGTTTCTTTTTCTTGGTTTCTTACTCTCAATTTTATTTAGAGTCAGGAAACTTTATCTGTAGTGTTTATCTATTTATATCAATTCAACTGGTTGCTTGAGAAATTCTTCCAAATAAATTCCAAAGCAGGGAATTTGTTTTTTTCCTTCTTAGCAAGTTTTTGTTTTTGTTTTTTCTTGTCTGTGTCTAGAGGCACATCTTGTGGATTTACCGTAAAAAACCAGAAAGAATAGAATAGCAAGAGGGTGTTTGTTTGTTTGTTTTTCATCAATGAAGCCCCTGATTGAAGCGAGAGTGAACACACTCCCTGTAGGACCTCACTCCACACCAGCTGACCTGACAGTCATATCAAGTGACCTGACTCCCGCATCCCTACTCTGTTCAGCCACCAACTTGCTCTGTGTTATTAGTTACCAAAGATCCATACCTCGCTTTGTTCGATAAGTTTTGTTTTATGTGTTCTTTTCTAAGTAAGATGCACCACATTTGTACCTTCCTTCTGCTCTGAAGCAGTTCAGCAGGAAGTTGGTCTTTTCCATTGAGATTAAAGATTCATACAATGAATCCTCCCATGCAAAAAGAGGTCAAAAAAACCAACATGGAAGATTTCTAAGAAACTCTTCTGGGGTAAACCTTACATATTTTGTGTGCATATCTGAAACCAGGGAGTAGACCTCTTCATAAACTACTTCTTATTTGCCTTTAGCTAAGTTTTCTTTTTTTCTTAAACAGGTAATACAAGTAGAGATAATATTTTCTAGAGAGCTTTTATATAAAAATTGCTGTCAATTCTCCTCATAACAGCATCAGGTAATACATAAATTCAAAATTTCATTTATGTCTTTTTTAAGTTTTATTTATTTAAGTAATTTCTATATTGCATGCGGGACTCAAACTCACGACCCCTAGATCAAAAGTCACATGTTCTTCCACCTAAGCCAGCCAGGCACCTCAAGTACAAAATTTTAGAATAAAACTAAAATTCAGCCCAATTTCCAGATAATATCCATATCCAACCAAACTAAGGATTCCTTTAGGCCCTTTAAGATGGAGAAAATGGACTGACATCTAAGTGTTGTAGATAACAGGTCAAGGAGAAAGAAAATACATTAATGAGAACCTGTCGTATAGCAAAATTATCACCATCCTACTGGGGGTGGGGGATAGGTGGAATATGTGATGGGGATTAAGATGAGAAGTTGTTGTGATAAGCATCAGG
>CM053614.1:67917565-67952637 GCA_028646535.1 Procyon lotor | reverse complement strand
TACCAAGGAGAGGGGATGGAAAAGCACAACCTCAAACTCTGGGGTGGTTTTATACACATACCCATCAATTCTCTGATACTCCTCCCCCCAGCAGGTGAAGCTTAATTCCCATCCCCTTCAATGTGGGCTGGATTTAGTGATTCACTTCCAAGAAAA
Source organism: Procyon lotor (assembly GCA_028646535.1). Lineage (NCBI taxonomy): Eukaryota > Metazoa > Chordata > Mammalia > Carnivora > Procyonidae > Procyon > Procyon lotor. Next base: position 67,952,481 of record CM053614.1, on the reverse strand, counting down.
AGATAGAGCAGAAGTGATGGGATTTCAGAACCTCCGAAATTAGGTTTTAAAAACAGCATGTCTATTATCATACGATCTCTCTGATATGAGGAATTTGAGAGGCAGGGCAGGGGTTCGTGGGAGGTAGGAAGGGAAAATTATTTAACAAGATGGGATCGGGAGGGAGACAAACCATAAGAGCTCTTAATCTCAGGAAACAAACTGAAGGGTGCTGGACGGTAGGGTGGGGTAGAGATAAGGTGACTGGGTTATGGACATTGGGGAGGGTATATGCTACGGTGAGCACTGTGAATTGCGTAAGACTGATGATTCACAGACCTGTACCCCTGAAGCAAATAATACATTTTATGTTAATAAAATTAAAAAAAAAAAAAAAAAGACTCAGCATGTCTTCCGTTTGGGGGGCTTTTGCTGCCTCTCTCTCTCTCTTTGATCATTCTTTTTGGGGAAAGCCATATCGGGAGCAGCCTTATGGAGGAAAATTCCACCGGGTGAAGAACCAGTCTCCCACTAGTAGTAACATATGTGGAACTTCCAACTCCAGTTAATTTGCAAAGACCCTAGCCAAGGCCAATAGCTTGACTACACCTCCTTGAGGGATCTTGGGCGAGAATGATCTCACTCCTGCTTTCCTGATCCTCAGAAGTAGTAAATGCTTGTTGTTTTAAGCTGTAAATTTCACAGTAATTTATTATAAAGTAGAGAAGTAATATGCATCCTAAATATATAGTGCCAATAATAACCAATACAAGAAAATGGTGATGCGATCACACCAGAAAACCCAATATTCAAGAGCTGTCCTAGCCTCAGCCATTTCATTATGGAGCACCAGCTTCCTGGCTTTTTACTTGCAAATTACTCAACCCCAACTTCTGTAATACAGTCTGATAATATCTATCATCCTCGTACTTATTTCTGGGATTACTCAATTGGACAAAGGCAAGTAATTACTATTGTCAATATCTGTGTTCTAACTTAATTTTAAATGAAACTTCTTAAACCACTTTAAAATATTTCTATAATGTGACAATAGCTACATCTTCTTCTGTAAAGTATTATTTTCTTTCCATGTAATGGTAGTTAAATCTAGAGACCTTTTGAACATAACAACAAAAAAATCTATTTCTTACACTTGAAACCATGTATCAGCTTCAGGAAAAGATTTGGCAACTATTTCTATTTTTTTTTTTTTTACGATTTTATTCATGTATTTGACAAAGAGATCACAAGTAGGCAGAGAGGCAGGCAGAGAGAGAGAGGGAAGCAGGCTCCCCGCTGAGCAGAGAACCTGGTGCAGGGCTCGATCCCAGGACCTTGAGATCATGACCTGAGTCAAAGGCAGAGGCTTTAACCCACTGAGCCACCCAGGCGCCCCAGGCAAATCATCATTTTAATCTCAATCTCTCTTTCCTTCTCTTTACTCCCCTCTGCCTTTCCCTCTTCAAGTGTTATCACTAATTAGTACATCAGGAATCTACTACTATTGAAAAGAAGCTTTCCAAGAGTGAGAATAAGAAAGAACCAAAGTTAAAACTATATATATATATATATTTTTTTTTTTTTTAAAAAAAAAAAAAAAAACAAACTATATTTTTTTATCCACTTAACTTCCAGAGAAATACATGAAGGCTATAATGATCTTTGGTCATGTTACCGAAAGAGGACTGAGTAAAGAAAACATTTTAAGATATTCACAATACCTACATATACCTGAGTTTAGAATACAATCTTGACATTGGCTGCTTTAGACCTATCTGCAATTTAAGAAGGATGCTATTAAAATATTTCTTATGTGAAGAATTATCTACATATGACTCAAATTATTTTATTATTTTTTATTTTAAGTTTAATCCTGTCAATTTTTCTTGATGAAAATGATAGCTCAATGCAAGTTGAGAAAAATTTTCCTCAAAAAAAGAAATCAATAATTTATCATGGCTCCTTAGATTCTTACAATAATTAAATCATAAAGGCTTTGTTGTAGAGGTTTTGTTGTTATAGTTTCTATCAAAAGTGCTGAGTAAAAAAAATGGATGAGAAAATTCAGATTCATGAAAGAATTTCAATTAGAGGAAGCATTTAAATACTTTATGAAGGACATATATTTCACAATAAAAGCTTGATTGCTTAAAGATAACTCTTCATAAAACCACCAGAGCCTAAAAAGTTGGAATGAAAAGTCTCTTCTTTCTTGATTTTTAACACAATATTATCCAAAATTTCTTATTTTTTTCCATCCCTTTTCATCTGAGTCCTTTGCCTCTTCTTTTATTGCAATTCTCACCAAAAAATATTATCCATGTTTTTGTCTTCTCAATGATCCGTAAGAAATTGAGAAAAAAAAATGTACTGAGAAAAGAGAGGAGTCTGATCTTCCATTTGCCAATATCTCTGGGACCTTAGCCATATTACTTCATTCTCCTGGGACTCACTTTCTTCAGCTACCAAATTAATCTTTGTGCCAACTCCTGTTCAGCTCCAACATTTTATAACTCTCAAATCTTATATCCAGATCTTACACATCTCCTGAGTTAAAAAATATCTGTACTTTCTCCCTTTCTCTACATCTTTCCCCCCTGCTGTTGTCGCAAAGTCAAATTTATTTAAACCAATTTAACCCTCTACCTGCACTCCCATCTCCAGTTTCCCTGCATAAGGAGGTCATACTTCTCAAATATCCAGACCTGGAAATCCATAATTTGTGAGTCTTCCCTTCCTTTTATCTTCAACATCAACTCAGTTGCAAAATTCATTTGAGATTTTCACCTCTCTCACTGCTGCCTATTGCCTTGGCATTTCCATTTCCATAATACTACTTCTGACTTTTATTGCTACACACCTACACAACCTCTACAGTTCCAATTTAGTGGTCCTGCCACAGTGTCTCTATCATGCAGTGACAGGCTGAAAATATCACTGGAGGGCAGGGACACCATTTTCACCTCTGAGCCCCATGGTGTGTGGGACCTCATTTTAGAATTGGAGATGACAGCAATTAGCCTAAACTTCTGAATAGATCATAAATTCATCAAAATTACATTTATATTGAAATTATAGTTAAACTAAGAGTCATCACAAAATGGAAGGGGGCAAATATCTTCCCTCCTTGTGAGTCATGGCTCACTCCTATAAGAATTTATTAAGCATATTTCATGAAATATTTCATATTTCATCGTGCTACATCTTAAGGAAAGAGAGATGATCATTTTCTGCCTTCAGGAACTCACTCCCTTAGAGGAGAGACAGAAATGTAAACAAAAATGTGTCACAATACACAGAGAACAAAATTCTGCATTGGAAGAAAAATACACTGAATGCCTTGTATTTAGCTTTCCCCCACTCAAACACCAAAGAAGAACATTTTTAATGCAAGGTAACTGCCCTGTATCTTGTTGCTTAGCTGTAGGAATTTAATGAGACACATTAATTCTGAAATACCCAAGAAGCACACAGTAATACTGGAATGCAACTGCAGATGCTGGGACATTATGACTTTGAAAGGTGAAATTTTTATTTTTAAATATATTATAGTCTTTGAAAATAATTGCAATAATAAAAATGATTAGTTGAAATAATCAACTAATGTGGAGGCAACAAATAAAGAAAACTTCATGTGTAATTAAAACAAATCCCCTTTAGGTATTTACTTCTAAACCTTCAACTATTAAATCTCAATACCATCCTGGTGGCCTTAGATGTAGAAAATTAATTTAGCATATTATTAAAAAATCAAACGTATTTTAATTCTAGCTAAATGACCCTACGTTTCTTGAAGATCTCTAAGCAAGCATTTTATTACCACATGAAATGTCAAGGGAATTATTAAAATAATTTTCCTATTATATCCTTTGTAATAGTTGTACTATCAATAAATACAATACATTCATGTTTGACAGAGACAAAGATCTCCAAAAGATATCCTAAACCTAGAGTTGTCAACATCCTTAGGGTATTTCATGGGTAAAAACTGACCCTCTGTGTATATACAAAACTTAGAACCTCCTAAAATCTATGTGGAAAGAAATTTTGTTAACCAAGAAATGATTAGATACCTATCAGATAAGTTACTACTGAACTTTAATAAGATGAAACTATCTTCTAAGAAAAGGGCCCAGTTATTCGAAAAGGGCCCAGTTATTCCCAGATAAGTTGGGTGAACACATCCACACCTAGAATGATGGCCAAAGAACTTAACAGAATGCCCACCGATCTGAGCCACATCAGCAATTAAAATTTTCTAAAAGACCTTTTTTTTCACAGACAAACTGGATGGAACAACGCATTACCAATTTCTTTTCATTTAAATGCTTAGTAGTATAGACTGATGAGGGGAAATTATAGAAAGTGTCACTATTTGAAAATCATAAAAATAACTAACAAAGGTGATGGTTCAGAAACAAAAAGAAAATACCTATTTGGGGAAAGAGAATGTTTTTGATCAACCTAAGAAATGTCTGAAATGCATACTTTTCACAATTTGCCATTTGTGTGTTCATCGGAAAGACAGGAGACATATACGACTAATGAAAGAATAATTCTTTCATATTGTATGGCCTTAACTATAACCAACTATCTAGTAAGTTACTCTAACAAAATGGTAAATCACAGAATACTGCCTAAAGAAATGAAGAGCAACAAAGGTCTAAGTGCCCCCTAATGGAAAGAGAGAATCAATCCAATAAGCAGTTAAATAGATTGCATCTGAAACAGCTCATTGATCATTTCACCAAGTTGGTATTTTGAGCCCATTAGAGGCCCTTACCAAAATCAGAGGTATTTAATAAAATATACTCGCTTGGAAAAGAGATTATCGAAAAAAATCGATATGCCATTCATTTTTCCATTAAAACTAAAAAACTTCCTCAAAAAGACATGTAAAAATTGAAAGAAATCACCAAGTGGAGTACAAAGTAGTATCAAAAGATTTTCTGGAATTAAAGTCAGAGTTTTAATGGCTAAACTTCTTGTGCTGTGCCAGCTTTTAACTTGACAGATTTATCAAACAGCCAGTTAGGATGCAATGAGATCGGTCCCTTTCTGAGCACCCTGATGATACTAGGTCTTGCTTCAATGCAGGTCCCCACTGGGTGAGCTGGTCTTTTGTTTTACACTTTTATCCAAAGGAGCCTAAGTTCTAAACTAATACATCCTACATATTGCTTTAAACATAAAATGACTGCAGTAAAGATAATAAACTGCAAAGTGCATACATTCTAAAACATGGCAGATGCTATTTCTGTCAAAAGTAAATTAAATGACACTGAGGATTGATAGGATCCAAGTAGTGTTTTGCTTTAACAAAATTGCTAGGTTTCAATGCATTTTAAACCCTGAACATCAACACAGTAAGTTTGCATGATATCTCTGTAATGCCAAGTTAAAATCTAGCATATCCAAAAAGAGCACTGGGAGCTTATTCTAATATAGATGTGTACAGGAATAGGTGTATATAAACTTTTGATAGAAAATAATTCGGAGATTTTTAACAATTATAAATGTTAACACAAAAAAAGCCTAATTTACGCTAATTAAAGACATGTAGTATATATCCAAGGGATTTTCTCTGATAGGCTTTTTATAGTTTACAGGGAGCTAAGAGTTAAATATGAAAGACTGGTTCAAAAAAAGGTGATTAAAATTTTTTTAATAGAAAAACTTCTTTTTCACTCTCAGATAATTTTGGATATATCACAACTATAATTTTGCTATAAAAATTAAAATGCGGGCAGGTCCTAAACTGAAAATTCATGTCTAGTACTGGTTGGTCTTAAAGACTCTCAAGGACTGTACTACCTCAGTGTGCCTCTCCAAGCCACTCCTTAACTAGTTTCTCAGGCTTTTATAAAACTCAGAGTTTTTCTAAGTCTCCTCTACAAGTTTATACTGAAGTACCTATAGATCATTGTATTCTTATAATGTGTCCTTGCCATGCAACTGATTTATCCAATGAATCCTCCAAAAGGTAAATGGTTGAGAAATTCACTTCTTAAAACTTTCACGTGAAATATTTGTTTCCTCTTCAATGTCATTTTCCTCTGGCCAAAAATAAGCAAAGTAAGTGAAAAAACCCCTCTCTAATGTGTTCAATCTTCAGTTCATCAGTGAATTATAACCGTCTGGGGAGTGAACGTCTTATGGGTAAAGAGCTATCTGATAATCAGCTCTTGAATCTGTGCCTATTCTAGATCTAATTTATAAATAAAATTAACACAGTATATATGTTACATGGTTACTTTCAAGATATTTTTGTGCATTGTTTCAGTATCTAGGACATGATACTCTGCTTTAATAGAAAGGATAATTTTTAAAGTACATCAACATACGTGCATATGTGTACATTTGAGTCAAATACTAAGGATTTCAAAAATATTCTTCCTTTTAGATTAAAATATGATTATATTCTGTATCTAGGAGGCCACTTACAGTGCCTAGTACATAGAGTACAGTAAAGAAATAGCATTTATTTTTACATTAAAGGGTCCTGCTACCGTTTAATAATTGTCACTTCACCCAGGCTCTGCTACTCTATCGGTATCATTTCTCTTTTCCAGCTTTTGTGACTGAAAGGGGTGAATAGAAGGAGGAAAGCCTGCCTCTCAGTCATTAATAACAAGATTCATTTCATCACCTCACACCTGTTGGAATGGCTAAAATCAACAACATGAGAAACAACAGGTGCTGGTGAAGATGTGGAGAAAGGGGAACCGTTTTACTCTTGGTCAAGAGTCAAGGTAGAAAGTAAAAATCAATTTACTTTTACTCTCTGCACCAGCAACTGGTGCAGCCACTCTGGAAAACAGTATGGGGGTTCCTCAAAATTTAAAAATAGCACTACCCTATGATCCAGCAACTGCCCTAGTAGGTATTTACCCAAAGAATACAAAAATACTAATTCAAAGGGACACATGCACTCTGATATTTATAGAAGCATTATCTACAAGAGCCAAATTATGGAAACAGTCAAGTGTCCATCAACTCATGAATGAATGAAGAAGCATATATATGTGTATATAATAGAATATTACTCACCATAAAAGGAATAAAATCTTGCCATTTGCCATGACAAGGGTGGAGCTAGAGAGTATTATGCTAAGCAAAATAAGTCAGAGAGAGACAAATAACCATATGACTTCATTCACATGTGGAATGAACAAAGGGAAAAAAAGAGAGAGAGAGACAAACCAAAAAACAGACTCTTAAACAGAGAACAAATTGATGGTTTACCACAGGATAGGTGAGTGGGGGGATGGTTGAAATACGTGATGGGGATTAAGGAGGGCACTTGTCATGATGAGCACATGTTGTATGGAAGCATGGAATCAGTATGTTGTATATCTGAAACTAATATTACACTGTACGTTAACTAACTGGAATTTCAATAAAAACTTAAAAAAATAGCATTCATCTCAAAGGGGCTGGCATAAATTCACGAATACTTTCTAACTGAATCAGCTACCTCTTTCCCTGGCTTCCTCTTTGATTCCTTGCTATTACTGCTGTTGGGTTTTTTAAGTGGTTTCACCAGCAAAAAAAAAAAGAAAAAAGACAAATAATAGATAACAGTAATATCGTAAAGGAAGAAATCAGCTTCTGTCGGACTTCATGTCAAGTTTTATTTTTCTAAAGATTTTATTTATTTATGAGACAGAGAGAGAGAGCACAAGTAGGGGAAGCAGCAGGCAGAGGGAGAAGCAGGCTTCCCGATGAGCAAGGAGCCCGATGTGGGACTTGATCCCACGACGCTGGGATCATGACCCGAGCTGAAGGCAGACACATAACTGAATGAGCCACCCAGCATCCCATTCATGCTAAGTTTTAATAATGAAAACAAATGAAAACTCCAACTACAGATAAAAATGCTTAAGGAATAGATGCCTTATTTTAGCAAAAAGCAACCAGGTCTAGATAAGACATAGATAAAGTTTCAATCAAATGAAGACAGTCATATGATTGTGCCAGAAGTTCTTGTTGCATTCTGATTAAGTAGATTCCAGTTTCCTCAGAATCTAATCACAGCTGGATTTATCTGCCCCAAAAATGAAGTCAAGGAAAGATTTGAAAACAGGATGATTTATCTGAAGAAGACAAAACAAAACCTAGGAGACGCATCAGGGGCCAATGTCCAAGGCAGAACAGCTAAGTCCAAAAAATATAAGAGCTTAGAAGATTTCATGGGAGAGATCCAAATTATCCAAGCAACTGAGAGGAAGGGAGGACAGGGCAGAGCTAGCAGTCAGAGGTCAAGATCAGTGACTGCACGTTAAGGCAGTCCACGAAGAGCCATTTCCAGCACTCAGAGAGTACAGGAAAAATTGCTGCCCTGCCCTCTGAGCTCTGGAGTCTTTCACATGCCTCCTAATAATGGCCACTAAGAGAAATAAATTTTTAATTTCTCAAATATAAACAGATAAATGGAAATTGAACCTATCACTGCTATTCTATAATCAGCAAACATACATTATTAAAACATCAAAATGGTGACATTTAGCTGAGAGATTTGTTAGATACGGAAAGCACTCAAACCTTACTTTCAAGGAGCTGTTTTCAAATAGAATTTTAGGTTGGTAGCTCTGAGCCATGTCTTATTTATTCCCAAAATAGCCTCAGTCAACCTTTACCGGTCTATTTCTTAACAGAAATGGGGAAGATGTACTCCAAAAAGGAAAATCGTATTTTGTAACACATGAAAGTAGACTTTTTCTTTCAGTTTGTATAAAATCACCTTATCTGGCCAGATAATTATGATTCAAGATATACTCCAGATGTTGCTGGCATTAATTGTTAATGCAAACCTATTTAGTAGAACATTTATAAATTAGTACTAGCAAAGTAAAAGATAAAAGCTTCTGGATACAGCTAACTTAAAGCTAATGAATACTATTAATACCCCACATAGGTAATACTAAGAAAATCAATTTACTCAGATTCTCATCAGAATTCTCAGAATCTAAGTCAAAAAGCAAAGGCAAAGTTAATATACAAATCTAAACCGAATTATATGCAAAATATTATTTTCATTACCACTTGATATACTGTTGCTAATGGAGCTACTAATCCCAGACGATATTTAGGGGACACAATAAAAAGCTGATTTCTATATCTCAATTTAGTGGCATCGTAACAATACCAATAGAACCCACAGCAAAATAATAATCAAAATCTGTTAACCACTCAACTAGAGCTAGCTTAAAAGCCACATGGAAACTGTAGAATGGCTGATAAAAATAAATCAGAAATTATTTTTATTCTTATTTCTAAACCGGGTCAACTGAAATAAAAACAGAAGTGGTGATGAATAATCAGCTCTCATCTTCCCTTCCTGCCATTCAGGGGGCAGAAATAACTCTGACAGAACCATTGATGAAGAAGAAGAAGGAAAAAAAGAAAAAGTCCATTTTCAGCACTTCTCCCCAATTTCCGGTTTTCACGTTTTTCTGACTATGGCTTGAGGACAAATAACTAAATGGTCCCTGGAGTCCTTACACTTGGAAATGTAGTCTCAAAAACATACGTTTCTACACATTTTTGGTAGATGGCTGAAGCTGTTTCTCAGTAGGTACAGAATGCTTAGTACATTTTCAGGCTAAATGATATTATATGATTAAGAGAGGATTTAATACCTTTTTACATTTAATGAATAAAAGCAATGCTTAACTTGTCCTCAAAATAAACTAATATACAGATAAACTCAAAAATGTTAATCAGAGACTAATTTAAATATCGATTTTCCTGTGTAATTTGAATCATCTCCCTAAAGTCATAAATCTTAACTCAATTCATCATTCTTCTTACATTTATACCAGTAATATTTTTAATAAAGATTAAATATACCTTAGTCAACTACTTTTAAAGTCTTTTTTTAAATAAAGTGCTTTTTGATATCTTAGAAACTTATCTGAATTTCAAATACTGTGTTATGTTCAGTTATACTGATTGCACTTTCAAGATTCAAAAGGATAATTTGACAAAAGGGGGAAAAATTGATAAAGTTCCAAATTTTACAAGGCTGTATTCTTTTATCTGAACTAAAACCATACACAAACAAGTAAACTTTGGATTACACACTCAGAACCCACAAGAAATCAATATTTTCAAAGTACTCTGATGAACAAATATGGATTATATAATTAGTGAGGGGGGGATTAATGTACATGTGTTTTATACAGGAATTTTACAATTTATTTGGTAAAATAAAGAGGAATCTTATGACTGTATCGGCTTAGACAACTACGCAGTGGACTATAAACAGCCTGAGCAACATATCACCACGTCACATCATATGAATAAAAATGGGGGGCGCCTGGGTGGCTCAGTGGTTAAGCCTCTGTCTTCAGCTCAGGTCGTGATCCCAGACTCCTGGGATCAAGCCCCGCACTGGGCTCCCTGATTAGTAGAGAAGCAGGCTCCCAAGCAGGGAGCCCGCTTTTCCCTCTCTCACTCCCCCTACTTGTGTTCACTCTCTCGCTATGTCTCTCTCTCTCTCTCTCTGTCAAATAAATAAATAAAATTTTATTTTTTTATTTGACATTTATTTTTATTTATAATGACATATAATGACATTTATGATGACATTTATTTTTATTTACAAATAAATAAAATTTTATTTATTTATTTGACAGAGAGAGAGAGAGAGATCACAAGGAGGCAGAGAGGCAGGCAGAGAGAGAGGGGGAAGCAGGCTCCCCGCTGAGCAGGGAGCCTGATGTAGGGCTCGATCCCAGGACCCTGAGATCATGACTCAAGCCGAAGGCAGAGGTTTTAACCCACTGAGCCACCCAAGCGCCCCCAAAAATAAATCTTAAAAAAAAATGGAAAATTGCCAGACCTATATTAAAATATTTGAAAACAAGGAAATGAAAGAATCCTAAATCTGACAAGACCTTGAAATTCACACACTACACAATTTTTGTTAAGTTGTACATATACCATACATACCATACTTTAAAAAACACTTCTCTAACTTAGATTAATCTAAGATTAGTGTTGTAACTTTTCTATTTTTCCTTTTTTCTTTATTTTTAAAAATCATCAACAATCAAAGAATTTCTATAGAAGGGCAATGATTTGTCAGACCTATGCAAAGGAAAATAACACCTCTTAACAACAATTACAGATCACTTTTTTTTTTTACCTCATAATAACATTTATATTTTTAGATGTTTCATATGTATAACATATATGAAATTTTGCTTTATATTAAAAGAAAAGCTAAACAGATGACCCTTGATGAAAAGTCAAAGTAATATAAAGTATTTCATTTTTCAAAATTGATTAACAGGTTAAAGTCAACTATAATAAAAACCCCACATACCTGAAACTTGGGAGAGAAAAAGATATCTAGAAAAGCAAGAAAGCAGAGTTCTGAAAACTTGGGAAAGAAAGAATAATATGGAGACTGGTTTTTTGAGCTATCAAATACATAAAACTATAATACTTTAAAAGCATTATGAAGAACAGTCAGGCTCCCCAAAAGAACAAACAGAATATCCAGAAACAACGTCAAACAGTTTGATGCATTTAATGTATGATGAAGGACCTTCATAAATCACTGGAAAGAAACTATTATTCAAGAACAAATAGTGAGACAATCAACTATTTGAAAAAATCGCTCTAAACTTCATTTTTATACGCTATACACAAATCTCAGATGATTAATGTAATGTGGTCAATGTTAAAAATGTTATAAGTAAAAAATGGTTATTGAGAAATGTTTATCATATTAGAGGCAACCTAAACAATAAAATACTAAGTCATTATGATGCTTATTTTTTTAACATAGAAAATATCTGTATATTTTAAAAACAATATACAAAATCAAATATGACCTCAGCTTTGAACCGTATGTATAGAAAGTGAGAAATTCAATAAAAACCTTAATTATCTGTGGATATGAAATACTAGCTTTTTGTAATTTTTGAGGTCTTTTTATATTCAGTAAAAATATTATGAGGTTGTCGATATTGCACAGTATACCCAAAATTAATGTAGAGAATCAGTTTTCCCTGGCTCTTTGTTAACCTTTACCTCTGTGTATTCCCTGATTTTTCCCAATCTGACAGGGAAACATTCCACATTTTCATGGATAAATTATAATCACCTTTGAAACAGCTGGACCCCACCATTTTAAGCAGATGGAAAATTTGCCCATCTGTTTCCTATTAGTGAATAGATTAAAGGAAATGGTAGAAAGAAAAAGTAAGTGCTCTAAGTCTACATGTAGAGAAGGCAGAAATTCTGTTCTGTGCCATGATTTCAGAGAGTGCTAGTGATGATCCTACCCCCAATATTTCCAGCATTTGGAACAGATTCTTTAAATTACACCATTCGTGATATATTGCATTGATACAAATCCTTCTCCTTTAAACAAAAAAGATCTTTAGCAGCAATTAATATATTTAAATTTCATCAGTCATGTGTAAGAGGAGGGTGAATATAATATTCAAAATTCTTCTTGGGAGCAAGTTGTGAAGAGGAGTAAGGCAGGGTTAACATGAGAACACCGTACGTGTGGGAAGAGAAGTCAGAGCAGTTAAGTTAAAGGGAAAGATGAAGACTGGAAGAAAAGTGAGACTATGAAGAGGATCTCTTCCCAATATTCATCCTTGCGAATTACAGATTCTGAAAATACAGAATACTGAACTGTCTTCCATGACAGGAATTCATCCTGAAGATGTCCTTAATTTTCAAATGATATGAGAATAAATTTTATAAGCTTTGCTTTGGATACATTTATGAATTTTGGGATGTGAACTGGAGGTAGTAAGGAAGCATTCTAGAAGAAGACCAAAAATTGTTAGGTATTAATATTTTGAAATAGCTTTTTTAAGGCTCCAGGGTAAAGAAGTCTTTGAAGACTTGTAGCAAAAGACTGGAAAAGCTATTCACATACAAATGAAATAGTTCATTAAAATTCACAACTGCCTTACATTACATTTACTTTTAATTGGAATCCCAACTTAAAAGCATCCTGTCTCATTCTGTCTATATTGTGGTTAGGCATGCTGGTAATAAATATTAACCAATAATTAAAGGCTAGATGTTGTAGCTTTCCAGAATGACAGTGTATTTTCTCAAAATATCAGAGGCCTCATAAATGTTGTTATGTTAACTATATCAACAAATAATTCTGTTATTTTCAACATTACCATTGAGTTAGAGTTACATTTGTTTTCAAAGATATTATCATACCACACACACTCTTTAAAAACAATTGAGAGTTTAAAAGACTTTCACACACCTTCCCCTTGATCAATTTTGCAACATACCAGCACATTTCCAGTTAGCACCAGGAAGAAGGTTTTGACTGGTTTTAAATCTCCAACGATAATTCCACTTGTGTTAACAGCACCCGGAGATTTCTCTATTCATCTATCAAAACCACACTTAGAGTTGCAAAGCATGCTAAAAATGGGATTTGAGGGACCAAACCAGACATTCCTCTTTGAATGTGATTCATTATAATTTCTTTGTAGTATACTAGCAAAACAAAATCATATGGTCCAAGAAGAGGAAAGAAAATCAGTGCATCTTCCTTGCATATTTACCATAGTTGGTTCAAAGACCATAAAAACATACACTAATAATGACACCTAGGTCACACCCACCCCCAGCTCAAACTGACGTCAGCATAGTTGCCATACCATTATCATTACAATCCTGCAACAGGTCAAGAAATGCACACCATTTTCAAAGAAAAGTGACCCACGGAAGGCAACGTGTGTTTTGTAATTTTAGTTTACTTCTGGTCTAAGTGATAGGTAACTTATCCAACGCTTACTGTTTGCCAAACACTGTGCTAGGATCATTTATTGCGCTATCTCCCAGTTTAGGAACTAGTGTCAAGTCAATTTTATAGGTGAGGACACTGAGGCACTGGGAATTTAAGTATGTGGTCCAAGATTACAAAACTAGTAACAACCCATTAGGTGTCAAAACCAAAAGTCTGCCACCACTGCCTTCAGGCTTACAACATGCCTCAAAGTGGACTAAATGGCATGACATACTCAAGCTCCCTTATTTCAATAATTTTGTGTTCAGATTTCACAGTGCCAAGAGTACTAGTACTTGGTAAATACTTGTTGGCTGAATTCCCATTAAGAGGTGCATTATCATTTTTCAGACTCTAATATTTGAAGAATTCAGTTTCTTTAAAAAAAAGACTAAAGAGCCTGTCTTCTCAAATGAAGAACTTTTTGTAAAATGACTTAACTGAAGTTTCTTTTCCATTATATGATACAAAAATAATAAATAAATGGATAATCCTGTGGATTTTTTTGTAGCACTGTGGCTCGGACAAAATTTCTATCAAATGGTGTTAATACTATAATGAATTTTGACATCAATACAGTTGTTGAATGTGACTTGATAGGCAAATCATCCATAGGGTAAACCAAATATGACCTTAAAAAATAATGGTATAATTATTTATATTTAATAAATCTGATGAAATCTGACAGTTTTTACTTGGACATTTGTGACTTCTCGATGTATTAAATACAGGAGAATAATTCTTATTGACAATGGCAAGTCCAACAGTGCTAAGAGACTTCTGGAACAAAAGCCATTTCCTAAGATAGAGACCGACATTAGTACCTGACTGCTTTTGATTTAAATGGCAAAGAACACATTACCTTATGATTATCTAATACAGCATTAATCTGGTCTGAATATTTTTTGATCCTGGCACAACTTGGTCAAAAGGAAATCTGACAATACTAATCAACATATATATTTTCAAATACTCTGATCCAATTATTTTGCTGCTGGGAAGTTAACCTTAGGAAACTAACAGGTATTTAACAGCTACATGTTCAAGGATACTCATCAAAATCTTATTTGTAATAGTAATAATATGTCAAAGATGGAAATGCCCACCATATGTATTTCCAGATATACAGAAGAGATAAAGTATGTGCACCCACAATATAAACTATGAAATAATGCTCAATATTATATTTCTAATGAATATTTATTAATAATAGTCTAGGAAAACAGCATATATATAGCAGTTGCATATAAATATAATTTATCTACAGGTTTTAATTATGGGTGATTCTTGGGTGCCTGAGTGGCTCAGTTGGTTGAGCTACTGCCTTCAGCTCAGGTCATGGTCCTGGAGTCCCTGGATCCAGTCCTGCATTGGTCTCCCTGCTCAGCAGGGGGTCTGCTTATCCTTCTGACCTTCCCCCTCTCATGCACTCTCTCACTCTCTTAAATAAATAAAATCTTTTTAAAAAAATGGGTGATTTTGTCATTTCTCTTAAGAACCTTTCTATTTTTAAAATATTTTACTATGAAGTTCTATTTCAATGAGAAATATTAAAATGTTATTAAATTTATGAGATCCAATAAATGTGTAAAGAAAGAGAAAGGGGAGCGCCTGGGTAGCTCTGTGGGTTAAGCCTCTGCCTTCAGCTCGAGTCATGATCTTAGGGTCCTAGAATCGAGCCCCACATCGGGCTCTCTACTCAGGAAGGAGCCTGCTTCCCCCTCTCTCTGCCTGCCTCTCTGCCTACATGTGATTTCTTGCTGTCAAATAAATACATAAAATCTTAAAAAAAAAAAAAAAGAAATAGAATGAGATACATCAAAGATATCAAAAAACTAAGTATTAATCCTGAATAATATACCTCGTTAAAGTAATTCTAAGGTAATTCACGGCTATAGCAGAGTTAAAAAAAAATCTACAGTCATCACAACTTCAAAAAGAGATCTGCATAGGTTTAAGATATTTTATTTTAATTTCATTTTAGCTTGCTGAATTGATTCAACATTTTATTCCAAATGTCTACTCCCAATATCATACCAAAATATAACTCATAAAATGTTATGGAATCAGTTTACATGAAATAAAATGTAATGCCATGAAATAATTCCTTTTAAATGTAGATAATGAACAATCTCTAATTTTTTCTATCACAGACCAACTGCTCCTCAGGGGATCACTTCCTTCATCCTCCAATTTTGGTTTTGAAAAATTAGAGTGGCGAAATGACAACTTGTACTGTTTTCATGAATCACAGATTATGTTTGGCACTTTCCAGGTACATCCTCGAAACTGCAAGAGTTCAGGAGATGCATGCTAATGAAAAACAGGAGGGTAAAGAAAGGCTCTTCCAACATCAGACATGAAAACAAAACCTTCGCAGCCAAGATGATGACTGGTTTCATCTCGACTGGATATACAAAGAAAGAAAACTGTACCAACAAGGTCCTCTTAAGGTCCCTGAAGCCCTCAATAAAATGTTGGGAGAGACCACCATCTTCCCTTTTCAACCCACACACTGCCCATGCTATTGTTTGAATTCCTGATGCCTCCAGATCTGTGTCAGCAGGCAAATACATTCAAGGGCTGGAGGGTTAATTCCACCAGTGCATTCTACAAACACTCATGGTATGTGCCCCTCATGGATTCATTTTTGTTCTCCCATCTTGAATACAGGACTCACTGTGGCCCCTCCCTCTTTGTTACCCTCAGCTTTCAATGGTCAGCACATCCTGCCTCAGGAATACCTCAGGTCCTTCTCCTCATTTCCATCACTAGTGACAATGCCCGAGAAGAGCTGTCCTTATCACAGGGAACTTTATGTTGCCTTCTTCAAAAGGTCTCTAACGTATCTCTAACTCTTCTCGGCTATTGTCCACAATGCTGACAAGATAATCTTTTGAAAAAATCAAGTGATTATAAAAATCCCTAGTGAAAAATCCTTCTGTATCACTCATTTCTTCAGGATAATATCCAAAATCTTATGATTTATAAGCTCCTTCAATAGAATTGTATTATACACTAGGAGACCAAAAAGAGTCAAGTTCAGATCTGAGTAACTTGTCTAAAATTCTACAACCTAAATCTGTACAGAACCTCATTTCGGTATATATGTAAGTTTTATGCTTCATTTAAAGACTAGTATAATTTTTATTTTGCATTACATATTCAGGATAGGGAGATTTAAAAGTGCTGACGCTTTTTGAATTGTCTGAGTTCCACTCTACCATATCTGAGGTGACTTTTTCTATCTCACCAGCTTCATCTCTCCACCTCCACACCCTGGCAACCCTTCTCCAGGCTTTCTAAAACACTCATATTCTAGAACAAATTGGGCTCTCTCGTGCCTCTCTAGCTTCGTACTTCTTTTCACTTGAGTGAAATGGTGGTCTCCCCCTTCTTTTATTAACTCCCCAAACCCATTTAGGCTGTCCTCTCTCCAGAATGCTCCCTTGGCTCAGGCCTCAGACCACACACTGCTCTAGATAATGCTGCATGCTCATTTTCTGTCAACCTTTGCTGACCACAACACCCAGTCTTTGTCAAAGTCTCTACTCAGTAGTTAACATAACTGGTCCACCTCTTGAAAGAAAGGTTTGGCATGGTTCACTCCAAAAGGCAGGGCAATCCCCACTGTCAGGAGCAGGTGGCTGAAGCACTAAGGACCTGAGGCCCAGAGGCCAATCGTGGTGTACCACGGTTCCAGATCACGTCAGTCACGTGCCCTGGCCTGTCTCAAATCCCTCTTGCCTCCAGAATCACCTACCCTGTGTTTGCAAAGTAAGGAGGCCTCCCTCTAAATTCAGTAATCGTTTCAGTTCCTGAAGATCCAGTTGTTTGTGTTCAGGTAAAATGTGCAGCCAATTTTCTCAAATTAACACAGAAAGTCAGCAATTTGAACTTTCACTCATAAAGTCATAAATATTATCTACACAAAATAATGTGCTCTATTGGCTGACATGTGCTAAACACATAAAGATTTCAAAATTACAGAGAGTGAGAAATCCAGGTAGCAGAAGAGTAAATGGAAGGTGACACTCGTCCCCCCCAACTCAAAGCAGAAATTTAACTTTCCTTAAACAATTCATCAGTTAGGAAGCTACCAGCATGACTGCTTTCCAGAAAGTTTTCAAGCAACGATAAACATTCTGTATTCACAGTAAAAACATTAACTTCAAATCAGAAGTTCTGAATAATCTGTGTAAACTGGCCATGACAGTTAAACTTGGTTAAGTCTTAGCTTTCTCAGTATTAACTTATCTTTCATTAAGGTGCTTCCCCAGATCTAAAGTCTCATAATTTAATAACACAAAGCCTTGTGATGAATACAAAGGGAAGACATGCATTTTTAGAGGAATCAAGAGAACTTAGAAGTTTACTATTATTTTCATTTTGAAGACTAAAATATTCTGAAAGCTCTTTTAAAGTTAACATATTTCCTGATAAACTTAGACCCGGAACACTTAGATTTTCACTGACATTTCTTCCCTCTTCCCTGCCAGATAAATAAGTTGTCTTAACCCTGCGCTAAATACAAAATATTATGTCTTCCTATCACTGTTGCCTTCTCACACAGGCATATTAATGGGGTTACAGACACTTAGATTTTAGTTTCTGATAAATAAACTTATGTACAGAGTTTTTGAACCAATCAGAGAAGTAAACCTATATATATAATTTAAGTCTCTTATATATGATGTTTTGATGAGCAATGAAATATGTGGTACCAAACAACCCATTTTTAGTTTCACAGAAAATAATGATTATTATCTATTTTTTAAATATAGAACCTTGCTTCTCTGAAAAGAATTCAAGTATGTATGTATATAAATGTAGTTCTCCACACTAAATAATGATTTGTGGAATGAGGGATTTTAAAAAGAGAAAATATTCACCTCTTTAATGCCAATCCATGTCTGAAAGCTAGAAAATATCTTGCCAACCAAATATTAGGATGGAAAACACCACTTATTTCAAAATACATCAAAGGATTGATGAGCCAAAAATAGCTATGGAAAAGAGAATTATACTCTCTCCAGCCAAATGAAGAAAATGGACTTTTTCCCCTAGTACTTTGCCACTTGTATGAGAGATTTGGAGGAATAAAACTCTGATTTTGAGAATTACTGAGTAAGAATGGTGTAATCTCACAAGTAAGGACTGAAGTGATTTGCAAGAGCTAAAACCTCTAATCAGCTGCCAATTTGGATGAGTTTTGCCAGGCTCGGGAAGAAAGTGCTCCCAAATTTCCTCTCTTCATTTTTTTCTCCCACTTAATGATACAGACTTTGTACATTTGGATTTGCTAGTAACAAATACTCAATTGCCTCTGCATTTCGAAAAACAAGGCCAGGGCTTGAAAGAAAAACGTGTGTTTCAATTATGTAAGAAGGTTATTCAACTGTACTATCAACTCCCTTAAAAATTTTTTTTTTACCAGGAGGACTTTAATCACGTGCCATATTAAAACAAATGCCTTTGGTTCAGTGAAGAAAACAATTTTAAAGTATGTACTTCGCTGATGGAAGTTTCTACATGCCATAATAAAAAATCACTGGAGTTATCCTTGAATTGAAAACAAGTAATATGGAAATGTCATTCCAAAGCTCCTTTTTTTTTTTTTATTGCCTGTTTGTTAAAAATGTGCCTGTTCCTCACGAGAATTTTAGATGACTACTGAATATTACATTTGAATGGGGGTGGGGCGAAGCAGTGCATTCATTTTAAAAACCTGAACTTAGACAACCCAGATGCAGTATGTGGAAAGCGCTGTCAGGAATAACTTGGGATGCCCCAGAGTTGGCAGCCGTGTGTATAACATGGTGCATGAGTCACTGCGGGGGCCTCCTAAACAAAATGTCCCTCTTTGCTATTTGCCATTACGAATCCTGCAAGTGCTTCAGTTTTCAGAGAAATTCTCAGCCAAACGTGAGCTCCCTGGAAGATAAAAACACCCTTAAGCCATTATCTCTAATTCCTATATGTCTCAGAGTTGGTAGTCACTTGAGAGCCCAGACTCATGCGGATTGCGGCAGGGGTAGGGAGGGAACAGAGATGCCGAGAAAAGGACAGGAGGGGAGGCATCGAACACAGAATTTCTCTGTTTTATCACTTAGTTTGGGGTCAGCCCACAAAGTTAACTCCCAAATTTAATGATAGAATCCACCTAAACCCAGGTTACATTCTCAAGCTAAGGTTGTAAATACCCTGATACAAATCCAATCAAATGTCCATCTGTATAATTTGTCATTTTAAGAAGGTTATATGAATGGAACAATGCAGTATGCAATATTTAAAAAAAAATTTTTTTGTGACTTGGCATAATTCTTTGAAGATTTATGCAGCAAGTTGTATGTATCAACTGTTTGGGTTTTTATTGTTTTTTCTCAGTAGTCCATGCTGTGGATGTAGCATGGTTTCTACACCTATTGAAGAACATCTGGATTGTTTCCAGGTAGGGGCTATTATAAAAGAGCTGCTATAAACATTTGTTTACAGATTTTTATATGAACACAGTCTTCATTTGTTTGGATTAAGGGCCCAGGAGTACAACACTTAAGTTACATAGTAGCTATGTGTTCAGCTTTTAAGGAAACCATTAAACATTTTGTAAATGGTATAATTCTTTTTGTATGTTGCTGAATTCTCTTTGCTAATATATTTTTAAAGGATATTAATGTATATATTGATGAAACGGGACTGGTGCAAAATTTTATTTTTTTGTACTGTTTTTGGTGCCCCCATCCTCTTCTATTTTCTGGAAAAGACTGTATAGAATTGGTGTTAATTCTCCCCAAATTATCTAGAAAAACCATATGGATTGGGAAGTTTCCTTTTGGGGAGCTCTAAAACTACAAATTCAATTTCAATTGATTCAATAGTTATAGGGCTACTCAAATTATTTATTTCATGTTGAATGAGTTATGGCAGTTTGTGGGTTTTGAGAAATTATTCTATTCCACTGAAGTTATCAAATTTATGTGTACCAAGGGATCTGTACCATCCCTTTATTATCTTTTTGATGTCTGTGGGGTCTGTAATGATATCCCCTGTGCCATTAGTTCTATTTGCAATTTGTGTTTCCTCTTTTTGTCAGTCTTGGTAGAAGTTTGTCAACTCTGTTGAAATTGACAGGAAACCAGCTCTTGGTTTCCTTTTCTCTATTATTTGGTTTTGAATTTCATTGGTATCTACTCTTTATTATTTCTTTCCTTCTTGTTTGCCTTTATTTTACTGTTTTTTAGTAGGTTCTTTAGATGGGAGCTTAGGTTATTAATCTGAGACTTTCCTCTTTTCCAGCCTATGTATTTAGTACTATAAATTGCATTCTGTTGATTTAGGTGAGTCTTACAAATGTTCATATGTTGTATTTCATACTCACTCAGTTCAATGTGTGTTGTTTTGTTTTGTCTTGTTTTAATTTACCTTAAGGCTTTCCCTTTGACTCATCCATTATTTGGATGTGTATTTAGTTTGAAAATGTTTGGAGATTTTTAAAAATCCTTTACTCATTGCTACTTTGCTTCCACATGGTTAGAGAACACACCTTACATGATATAAATTCTTCTCAATCTGGTGTCTTATAAATGTCTAATAGATTCTGATATACAGTCCACACATAAAATCTTGTCCTCCATAAGGAAGTCATGACCATTCATTAAATGCAGGAGCTCTCCATCACTTCCAGCACATTAATTTAAAAAAAAAAATTGATGGTATTGAACACACACTAAATTAAACTTCTTAACTCAATCCTCTCATTCTTCATACATTACTAATATGTGAAAAGATTATGATTCACACTTGATAAGTTTTAGAGCACATTCCTCTATTGTAACTAACGTGATCCTCACATTACCCCTTCTGAAAAATTTGCTGGGTGAGAGTAACATCGCCGTTTTTCGCTGATGATTAAATAATGCAACTAAGGCAAAACCTACATTTTGAGTCCAGGTTTGCACTCTGTGCTGCAGAAACTTTGTTGCTGTCTGAGTGAACACAGCAGAGTGGTTGGACTTGAACCCTGACTCTAACAATTACTAGTTGAATGACCTGTACAAGTTAGTTACCAGCCTCCTAACCCAGTTTCCTCACCTTCAAAATGGGAATCATGATACCGTGCACCTCAAACGGTGCATAAGAGGTAAAAGATTTCATAAACGTAAGCAGCTGAGAGAGCAGGGCCTGGCACAGAGCACACACGCCATGTGGGTCAGCGAGAACTGTGTATCACCTCTAGTGGGAAAACAGGCGAGGCTGTCCATAAAATCCAGCAAATAAACAGCCTCTGATTTGACTTTCGCTGTCACTATTTTCAACGTAATAAAGTAAATCAGTGACGTTAATAAAAGTAAATGAACATGAAAAGATAAATGCAAAGGCCCGCTCATTTATGGCATACAAAACATAATTCTTAAACATAATTTAACGTAAGTTAAAGTGCTTCTGCCTCTGGTTCTTTACCATCATGCTTTACAAACTGACCCAGAATAATCTCGTGATAGATCCGCAAATCTAACACATTTCATTTTTTTATATTGCAACTGCCTCAAATTGCTTTAGAAAACAGAGCCGTTTGCCCTTGTAAAGAAAAGGAAAATATGCTTAGACCTCAAGGACCAACAAAACTCCTAGAGCATGGTCATCCTTTGAAAACTGGTCTGGCATACTAGGAAAAGCTGGACATCCTCACTACACATACTATACTCTGTAAGACATGGAATGGACTCATCTCTGTTTAACAAATAAAAATTATCTTTAAGGCTCTGACTATTCGATGTTTTCTGAATATATTTTCCCCCATCTCACTATAATAAATGACAACTTGGATTAATACCATTTGCTGATAAAATCATAATATAAACAAGGTAAGATAACTATTAGAAGGAACTCTTCTAAATCGCCTCATATTTCCACACCACTGTTATTAGAGAAACAAATGGGAGTGTTTGTCTAAGTAAATACAAATCAGACGGGTAAGGTTTATTCAGCTAAAGTAAGTGTCTCTCAATGTCCCTCATAAAGAAGTCAAAAACACCATTCTAATCTTGGGGGGCTACTGACATGCTATGGCCTGGACTACTTAGAGGATCAAAACTTTTCCTGTTTACTAATCTGATGATTAAGATAATCAGAATAAACATCTTAATAGGCCTCCCAGAAAATAATCCATTTAATTAATAATAGTTAATAATATATTAATTAATAATAATTAATAATATATTAATTAATAATATAATTAACTGATGTCTAATTTGGGGAAGAAATACCATTTACCATTTTCAGTAAATACTGCAAAGTGAACAGAGAAGTTACCCTCTCTCTTTCAGATGCACCACCTACAAGTGTATCTATTAGGATGTTGCTACTAATAAACCAAGTAAAATAAAAACTCAGCAACTGTTACACATAAGGCCCTGTGTTGGACACCAAAGGAACAAAAATCTTGCCTGCAGAGTTTATAATCTAGTTCAACTGATAACTGTCGGTCCTAACAGTGAACTGTAAACTTTATGTATCTGGAGAACACCTTTGATTTTTAGAATTTTGGATGGCATATATGCAGGAAGTAAATGCATCAAAATAACTCTAGACACAAAAGACAAGGCGATGATGAGCTGTAGCAGGCATCAACCATTTCAGAAAAGAAGAGGAATTCAAATTCGTTCTTGAGGAATAAACAGAACTCAACAAAGAGGGCAGAAGAAACTCCAAGAGGCCTGTGAAGAAAGGCCCTGGGGTGGGAAAGCACAAAATGTATTTGGAGACCAATGAAATACACCTGGGAAGTTGGGAGTGGTAAATTTTACACACTGAACAGCTTACATAAATGCTAAGCCTATAAATTAAATAAAAATGTGACAGATTTAAAGTATTAAGCTATGAAATGTGAAATCTCCTGTCTAGATAAAGAAAAACCACTGAAAGCTTACTGGCAACACTTTAATGACCGAGGGGTGGGAGGGAGAGTAGAATTACCCAGAGAGTGAAGGGAAGGGATGGACACAAGAAAGGAGGCCGGAAGCTAGAAGGCTCCAAACAAGGAGTGTGAAAGAAAAAAAATACCTTGATGAGAAAACAAAATAAGAGGCACACCACAGAGTGTGGCTTATAGCATACACAGTATTTTTTTTTTTTTTACTTTGTTTTCATTTAATTTTCTAGCTTTACTGAGATACAATTAACAAAAAAATGTGCATATTTAAGGTGTCCAATGTGATAATTATATACAAAATCTAAAAAAGTCTAACAGCAGCAGAGTAGAATGGTGGTTACTCTCCATTTTGTTGTGCAATATACTTGCAAATTTGCTAGGATTACATACATTTTAGGAATATACTGACTTAAGTCTAGAATTAGAAATGATACACTCTCCATAAAGCACTCCCCACCATCCTTCCTCCTTCTCCTGTCCCAAAATCTAATAGAGAAAATACTAGGACTATCAACATTCTGAAGCCTTTTATAGAGGTTTATTAGAAAGAACACCATCTTTTTCAGGCTATTCATACAACACACACGACTGTAAAATCTACTATATTATATCAAATGACATTGTTTAATTTTTTCTGGCTTTATGTATGTACATGTTATACATATACGTGTATATATATGTATATATAGGCTGTGTGTATATATATTATATGTATGTGTATATATGTGTGTGTATATATAAATATATATATAACAGAACTTGTGCCAACAAAGATGCTCAACTAAAAAATAATTAGTATAAAGGTTATGTTATAAATGAGAAATTCACATATTCCCTATATTGGAATTAGTTTAAAACAACAGAACAATGTACACACACATATCAATTTTACACACCAAGTTTTATAACAGTTTCAAATCTTCTTTTCACCAAAAATATAAAATATCTGGATAACCTTTTGAACATAGTAAAATATTCTGCCGTTTGTAAGAACACTAACAAGTGGCATTTCAGCATTTTAATATGTATAGTTATTTGTTATGGTCTTTTATGAAATAGAGTAACAAAAGATTCTTCCAGTTTCTACCATTAATTAGTGTAATATCTCTTTGTATTTCTTGATCAAATGTAAGCATTATTTCTTTATTGCAAAATTGAAAACAATGACAAACTCTTTTTTACATAGCCAAGAAAATGATAGTTGGTTAGAACTTGAGAATAACTTCACAAAAAAACTGTACACTAAAGAAGAAAAATAAAACAGAGAGAGAGAGAGTTAACTTGTATTACAGTTCTAATATAAATTTTACTTAGGAGTGGATATAAAGCCCATTTTAGATATATCTGCAATCTGTTAAGGATCAGCAATCGAAAGAACACACCATCATAGGCTAGGTAAAACTGCATCATCAGTGATTTACCTAACTAGTATTTCTACTTCCTTGGATATGCACTGTTAATAAAAAAAAAATTTCAAACAAAAGAAAGAACAAAATTGGACCAAATGAACTATTTTCACACAACAGAGACTTACTTTTGCTAAAAATTACTTTTTGGGGTTTCATTCCTTGGTCATAGCTTTAAAATAATTTATTCTCTTACCGGTTTTTATGACCAAGGGCAATACTGAGGCAAAGACTCTTTAGCAATTGAGCCTAATACTGGAAAATTCTGGCATTTTCTTCAATAGGTGAATGCTGGGGGAGGGGGTATAAAATGGAAGATCAACTGTGGAACAATCTGACAATTGGGCCCTAAAAGGAAAGAAAGCGTGTGTGGTTACCAGAGTGCCTTCCAAAAGCACAG
Organism: Procyon lotor; assembly: GCA_028646535.1. Taxonomy (NCBI): domain Eukaryota; kingdom Metazoa; phylum Chordata; class Mammalia; order Carnivora; family Procyonidae; genus Procyon; species Procyon lotor. Next base: position 67,926,976 of record CM053614.1, on the reverse strand, counting down.
ACATGAATGCTGTGAATTTTCGCTTTCGCACTACAACCCAGCCTACCCTGGGATGCCCTTCACTTGGCCATGCCTTTTTAACTCTAGTTTTGAACTTCAGCTCATTACTTGCCAGAGCAAATACTACTTTAAGAATACAAGGGAGAACTAATGAGACAGAAGCTTTATCATAATCACAAGAAAAAGAAATGGTTTCCAGTATTCTATAGGATTCAAAAGGAATCAGAGATCTAATTTGGATTTCTAAAGAGTGGGCCATATGTGACCAAAAGAGCTGACTAAAGGAACCCGGGCAGTTCATTAAATAGGTATCACAGTTTGAGTTCAACCAAGATAATCTTGAGAAAGAGGTAGAGTAGACTTCATTTCCAACCATCTATATTTTTCAGAATCACACTCCGAAGAAACAAGGAGAACAATAAAAGAGGGTAATGGGGCACCTGGGTGGCTCAGTGGGTCAAAGCCTCTGCCTTCGACTCAGGTCATGATCTCAGTGTCCTGGGATCAAGCCCGGCATCTGGCTCTCTGCTCAGCGGGGAGCCTGCTTCCCACTCTCTCTCCCTCTGCCTGCACCTCTGTCTACTTGTGATCTCTCTGTCAAATAAATAAATAAAATCTTAAAAAATAAAATAAAATAATAATAAAAGAAGGTAAGATTATATGTTGGACTAGCTGATCTATATTTCTTCTATGCCTCAATGCTATGATTTACAATTATGATTATACAGTAGTAATTGTGTTGAGGTTTCACTGTCCAACACAGGACAACTGACTTAATTCTACAGTGTTGATGAGAAATAGTAAGTAGCTGGAAGTTTTTTAAAAGGCTATTTAGATCATTCTGAGACTTTCCTTCTTCAACTAAACTAAAATCAACCTAATTATTCTCCTTCATAAAAAGAGAGGAGATCTCAGTTTTTATTTTGATTAAATCCTCCAACCTTTTTTTTTAATTTGAATATCCAATACATCACACACTTATTATTTCCTGTGGCAGTGAGACTGGAGGATACTGGAGGATATTTGACCAGTGCTTCCAATGGGCATCCAAAAAAGGCTCCTAAAATTCACCACAACTGAGCCCAGACAGTGAGGGATGAAGACGCAGGGGTTACAATCATGCATAGTAACAGCACACTGTCCAGGACACTCCAGCAGTGGCTTAGCAAAGCCCTAGATTTATTCTAGCCCTTGGAGAAACACATAGATTTCACTTGTTTATTTCAACATGAACCCTATATCCATTCTTTAGAAGTCTACTCTGTTCTGTGCCTGCATAAAAACAAGGAAGGAATATCAAAGTTCTTATAGGTACAGAGTTTATATCCTGATGGGAGAGAGGCTATTGTATGGCAGGATTTAAGGGTGTCACCAAAAAAGAATTCAGAAGACAAAAAAGTCACTTGGGTGTGGTTACAGACACAGAGAAGCTATGAGAAAACTATATTTAGACAAAGCCTGAGCCAGAAGTTACTTGAGAACTCTTTCTGTACTCCAAGAGAAAGACGTGTGTACAGTGTATTTTCAACATTTATCATTGTTACCATTTAAGTAACAACTTAAATGTTTTTGTCAAGTATCATGACTTTTCCTTGGTTGTATGGCCCAAAAAAAGCAAAAAAGTATAAAGAACCTATGCTTTTCCTTTTTTGTGTAATTGTTAATGTCTGAGACAATTAGCAGCCTCCTGAACATTGCTGAGAAAACTGTAAACTTCCAATGAAAGTTTCATTCTTTTCTAAAATCAGTGACAGGCAATGTTCCAGGTAGCCCAAAACCCCAGGTTTTTAATCCATCATTGTTTAAACCACCATTGTTCTACTGCTTCTGAGCTCAGTGACATCTGTTTTAGACATGCACAAATGTTTGCAATGAAGGGAGTATATGAAGTGTGAGGGGGTATAGCAGAGATTAAGTTTGTGTACATGGTCCAGGAACAATTGAGCTCCTCGTGGGTACGTGTTATAGAATCAGAGAGAAGAGATAAGTTTCTGCGGTAAATATGAAAAAGCCAAAGTGGAAATGGTAACCCGGTATTTGGTGCAGCCCAGATAGCATTATGAGGGCTCAGAAGACAGAAAAGTTGTCATCTGTGCTTGGCCCAGGTGTTACTTCCTAAAAGGAAAGTAGGCATATCACCTGTCTCACTGCTAGCATTAATCTCTGGGTATATTTTGTTACTACGCAAGATCTTCAGCATTATGTTTTCTTACTAAAGGATTATAAAATTTACCCTCCCATTTATAGTGATATACACATCAGTTTCCTATTTTGGGAGTCAATGTTCAAGAATCTGCTCTAGAGTTAAAAACAAATTTTCTTTTAAAAACTGTGTCAGATAAAATATACCAAAGCTACATTCTATTTGGCTTTGCACTTGAGAAAGTAAGACCAGTTGTATACAACAAAATATAAATATCTATTACTGGTATGTTAACTTTTACATGGAATATTTTATTCAAAACCTATACATAAAATTCACAAAGGACTGAAATATAACCTTAGGAATTAAAGTATATTAAAAATACAGACTAGGTGACTCTATTTTTAGACTACAGTTACTTTGCCAGGGTAATCTTATCCGCAAAACTACAAAAATGAAATCACTTTCATTCTGAATTCTTTGAACTGTGACATGTGAACAAGTGAACAAGATAATAAAAGTAAATGGATAGGGAAGCTAAAACTCAATCAATTTCAGCAGGGACTTTTACTTTAGTTAAAAAAAATTAATTATAGTAAATAAATCTATTTACCAGATAATACCTGATGGGCCTTTGGGTAATTAAGTTATTAGGTAGGAGGTTGCAGATTCTAAAATGCCCTTAGGATCAGACTTGTATTTACATACCTTATGGCCATAACCAAATAAGATGCCCATATTTATTTAAATGATTGAAAAAATCATAATTTGTACAATCATTTACTAAAACTCCACACACCATCATCCACCCACTCAATACAAATTACATTAGTGATCTTAGAATCAAGTGCTGCATTTTATTTGAATGGTCATTTTCCTATCTTTTATAACTTCCCCTGCCCCACTGCAATCCTTCTGCCTCTCCACCATACACAAAAATAAAGCAGTAGGTTAGGGAAATAAAGACAGACATCAGAACTGGAAAGATCTGGGTTTGAATTCTATCTCTGCCACTTCATAATATCAAGCAAGTTAATTAAAATCTCTGGCATACAGGTCTTTTAACCACAGAATTAAAACAGCAATACACACCTTATATCATGATAGTTTAAATTGTGCCTTCTAGAGTGACTGTCATAAAGTACACAATCAATATGTACGGAATAAATTCCTCATTGACAACTATATAAGTCCATTCCTTCTAAAAGTCAAGATATTTTACCTCTAGCTAAAATAAGTTTTGTTTTCATAAGGCAAAAATAAAATCTTAGTTTTCAACTCTCTTTGGTTTAACAGGTTTGGTATAGTATAAGTCAGATTCACTGACAGATCTGTCCTCAATTTAATGGTTTATTTACTTGATGGTTACTCTCCTCATTAAGAAATTCTAGTGATATTAGTTAATCCACCTAAAATGGTAAGTTGTTCATGAGTGCTATGTAGTGTTAAACTGAATAACCTACTTAAATTTCTTTTAGAACTCTCTGAATCAAAAGACAGAGAGTATATCTGTATATGAATATAACTTTAAATTGAAAACATAATTATCAACATAGACAAAGCCCAGTACTTGGCACACTGTTGATGGATGTTAGTTAACTAATGTATGTGGAAGTAAAGGACAATTTGAATGGTAAGTGTTTTACTTTTGGCAAAAGAAACTGTGACATTTTAATGCAGCAATGGCTGAAATCTGTTGCTTCTAAGAATAACTATTCTAAAATTAACTTTGCCAATCACAAAGCAATTCTGCTTCACACTCCAAAAAATTCCAAATTTGTTTATTTGGGGATAATCCTCCCCAGAGCTATCCTGAAGTCTAACATTTCTTAGCAGGTATCTAAGTGCTTCACTGATAAAAGCCTCAACTGAAATAAACTCATACTTTTTATTTTTTTCTGAGAAAATAATGTCATTAATTTTTGTGACTCTCAGCCAAAAGAACGATGTGATTTTAATCAAGCAAACAAAGAGACCTGAAACATTTCAAAGAATTACATTTGGTGACATTTGGTACTTTACAAACTGGAGGTGCAAGTTTTATTAGAGTCGAAAATTTGTTAGGTGTCTTGTGATTTTAACCTCAAACACAGTTCATTATGGTTTTTCTAATCATGCAGAATGAATAATTATTTATTTCTCATTATGCACTGTATAGCAGCTGCTTCTATAATTCACCTAAGTAATGTGTGGTGTTTCTTGCAGAAGAAAAGATAAGACCTATTATTTGAACAAACCTTAAACATTTGTTAATTTGCGTATCAAAAAGGCATGTTTTACCTTAAACATGCTAAATGGCTTATAAATATAATCAATGGCATTCATAAATTGAGAATGTCTCTTAAAATCTACCTTCCTAAGAAATCTGAAACCTTTATTATTATAAATTTTTAAAAGGTGGTGATTAGCAATATTGACTGGCTCTCGTGAGAAAAACATACCAACAAGATCTTTCTAAGTGTATAAACATTTGGCTAATTTTTTTTTTACCACTGTTAAAAAAGAAATTATTAATTTTGAGATGGGCTAACTGTAATCTATTCCAATCTATTTTGATAATATTAGTCAAATGAACAAAAAATTAAGATACTTTTGTGTTTATTTGTAAGGTCAGGTTATCATCCAAAAAAATATCTTTTTAAAAGGAGTCATTAAAATTTGGGGTAGAGGAAAAAATGAAGCAAAAGAAAAATATACCCATGAACAAAAATAGAAGTTAAGAGTAAATGAGACCTGGAAACTAAATGTTCATTATCTAAAGAATGTATAAAATTATCTGGCACATTTATAAAACATCCATACAATTAGCCAACCTATTCCAACAACAGTTGAGATGAATGAAGTAGAGATACATGTATCCTCATGGATTCAAGTTCCAAACAATACTTTATATTGCTTATGCTTATGTGTAGGTGTAATTAAAATATAAAACCCTATTTAAGGTAACGAATACCAAATTTAAGATGGTAGTTTTCTCTGAGAACTTACAAAGATAATGGAATCAAAGCAGAATATAGCAGATGCTTTGCATGGATCCCTGGGGATATACGACTAAAAGTAAACACGGCTACATATTAAGATTTGGCAAGATTGGATGGATTGTTCCTAATGTTATTCTTTTTGTCCTTGAAATATTACCTAATTTGAAAACCATGACAGAATTAACATAAGCAAGCAAGAGCAATGTGAAAGTTATCTAACTTGTACAGAGATGTCTGGGGAGCCCAAAACAAAAAGTTTTAAGATTCACAATATGGCCAAAGAATATGTTCTCAGTGTACTTCCACCTGAAGACATGTGAACAAATGATATTCACATTCATGTTTTCATGGGCATTCCAGAAACTACTCGTGGTGAAATAAAGTATTACAGTCACTCACAAGTGCCCTGACTATGAAAGGGGGAGAAATAATTCTTTGCTCACTAGAAATGACTCAGAGCAAAATGAGTGCAACTTCTGTGGCTCTAATTAATGGTGCTACCTCTATTTTCACTCACAAAACAAACTTATCAGAAAACATGTCCAAAAAGAAAAAAAAAGAAAACATGTCCATTAAAATTAGGCGTAATTCTAGAGTAAATATCAATGTTCGTGAAGATTATTTACAAATCTTCATCCTCTATGATGTGGAGAGTGCTATCTCATGATGCTTTTTTCTAGCTCTCTCTACTTCAGATCACCACTCTGCATTCTCTACCATTCAGGGCCTTTACTCAAGCCATTCCTTCTGCCTCAACTGCCCTTCATGTCCTGACCCCATTCATCTACCTCTCTCACCTGACTATTTCAGCTAAAATGATCCAACCTCAAAAAGGCCTTCAGGAAACCACCCTGCATTAGTCATATCCATTTACTTATATCCTTAGCTCTCCCATAGACTGAACTGGCACAGCAAGAGGGTACTTGCCTATTTTATTAACTGAAGTAGAGTCAGAAGTTGATGCAACATATAGCCTATCGTGGGGGCCCAGTAGAAAGGGGCTGATTAGACATGAAACTCGTATTTTTAATATACCTCACAATTATGAATCTCTAAGCACTAGGAAGTTCTACTATAAAATATTACAAATTTACTCCTGTTGTTACTACATTTTTTATTATTAGTGTTATTATTATCCCCCCCCCATCATTTTCTTTTAAGGATGTTATTTATTTATTTGGCAGAGAGAGAGACAGAAAGAGAGAGAGAGAGAGAGACAGCGAGACAGGGAACACAAGCAGGGGGAGTAGGAGAGGGAGAAGCAGACTTCCCACTGAGCAAGGAGCCCGATATGGGGCTTGATCCCAGGACCTGGGATCATGACCTAAGCCAAAGGCAGACGCTTAAGGAATGAGCCACGGAGGTGCCCCTACCCACCATTTAAATAAGCTTTATGCTCAGTGTAGGGCTTAAACTCACAGCCTGGGGATCAAGAGTCGCATGCTCTACCGATTTAGCCAACAGGGTGTCCCACTACATTTTTTTTCTCAAGTCTAATAGGACTAATAACAGGTGGGGAAAGTGCTTAGAATGGTGCCCAAAATATAAGATGCATGAGACCTTCAGAGATCATCTACCTACTCCCTTCCTCTAGTAGTCATCCATTTAGGTCGGGGGAGGGGTGGGAGCTATTTACACATAAAGCATTCTGTATTCCAGCATTCATGAGACATTAAATTATGAGTCTGACAACCCTCTTAAAATATCCATACTCAACACAGAAAAGGAAGCCTAAGAGTTTTTTTCTTCAAAATTAGAACCTCAACCAAATGAAGTTAGTTTCTAACTTTTCAAAGCCATAATAAATACTTCATTTTAATGCTCTTTGCTGCTAATCAAATTGTCATAGAAAAAATAATGGTCACTGGAATTTCATAATAATTTTAATTATGCTGTCATACAAAGTCAAGAAAGACTAAATCACAAAATATTAAACAACATCCACTGCAAAGAATCCTCCCTTGCCATCAGTATTTACTATAAAGTCATGAAACAGTTTATTGTATTAAACTAACACTTCAAGGATCTTCCCAAAGAGAAACCTCACTTTTTCCAAATAGAATATTTACCTAGAGTTAGTAAAAATAAAATTACAAATTTAAGAATAACGATGCACGTGAACAGTCATAGACACCAGAGACTCCTCTAAGGGATTGTGCCCTTAGAACCAAAATTTTTTTTTAAAGTTATAAATCACTGACTTTATTAAATGGCACATTTAGAGTCTCTGGACTTCAAAGCCTTTTGTTCACTCAAACACAAATGCTCAGGAAACATGGTAATAATGTAAGAAATCTGAAAAACACCATTTTTAAATTTCAGCTTACCTAGAAATATCTGAAATTGGTGTGTATTTAGGAAGATAAAAGAAAGAAATGCAATAATAATAACTACTAGTTGATCAAATTGATATATGTATATACATTTGGCCACATAAGTAAATTCAGAAGATTCATCTGGTCTTATGCCTGTGTTTTAAAAGGAAAATGTTATTTTTAGGAGGAATAAGCAAAATAAAAAAATTATTTCAGCAATTTCAATAACACAGACGTGTGTTTCACTTTTACTTTGTTTTCTTTTACATAATACCATAAACCATGTTCATCAATAAGATAAAACCACAAGCTCCATCCAAAATTCTACCTAATATAGCTTTCATTTACAGTCATAACACTATTAATGAGGCACCCAAACAAAATCACACCATGGCTTGAAAAACTGTATCACCTGGCTAGAGAGCTCCCTAAAACTCAAAAGCAGTATTTTCATAAGCAATCAAAAGAAGATGATTTTAATTATCTCAGAAATACATTCATATTTTTTCCCAAATTCAGAATTGGATAGTTAACAACATATAGGTGGAAATTCTTGTGACTCCTGAACTGATTATCATCTTCTAAATATTTTATTAAACTATGCTCTGGGGGCGCCTGGGTGGCTCAGGCATTAAGCGTCTGCCCTTGGCCCAGGTCAGATCCCAGGGGCCTGGGATCGAGCCCCGCATCGGGCTCTCTGCTCTGCGGGAAGCCTGATTTTCCCGCTACCATTCTCTCTGCTTGTGTTCCCTCTCTTGCTGGGTTTCTCTCTGTCAAATAAATAAAATCCTTAAAAAAAAAAAAAAAGAAACTGTAAGATCCTTTGTTTTGCCTAGGGGTACTGTGAAAAAAAGTACTGAGAACCAAGGTCTCCCCAAACCAGGAAAGTGTAGAATTCTATTTTGCCCTGAAAAATGATTTCCTGCTGCCTTCCTTCTCTGGTGTGACAAAGCCCTACACAGAGTATTTGCTTCTTTGTCTCTGCTCAACTTGTACCTCGTAAATAAAGACATACCTTTCTGGCAAAGTCAACCTTTAAGGCCGACTTAGTAGGGTCCTTGCTTGCTAGTCACAAAAACCTAATTCTGGCGGTCAGAGAAAGGAATTTGTGGGGGAAGAATATGGTACAGGTGTCAAAACCAGGCGGAATCTGGAGAAAGGGTCTGAAAAGAAGAAACAAAGGAGACCGGGCAGTAGGAACCGGAGCCAAAGTCAAGAGGACGATGTAGCCAGGCAAGAAGGCTGTGCTGGCCTTGCCACATCCGCAGCTTTGCTCCCCGAGGGGCTGATCTCTGCCCGCCACCAAGGCCGGCTGTGAACTCTACACCACTCCGTCTTAGCAACCCGCAAGTACAGGTCCTGTAAGGGAGGCCCAAAACTCTAAACCCGAGCTGGCGTGGAATCTGGAGAAGAAACATCCTCTCTTCCGAGCCCCACAGAGTGAGAGGCAAGCCCGCGTCTCCCACCAGAATTAGCCAGTGAGCATTATCTTGGAAGAATGCTCAGTGTGGAAATCCAAACTACAGCAACTGTCCATCACAAAGGTCTTGCCCACCTTCTAGGGCAGCTCACATTCCACTGTAACTCTTCAAGCCTCTCATTTCCTCACTTTTTTTAATGGTACTTTTTTCTTTTTGGACTTCTATTATGGTAATTACTACTGTCTAACTTTTATAAATCATTTCATAGGTTTTCTGATTTTACTGGATTATGATTTTTGTAAGGGCATAGGCTATGTCACCTCGTTTTCTCCCTATAATCTTCCAAAGCATTTAAAATGTTAACTGAGGGGCGCCTGGGTGGCTCAGTGGGTTAAAGCCTCTGCCTTCCGCTCAGGTCATGATCTCAGGGTCCTGGGATCGAGTCCCACATCGGGCTCTCTGCTGGGCGGGGAGCCTGCTTCCCCCTCTCTCTCTGCCTCCTTGTGATCTCTCTCTGTCAAATAAATAAATAAAATTTAAAAATAAATAAA
>CM053614.1:67905057-67917465 GCA_028646535.1 Procyon lotor | reverse complement strand
CCCAATCGAGGTATGTTTTATTTCTCATTATTATTCAACTATAATAGACTATAACAAATTTAACTAGGTCAACATTTCCAGAAGTACATCTCAAATAACACATAAAAATCCCTAGACAAACTTATGAAAATAAGTATGGGAAAAGTAGGGGCGCCTGGGTGGCTCAGTGGGTTAAAGCCTCTGCCTTCAGCTCAGGTCATGATCTCAGGGTCCTGGGATCAAGCCCCGCATCGGGCTCTCTGCTCAGCAGGGAGCCTGCTTCCCCTTCTCTCTCTGCCTGCCTCTCTGCCTACTTGTGATCTCTGTCAAATAAATAAATAAAACCTTTAAAAAAAAAAGTATGGGAAAAGTATAAATATTCTTTTATTAGGGGTTCCTCATGCACATTAATCACTTTCAAAATTCTGAGAATTCTCTACAGTAAGAAAAAAATTTTAACTTTGCTTAAGCAAGAAGAACTAATATATCAAACATATGTGCTTATAATAGTGTGATATCACTTTTACCCAGTTTCTTAGAATCACTTAAAAATAATGTTAACATGAGGATTTTTACTATCCTCTGTCATACCTGAAGCACCATGCAAACAAGTTAGTAAATATATCTAAATACTTGGAAGGCATGCGTCAAATACAGACTCACTGTTTTAAAAGAAAGAAGAGCAATCAATATTTATAGTGATTTAAGCTCTCTTCATCTTTGTCAAAGTGATCTCATTCCTTTTTCTTTCTACTTATCCTCATGTAACTGGGTAGCTATGTGCTGCCTTACGGAATTCTCTGCATAATTACATGAAGAAAGAAGAACCTCATATCAATGTTTTTTTTTTTTTTTTTTCAACCTCAGTGTTCTCAGTTTTTCCTTCCAGATTTAGATCCTATCCTTGGTGCACATCAACTGCTATAATTATGTTAGCCAATAATTGTAACAAAAGTTATCGAGCATTATTTTACAGGTCAAATTCTTAGTCTTTATCTAAAAATAAATGTTTCTTTTTTCAAAAAGCTCACTAACTTATTACATGATCGTTAATATTTATTTCATAACACTGAAAACAAGTGAATGCATTTTTCCCCAAACTTGCTGTAAAAAAGGGAATAATAATATGTGCGATATTCAAAAGAAAGAAATTCGCTACATCTTCATTGCAAGATGTGAATTGCCAGGGGATGTGAACATTTCCCAGAATTACTAAGCTGTACTATCATCAGCCAGGCACCTATGCACCCATGATTTATTCCATCAGTGACCAATGTAACAGGAAGAGGACACATCTGAACGTCAGCACTTGAGTCACTATTGTCACGCCTGGATGAATTTCATTTAGCACCTGCGGGAGTTAAGTGTTGTGAAGAACAAAATTTAATAATTAATCAAGACCTACGTGCATCCATTTCACCTGAGTCTACCCTTCTGTCATCTGTCAAATACACAAAATACAATAATGTTTGCTTTATTTTTGGTATCAGCTAAAATTTAATTACGACTTAAATTGTAAGTTAATCATGACCAAAGTATCTCCCAGAAAGACAATAGTCGCTTTTAAAATTAGTGTGAATGAATTTAAAATGAATTTGACTTTTCATGTGGATTTTTAAAGATTTTTTTTTAAAGATTTATTTATTTTAGAGAGAACAAGAGCAGGGGGTGAGGGGAGCAGTGGCAGAGGGAGAAGAAGAGAGATAATCTCAAGCAGACTCCACACTGAGCAGGATGCCCCACACAAAGATCAATCTCACAACTCTGAGATCGTGACCTGAGCTGAAATGAAGGGTCAGTCTCTCAACCAAATAAACCACCCTGATGCTCCCCATTTGGATTTTTAAAATGTATAGACATATTCAGTTGAATTCATTAGAAAATTCACTCCTTGAAAGATACTCAACACAAACAATATTATCCATAAGTTATATATTATATATTGTATATATTATGCAATTTTAAACACACACATATATATATAAAGAATGAAATCTAAAGTTTCAAATTATACCAGTTTTCAGATATTCTTTGGCAACAATAATTGCCATCCATGCATGGTCATACATAAATACAATTTATACAAAGTAAAATAGTTTGTATGTAGGTGTGTATATGCATGTGTGCATACATGAGAGAGAAAAAAAATCATCGACTGAAAAAGAAAGCATAAAATCACAGTAGGGCAAGTGATGAATATTCTTTTTCTTTGCTCTGATTTGTGTATTAGATCCTAAGTTCATATTTATTTAGCCATTTTTCACACCATATCACCACTACCCTAGCATACACCAGCTCTATAAGAAGGTGTCTCTCTGCCTACTTATCTATAACATCATTCATTCTTCCATCATAATTCAGTTACCAGAGAAACTAAAGTATCTTTGCATAAAAAGTTTAAACAACCATTTTAAAAGTGTGATTTCCCACTGTGTGTGCTGCCAAAAATTAAATAAAATTTATACCCAAATTTTATCTTTGAAAAATAACAGTACCCAAAGAAGATATAAAATATTTTCTGAAAACTTAATGTAAGCAAATAATTCTGAAACAGACTGAACTCCATCCTTAGTTCTTAATCATAAAAGGCAGGGATGAATGTTCAATATTTTTCATAAGTTGTGTTGTTCTTATTTTGCAAAATGTATCATCCCTCACCAACTTTTTTTTCCCTTGGTGAGGATTAATCAATATATACCGCCACTGTATTAATAAACCTCCTTCATTAATTCTCACCTAAATCAAGGTTAGGGCTGCAAAATCTCTCTTTTCTGGTCTTTCCAAAGGCCCTTTTTAGTTTTCCTTTCTCTCTAATCACTCAATATGCGATGCTTTGCCCCTTCCCACTTCCCCCACAAAATTTGGCCTTTCCTAGATCCCAAAAGCAAACCTCTTTGCTTTTCTACATTTTTTGTTCTGTATTATAATCTAATTTCATGACTTTGACACCACTTCTATTCTGATAACATCCAAAATGGCAAGGGTGTGCCTGATATCCTCTAGGATCTAGAGTTCAGTAATCTAACTTCCCTTGGCATACCAACATTCCAGTAATTGAGAATCACTCCACTTTTACTTGACTTTGCAATCTCTGTCCCAATATCCCAGAATGAAAAGCACGTAGTCCTATTTGTCTTTCTGCTTCCACATATGCAATCAATTGCTCAGCCCTGTCAAGTCCATCTCCTCCCATAGAGAGAATCTCACACTCTAATTTCCAATATAATCTGGTTCATTTAATAAATGAATGGCAAGGAAACAAAAAAATAAGGTCAAGCATTTAACTGTAAGTTCATAAAGACCTCTCATTACTATCCCAATAGAGAGAATAATGCAATAGTATTTTTATATGGAAGGCCTCAAATGAGAGATGGCACTATAAAGATTACTTCTGGTACTGCTCTAACAAACTCTCTTTCCTGCCAATGGATTTCAGATAAATCAATTCGACTTTACATCCATGTTTCAGTGAAGTACTTGGGTGCATTTATGTATGTATGTTCTGTAACAAAATCAGTTTAATACATGTGCCCTCCTTCATAAAACTCTCTTGCTTTAGTAAACGCAGTAATTTAGCAGCTGAGGTAGGTAGAATCCTAAGATATATCTCCCATCCCTAAGATTTCCACCCTTTGGCACACACTAATTACCCCCCCTTCAGTATGGGTGGAAACTGCAAATATGATGGGATATTTTCCATGATCAGGTTACTAATAAGTGGACTTCTGAGTAAATCAAAGGAGATGCTATCCAGTCAGGTTCAATTCAATCAGGTAAGGCTTTGGAAGGTTCAATCCAATCAGGTAAGGGTCTTTCTTCAAGTGAGAGACTCAGAATATGAGGATTTCACATAAGGGAGATTATGTTACTGGCCTTAAAGATAGGGGATCCACAAGGCAAGGCATACCCATAGTTTCCAAGAACTAACAGTAACTCCTGTCTGACAGTCAAGAAAACAGAGACCTGGGCCCTACAACCACAAAGAACTGAATTCTGCCAACAACCTGAATAAATCTGGAAGCAGGTTCTTCAGCAGAGCCCCTTAGGTAGGAACACAACCTCAACCTCGTCTTGATTTCCATCTCGTTAAAACTCCGATCTGAGGGGTCCCTGGGTGGCTCAGTCGTTAAGGGTCTGCCTTCAGCTCAGGTGATCCCAGAGTCCTGGATGGAGCCCCACATCAGGCTCCCTGCTCAGCGGGAAGCCTGCTTCACCCTCTCCGACTCCCCCTGCTTGTGTTCCCTCTCTGGCTGTGTCTCTCTCTGTCAAATAAATAAATTCTTAAAAAAAAAAAAAAAAAAAGACTCTGATCTGAGAACCCAGTTATGTCCTACCAGACTTTTGAGCTACAAAACTGTGAGCTTATATAAATGCATATTGTTTTAAGCTGTTAAGTTTATGGCAACTTGCTACAGAGCAAAAGAAAACTAAGATCTATTGCAGGGGGAAAAAAAACAGTTTCTACTTCACAATTGAAATTTAGAGTAACGTCAGTTTTAAAATGAACTCTATATTTAGATTGCCCTTAAGTGTTACATAACTTCTTAAAAAGAGAAAATACCATTTTTAAAAGTATAAATGAGAGGAGAGTTTATTTTTGTATAATTTAAATAAATAATATTCTGTCAAAAACTATATTTATAATCTTCCCAAGTGTGGTACAGTGTTTTAATAATAAAATATATGCTTGTTTTTCAAGAACTTGGATAAATCATTAAAACAATGCTGGTTACTGGGCTTCATTTGGCACAAAATCAAGATGACATAAAACCTTCGTTTAACTCCAATTTTTCAGAAATACAAAAATGTGAACAACTTATTTAAATGTCAGAAAAGAAAATAAATCTCAGGCCATGGCTGACATGAATCGAGCCATTCAGCCATAAATTTCAGTGAGCATTTTTTTTATGTCGACATATTCTTGTTGTTAATTACTTCTCAGCAATTTTCTAAGGCTTTCCAAGTATACTCATTTTAAGAAAATCCATGATAAAACTTCTCTCGATAAAAGTCTTTTCAAAGTCTGAGAGATACTTTGCTTCATTTCATATGTAAAGAAAGCATTCATATTAATATGCCATAATCACAGAGAAAGGCTCATTAAGTAAAAATAGAAGCATGGTTGACATCGCACATAAAAACAGCAATGCATGTGTTTTCATTTTAGTCAGGGCCCATTACTTTTTACCACATTATATAAAATAATCTGAAATAATCTTTTAAGCTTGGAGTAAAAGCTTGCCATTTAACATCAAAACACATTTCATTAAGCAGCTTAGCTTTCTTGAGAAGTAAAACTTGACTTAGAGAAGAATCATTTTTATCAAGTCTTGGCGAAAGGTGTTATCTTGATACATATGCCTTCCAGATCTAGCAACTATAGCTAGCAAAACTAGCAAGTATTGAGCTTTATCAACTGCCAGGAACTGTTCTGGAATCTTAGCATGTATTCACTCTCCTAATCCTGACAAGAGCCCCATCAAGTCGGTCTTTTTTTTTTTTTTTTAAAGATTTTATTTATTTATTTATTTGAGAGAGAGAGAGAGAAAGTGAGAGGATGAGAGGAGCAAAGGTCAGAGAGAGAAACAGACCTCCCGTGGAGCCGGGAGCCCGATGTGGGACTCGATCCCGGGACTCCAGGATCATGACCTGGGCCGAAGGCAGCTGCTTAACCAACTGAGCCACCCAGGCGCCCCGGTCCTCTTATTATCATGCCCATTTTATAGGTAAAGAAACCAAGCCACTATGAGGTGGTGGAGGGGCCATCGTGACAGTATACGCCACCTCTCTACTGATCACGAAACCCACTGTCTCTTTACCATGAAGCTTAGTTTCATTCATTTATCTCTCAGCTATAACAGAAGATACATCGTCCCTTATATAAGCCCAACTTTATAAGGGTAATTTATTTTGAGTAAAGTTTTTAAATAGATGTGATACATGTGTCTTCTTTCCACCTTTCAAATGAGGCTTTGGAAAAGGTGAGGTAGGAAAGTCATTAAGAACATCTGCAGCTAACCAGAGATGAGGCTAGCATCCTTTTTTTTTTTTTTTTAAAGGTTTATTTATTTTAGAGAGAAAGAGAGAGCACATGCACAAGCGAGAGGAAGGGTAGAAGGAGGAGAGAAGCCGACTCCTCAATGAGCATGGAGCCTACGTGGGGCTCCATCTCACAACCCATTATTACAACCCGAGTAGAAACCACGAGTCGGATGCCTAACCTACCGAGCCACCATGGCATCCCAAGGTTAGCATTCTGACTCAATATTCCCATTTACCTTATTCAGATACATATCTGTAATAATTATATAGAATTAACTCATTTACTCTACTAAGATTCTGTACGAGTCTACTGTATGCCAAGCACCTGGATTTTGTGAGAGTTTACTGTAGGTCAAATGCCTGCACGCACAGAACTTATATTCTAGTGAGGTAGAGAGATAATTTCCAAAAAATCATAATAAACTAATAAATTAACTACCATGCTACAAGATAATAAATGCTATGAAAAAAGTAAAAAGAAAGCAAGGTGAGAATTTTTTGCATTATGGAAAGTAGGAAGTAGATTATACTATTAAATAGTATATTACTATTTATATAAATAGTATATTACTATTAATCTATATTAGATTAGACTCATTAAGGTGATTTTTAAATAAATAAATAAGTATAGAAAGTTTTATTGTTTCATGTACAAAAAAGCTCATCTTTCTCATTCCTCTGTACTTGAAGAACATGGGTGAAATGACACATGTGAGCAAATAAGGCTCTCGAAGGACTTTAAAAATCCTTGCAGCCAACATAGGACTGAATAACTTTCAAGCTACTTCTAATTATAATGCTATTAACATGAAGCATGCATTTCCATCTAAAAGCCATTTCCCTAAATTCTGTTTTTCCTTCACTGAACAAATACGTATTAACTATTTACCATGAATTAGCATTTTAACGGTACTGGGGGTGCTGCAGGGGTCACATTCTGGTGAGATTACGCAAATAAAGAGAAAACTGCAATACTATAGAAGAGGGCTGACTGGAGTATGAGAACATGGGGGGAAATAATATTTGACATGAATCTCAAGTAAAAGACAGGAAATGTAAAAAATGTAAGGAAGTGGAAGCCATTGAGGCATAAGCAAAGGTACAGACAATTGAAAGTATATACTTTGATCATGGCATTGAATGTAGTCTTACATGAGACAAGATTAGGGATTCAGCAGAACATGATAAACAAGGACACACTGCACGAATAATCACAAACTTTTTGGAGGATGAATTTTGAGGAACTGAGTTTCCCCAAATAAAGTGTTCAGGGTCTTACGACCATAAGAGAGATGATAAAGAAGGACTTGAACAAGGCTCTAACAGTGAGGATAAGAAAGATATATGGGAACAAAGATACCTGTAGCAGGTAGAATCAATACCAGTTTAAAGTCAGAGCTTCTGAGGAAATGAAACAGAAACAGAAGTCTGGAATTACTCTCAGGATTTATGATGCCTTTCAGCATGGCAGGGAACACATGAAAAAGAACACGGAGCAAAAAAAGATGACTTCGATATGGGACACGTTGAATATAAAGTGTGTGTTTGGTACATTGTAATGGAAATTTTCCCTAGACCATATAATCTAGGGTGGCAAAACAAAGAATTTTAAGAATAAGATGATGAAGGCATCAATTCAAATGTATTTAATATTTAAAATACTACTTCTTATGCAGTACATGTCTTCTAGAAACCATTTATGTCAAATAAATAAAAAGATTGTGTGGCAAAATAAATTTTTTATCTACGAGGTAAAACAAAGTTCTATGCGGAAAGATTTCTCATACTGTTAATATATGCAATTTACATCTCTAAAAGGGCTTAAATATAAAACATTTGCTCATCTTTTAACCAAGGAACATGTTTTTAGTATAGCATCTTATGAGACTACGCTTCAATAAAATACATTAAACAAAAGGTCCTAGTATTCAGACAGGTATCAGATTGTCTTGGGTCCATCAATTAGTATGTATCATTATCCTGCATTACAGTGCCATGAGAAAAGTAACTCTAGTGTTTAAGCATGTAAGGTTTTTAAACAGAGGATGATTCTTTTTATAAAAGTCACGAAACCCATTCAATTTTTTTTGTTTGGCGTGGCTCAGCTGACCCTGTTCACTTCTCTCTTAAGTCTATTATTAATGGTTTTGCACACTTAAGTAATACATAATGACTTCTGTATGAATGGCTTCTTAAAGTAGAGAGGACTTATTTTTTCAGTAGATATTCATGTATTGCAGTATGTTGACGAGTTAGACAAGAGTGGAAGAATAAAGGCATAACACGGAACAGAAGTCAGAAGTCCACAGAGTCTCATGAAGGCTGAGTAAATAGCCAAAGAAATTAGCAGGCATTCACACACACAGTTTACGCAAAGAAAATTTATATTGCTTAACTGAGTGCTTTAATTAGCTTTCCTTTGGAAGTTTGACTCAGGTGGGAAGGTTCTATTTTTAGCAGGTGCAAAAGAAAACTGCTGGAGATGGTACTTTGAGAGGAGGCGACTAGTGACAATATGCGGTATGCAGAAAAAATCATTCTACCTACAAAGTTGCACAATGGTGAAATAAGCTGAAACTGGGTAAAAAATGTAGAGTAATTGTTACTCTGACATACATAAAAAGTAATCTAAGGGAATACACAGTTAATTTCAGGATTTATAACAAGATGAACTCACAACCATCCTTTACCCCAAATATTTTTAGCTGTTAAAAGAGCCTTATTATAATTTTACAAAACAAGCAACTGAAAATGTTAGAAGAGCATTCCCTCTTTCTGTGCCTTCCCAAATGGAAAATTAAAATGACATGTCTTCTAAAACATTTCACTGTCCATGACGACATGTCTTCTTACATTTGACTATCCATAAACATATTTTCTCATAACATTTTTTTAGAAAACAAAAAAGAAACAAAACGTAGGAAAGTCCAAGTTTAGACAGTCCACACAGAAATCTGAGATTATTTTTATTTCAAAGGCTAATTCAATACTAAGACATATTTCGATTTCTCCTGACAGTATTTTCACTTGACACTACACATGTTAGAAATTGACAAGGCAGATGTGACTCACAGTTCTATATGTTAATACACAACACTACGTATGTTATTTCCCAAAATTAAACTTTGTGGTATTTTAAGGCCTAACTTCCTTCCAGGGAAATTTCTATTTTTAGATCTAAAAATATACATAAATAAGTGTGCATACAGACCATACCTATATATGAAAAGTATTAAAGCAAAGCATATTGTTTCAATTACTTATATGAATATCTATTACCATTTTTTCTCCTACAATAAGATAGATCTATAATAAGTTGCATAAAATGACCATGCAGATTATATTATCAGTATTGTAGACCATGATGTGTAGAACAAAAACATTATTTTGCTACCTGATTAGAAAAATTTCTATAATTTAATGAAAGAGTAATCTCAGAATCATGCATATAAATCCATCTGCATTGTGAAAATCCCATCAAATTTATTTTCAAATCACAGTAACATTATACATTAATATGTAGGATTATGTAACCCACATACAATGGGGCAAGAAAAGGTTAATATATATTAAATCATGGAATATGCAGTTTTAGCTGGAGCAATTGCTTGTTTGAATATAAGACTGGGTTGCCTGCTTTGCGAATTGTCCTTTTGTTCATGTTGTTCACAAAATTTAAGTAAAGGAAAAGAAATTTTTAAGGGAGCTGCAGAAAACAAACTTAATAAAAAGAGTATTTTTATTCAGTACTTAGCAACCACTATCTGGCCCTAACCTTAAGCATATCATTTCAGTTCCCTGAGCCTCATGTTCTTAATCTAAGTAGAAAGTTGGATAAGTAGTCTTCTTTCATAGAAGTTTCGTAGAGTTGGATGAGAAGCAGACTCAAGAATAAGAGAGGTTTCCAAATGGGCACTTCCAGCCCCGAGTCAAGGGGTTGAAGTTGACCTAAACCAGCATACTTCCACTTTTCACTATTTCCCATCCTTGGTCTTCATATTTAACATCATTTTAAGGAGGAGTTCACAGTATTTTAAGCTTAAAATCCATTGGACTTTCGAATAAGAATTTTAGAATAAGAATCCTTCTTATGAAAGGCAGTCCACAGGGGGTCATTCCTCCTCTCACATGTCTTACAGGTTATTCCAACAATGCAAGGACCTGACTGCTATTCATCTTGGCTATTTCTGAGTTTGTGCAGGCAGTGGGCAGCCTTAAAGGATGAGGTAAAGTCTTCCCCTAGGGCAAAGAGCAGGCTAGCTTACAGTTTGCATAAAAGAGGAGGATTTGACAAGCTCAGTGTTTTCCATAAGTGAAGAACCCACTACAGCAGTATTAATATAGGCCCATATCACGTGACTCACATGAGAGTGGAGGGCAAGGTGAACTGATGCAAATATTACGATATTCATGTTGTCTGCTGTGTTGGAGTAATAAAGTTCTTTGTCTCTGACCCAGAAGTGCCATGTCAACAACGAGCAACTATGAAATAGTAACAAGTTAACTTATTAGCTTATAAGTAGGGAAAAGTTGAATCCCAGCCAGATACACACTCTAGTCACTAGATCTCTTTACTAAGGTTTTCATGGATATTTAATATCTTTAAATATTAAAACTAGACTAATAAAAATAGTAAGGTACTGACACTGCAAACTACACATGTAAGAGTACAAATTAAAGAATCCAGAAGAGTAAACTGGGTTTTAGTGGAAATTTATTACATGACAAAGGAAAGACTAAAAATCAGAGTAATGGAACAAATCTCAACATAGTAACAGCCATATATGAAAACCCACAGCTAACATACTTAATAGTGAAAAATTGAAAGCTTTACCCCTAAGATCAGGAACAAAACAAGGATATCCACTCTCGTCACTTTCATTCAATGTTGTTGTCCTGCAATTTCTAGCCACAAAAATCAGACAAAAAGAAATAAAAACCATCCAAATGCATAAGGAATAAGTAAAACTTTCACTCTTTCCAGATGACATGGCACTAGGTATAGGAAATCCTAAAGATTCCACAAAAAAACTATCAGAACTTATAAATGAATTCAGGAAGGCCATAGGATACAAAATCAATACACAGAAACCTGTTCCATTTCTATACACTAATAATCAAGTAGCAGAAAAAGAAACTAAGAAAACAGTTGTATTTATAATTGCATCAAAAATAATAAAACACCCAGGAATAAATTTAACCAAGAAGATGAAAGACCAATTCTTTAAAACTATAAAACATTGATGAAAGCAAGAGAAAATGACACAAATGGAAAAATATTCCATGCTCAACAAATATTATTAAACAACAAATACTGGGACAACAAATATTATTAAAATGTCCGCACTACCCAAAGAAATCTACTGGTTTAATGCAACCTCTATCAAAATACCAATAGCATTTTTCACAGAACTAGACTAAAAAAAACCCTAATAGTTTTATGAAACCACAAAAGACCCCAAAGAGCCAAAGCAATCTTGAAAAAGAACAAAACAGGAGGTATCACAATCTGAGATTTCAAGATATATGTAGAAAACTGTAGTAATCAAACCAATATGGTACTGCCACACAAAAAAAGACACACAGATCAATGAAACAGAATTGAGAACCCTGACACAACCTATAATTATATAGTCAATTAATCTTCAACAAAGGAGGCAAGAATATACAATACAAAAAAGAAAATCTCAACAATGGTGCTGGGAAAACTGGACAGCTACATGCAAAAGAATGAAAATAAACCACTTTATTATACCATACACAAAAATAAACTCAAAATGTATCAAGGAGCTAGATGTGATACCTAAAACCAAAAAATCTTAGAAGAGAGCAGAGGCATCAATTTCTCTGACATTAGCTGTATCAACATTTTTCTAGATATGTCTCCAAAGGCAAGGGGGAAAAAAGTAAACTACTGGGACTACATCAAAAGAAAAAGCTTCTGCACAAACAAGAAAGCAATCGACAAAAATAAAAGAAAGCCTACTGAATGGGAGAAGATATTTGCAAAGGATATATCAAATAAAGGGTTAGTATCCCAAATATATAAAAAACCGATACAACTCAATACCTAAATAACAAATAATCCAATTAAAAAGTGGGCAAAAGACATCAATAGGCATTTCTCCAAAGACGATATACAGATGGCCGAGAAAAACATGAAAAGATGCTCAACCTCTCTTACATCAGGGAAATGCAAATCAAAACCACAATGAGATATCACCTCGCACCTGTCAAAATGGCTAACAACAAAACAGAAGAAACAAGTGTTGACAAGGATGTGGAGAAAAAAGAACCCTCATGCACTGTTGATGGGAATGCAAACTGGTGCAGCTGCTCTGGAAAACAGTATGGAGGTTCCTCAAAAAATTAAAAATAGAATTACCA
>CM053614.1:67790941-67904557 GCA_028646535.1 Procyon lotor | reverse complement strand
AGAATTACCATATGTCCAGTAATTCCACTACTGGGTATTTACCCTAAGAATACAGAAACACTAATTAAAAAATGAATAAATAAATATTAATTTTTTTTAAAAAGAAAAACTAATTTGAATATGATTCTGATATATGTGCTGATACATGAACCCTTGTGTTTGTTGCAGCATTATTTATTATAGTCAAGTTATGTAAGTAACCCAGGTGTCCATTCATAGATGAATGGAAAGCAAAGATGTGGTATATACATGCAGTGGACTATTTCTCAGCCATAAAAAAAGAATGAAATTTTACCCTTCTTAACAATGATGATAGACCTAGAGAGTATGCTCGTGAAATAAGCCAGAGGAAGCCAAATACCACATGGTATCATTTTATGTGGAATCTAAATAACAAAACAAATGAGCAGACAGGCAACAAAAAGGAATGAGACTCTTAGAGAACTGATGGCTACCAAAGGGGAGTGGTGGGAGAAGGCATAAAATGGGCAAAGGGGATTAAGGGGCACAAATTACCAATTATAAAATAAGTAAGTCACGGGGATGAAAAGTGCAGCATAGGGAATATTGTCAATAATATTGCAATACACTTATTGTGGTGAGCATTTCATAATGTATGTAATTGTTGAAAGACTATGCTGTACATCTGAAACTAATTTAATATTACATGTCAACGATACATCAATTAAAAACCAAAAAAATGAAAAGCAAAAAAGATAAAGATGGTCTGAATAGATATTGTGTCATTAATATGAAGTGCATGGTGGAGAGGAAGCTACTCATTTCTCTTCAGACACTTCAGTACCCTATGGATTGTTATATACTACTTCTGTAATTCACATTATTTGAATAGAATTTTTTTTTAATGTATTTATTTGAGAGAGAGAGCACATGCATGCACAGAGGGGTAGAGGGGTAGAAAGAGAATCTCAAGCAGACTCCCTGCTAAGCATGCAGCCCAGTGTGGGGCTTGACCCTGGGATCCCAAGATCATGATCTGAGCAGAAATCAAGAGTAGGTGGCTTAACCAACGAGCCACCCAGGCGCCCCTCAAATTATTGGAATAGAGTTTTAAAAGTAAAATACATGGTCGTCAAGAAAAGAAAGGGAGAAAATAGTGGATCAAATGATGTGAGTTCTAAAATTTTGTACTGAGTTTCCTAGGGGCGACTGACACAAATATAGATGATTTTTACCAAAACCACAGTGAGAATATAAATAGACTCTAAAGTTCTGAAAAGAAGTGAGAGAGAAAACATCTGGAACCAGAGGGATCAGTACAGAAGACGTCCCAACATGAAGACTGGCATGGCCACATTATGCTAGTCAAGAGTACAGGTATTTCCTTTTCTTTTTTTTCAACTGCACAGATATTTCTTTTTTTTTTTTTTTAAGATTTTATTTATTTGACAGTGAGAAACACAGCGAGAGAGGGAACACAAGCAGAGGGAATGGTAGTGGGAGAAGCAGGCTCCCCGCTGAGCAGAGAGCCTGATGCGGGGCTCAATCCCAGGCCCCCGGGATCATGACCTGAGCCGAAGGCAGACGCCTAACGACTGAGCCACCCAGGCGCCCCCAGATATTTCTTAATGATGGTTAGCAGCACCTGAGAACACTGATCTTTGAGCCAGATCAGACCAGGCATCAGTAGTGTGTCTCTTGATGATGAGAGGCCGCAGAACTATCTGCTCAGTAGAGCATGCAAAAAGAACCAGCTATCTTGTATAACCTAAGGAAAACGATCTCTGCCAAAGATAATCAGAGAGAGAGCTATCAATCTAATAACATTGGCATTTCTCTTGTATAGAGAGAAAGAAATATATCCTACACCGCAGTATATTAGAATGCATGGACACAGGCAGCCCCAGAGTTACGTGATGAAAAGGAGGTAGTAATAGCAATATTTATGGATGGAAAGCCTTACACAACAGTCATCAACATAATATTATCAGGGATATACTTTATGGTTTTTTTTTTTCATACTGAGTTTTTGAAATTCAATGTGTCTTTTTGCACTTAAGATAATCCTAATTTAGTTAGCCACAGGGTTCATTTGCCACATCTGTCCAGTGACTATCTTATCAGACAAGGCATCTCCAGAGAAACAGGAGCACGTATGAGAAGTTGTCCAGAATACAAACTGAGACAACCACCCTGAAGAACGAGTTTAAGGTACAGATAACCTAGGGTCCAGCAATCCCACTCCTGGGAAAGTAATGGAAGAGGCTGCACAGAAGTGTTGGTAGAAGCAGAGATCAACAACCACCACTACCACCCATGGAACACTCAGGTGGTCATCATCTTCATGGACTAAAGTCTTTGTATTCATTGGTAGAAATATATCAGTATTTTCTTGCAGCTGGAGCGAGTATGTTTTATGCCCTCACACTCACTATATGTGAAAGTAGGGACATCATTTCATCATTCAGTCATCTCTTTCTCCCATAAATGGTGCCTGGGGTGGACTTCTCTGGAAAGAAAAATGACACAATGATGCTGCCCTCTATGCTTCTGAACCTGTCAATGTGCCCATTCTTCTAGGTTCAACCACGTAACAACCACCACTATTCTCTGGGTCCCAAATGTTTCCCGGCTTTCACACACATGCTAGCAAATGTGTTGGTATGAAAGTCTTGGTAATTACCAACCGACACAACTTATAGGTAAGAGAGGACAGAACAAGGGGCAACAGCCATCCAGTTCCCTAGGTTACTCACACACATGACATGAGAGAGCCTGCCGGCTCGGCCTCTGAATTCTACTCCTATGGTTTGATAGGTGCCCTGCTCTGATATCCATTCTCCCCATCTCTAAAATCACTGTAAAACCTACCCAACAAGATTGCGGTCAGAGAAATGCCTGTCAAATACCAGCCTGTTGCAAAAACAAAAACAAAAAACCAAACCATCAATAGTGACAGCAGTTTACCTTTTCCCATAATGCCTACCCAATGTTTTGTCTGGATCCTAATGAGAACTGTCTATTTACCTGTAATATCTGAATAAAATTTCTGGTAATAAAAGAAGTACAAATCAAAGGAACGATATCATAGCAATTTTAGACTTCCAAATGAGCAAATATCAATTTCAGTGTTTTTATGAGTATGAAGAAGCTGCAGTAAGAAGGGAATCATAACACCAGTAGTGAGGATGTCAAATGCTACCCTATCTCCAAAGAGAATCTGATACCTCAAGGTCCTTGTCCCTTGATTCAGTAACATTAGTACTAGTAAACTTTCCCTGGTTAAAATACAAAATATTTTATTTTGTATTTATATTTATTTTAAAATATTTCCCAGTTAAAAAATACAAAATATCAGTCCAAAAACATTCATCTTATTTAAAATGAAAAAAATGGAATAGCCTAAATCCCCAATTTGAGAAGAATGTGTGTGAAAAAACATATATCTATACATTAAAAAATTAATAATCATTTTAAATGATATGCCGTCTTTAATCATGTGAGGAAATAGTATATAATCCTATGTTAAGACTACAGAACCACCAGATAGAATATTAACCACATAAAAATGCATAGGATAAAAGACTAATGGAGAAATTATTTAAACAAAAGTTTATTTTAAATCCACATTTGGATTTTCTGATGAAATATCACTTAATAAAAAAAAGCAACGTATCAAATTCTCCTAAAAGAACCAAAAATTTTGTTTTGACCCATGAACTTGTCAACTTTCTCACGTAAGTTATAAAGTGCTGTCAATGTCCCTCTTTGCCATGTCAGAAATGTTCAAAGAGAATGTGTATCTCTATTAATTCTTTTGAAAACAATTATTCATAGAATTATTTTCTACTTATTGATTTATCATTCTTTCAGTTTTTAATTTTTGTGTGTGTGTGTGTGTACTTAAGAACTGTTTAGTATGGGTATATTATTTTATTGTACTAACTAATGATTTTTAAAATAAAAGCAAGGTATGTTTGCCAAACTAAGAAATCCAACCCATGCCCATGAGGCTTTTCTTGAGGGTGTGACAGAGAAGGCAGAAGCCACCCCAGCCGGAGAGCAAAGATCTGAAGGGATCCCAGTTACAACACTGGGTCTTAATTGGCTCAAAAGGCCCATCTGTTGCCTAGTGACAAAAACATGCCAACTATTCCTGCATCACTCAGGCCCTGCATAATTATCTTACTAAGGAAGCCAAATTATGACCCTTAGAACTTCCTGGGACATGAGGAAATGTCGTCTTAAGCTTTATTCCCATAGTAAAAAATTACTTTTGAAAGGTACGGTAAAAACAGTAACATCAACACCCACCATGAGCAACTATGAGTCCTTTTTGCATGTGAACTGAACCAGAACTAATAAAATTCATTAGGTAAACTGATTGTCAGTTTTAGGCTGTTTTTCTCAGGATGCTTCCAACTTCTCTAAGACTAGCTCTTTCCAAAAGCCCTGCTGCTGCTTTTAAAACTCCTTCTAAGATGATACATTCCCTGAGTTGGCCAAAGTTAAAGCCTAAGAGACTTCTTTGCTATCAGAGGCTACTCGATTATGGTACCATTTATACAAACTTGCCATCAAACAGTTAAACCTTGAGGCTTAGGCTGAAGCCTGGCTATACCCCAGGGCCCTGCAGGCAGCCCTTGGCACAGCTCAGGTGTTGTGGGGGATGCTGCGTATGAGAAACAGGAAGCAACCTAAGAGACAGGTGTGCTTGATAAATAGGTGGGGGGGGGGGGGGCCTCTCCATAGCTCCCTAACTCATGAGTAACCATAATCAGCTCTTCTCACCACCAGAGAAACTGAACAGCAAAAGAGGAAGGCACCGTGGTACCCCAAGGAAAAGAAGACCTGCTTCACAGTGATTAGGTAGAGCAGAAGCAGATGCTTGTAATATAAAGTTAAAAGTGCCTTACTAGAAAAATAAACGGAAGTAGTTGATTCCTTTCTTAGAAATACCACTTCTTTGCACTGCAGGTATAAAGTCTGAGTATTTTCTGAGTGTGCCCTCTAAAAACTAGAAGAAAAGAGCAGAAAAATAGGAAGTTAACAAAAAACCATTATCACAAGCAGAATGGAGAAAGCACAGAAATAAAGCAAGGATCAGGGAGAAAGTGCTTCACTAATCGCTCCTAACTGGAGGAAATGAGGAGAGATTAGTATTAAGAACTCTCAAAGAGCACCCTAAGCTAAGCCTGTAAATCGTATTTAAAATTTTCTGGAAATGTATGTGTATGTAAGCACACACACATGCAAACACAATGTGCCTTTCTTTTCAACTAACTCCTTCTGCCAATCCTCTCAAGTCCTTTGGGGTAATAATAAGAGGAATATTTGAACAACGAATCACTCAACCATTATTCACTTCCTTGATACCAAGTCAGCCAATAGACTTTACCTCAGGCTGGAGGGCACGAAGGCCTTCTACCAACTCAAAACTTCACATGGATTAGCACAGTTAAGCTAGGAACATTAGGCAACTGCTTTTGTTACATCAATTTTTTTTCTCCTCTGAAACACCTTCCAAATTCAAATAAATTACCACACAGCAAAATACTCTGAACAGTAACAGTGATCCCAGTGATGATATTTAAAATACGATTTCACCTAAACCACATGAATACTTGAGACCACTTACATTTTCAAACTACTGAAATTTCACACACAGTCGAGGTAATTCTGTGCTTTATTCAAGAAATCTCCTTTCCAGATGAGCACCTCCCCAAAATATAATTTTACCAACCCAAAGAAAATAAAAAAATTCTCCTTCAAAGTTTATTATCTTTCTACCCAAGGGCTCTCATTTCATACCTCCAAACACTGACTGGATTCTCACTAATGACTGTGGTCCAAATATATACATATACAGACACGTGTACACACACACACACACACACACACACACACTTCTCCCTCCACACTACACTCCTTTTTAGTGTGCTCAAAATATATTTCAAATATAGACATTATGTTTTGTTTTTAGTGATGCAGTTTGTTTTATAGCTATTAAACTATACTGTGTTGACACCATAAGCTCCTCATTAAAGGGCACAATTTTTTAAGTCTATGAAAC
The DNA here is from genome assembly GCA_028646535.1 of Procyon lotor. Classification (NCBI taxonomy): domain Eukaryota; kingdom Metazoa; phylum Chordata; class Mammalia; order Carnivora; family Procyonidae; genus Procyon; species Procyon lotor. The sequence goes on along the minus strand of CM053614.1, from coordinate 67,898,523 downwards.
AAATACAATTGTAATGGTAAAACCAAAATTTTCTGCTTCATGAATACATGACCAAAAACAACTCTTCTAAATATATGGGAGAAATTTAAGGTTTGCTTTGTGTTTTGCTTTTGCATTCAATCCAAACCACTGTAAGTAATAATTATAGTTGTTACCACTCATGAAGTGCTGAGGGAAACCAAATTTTATCTGCCTTTAAAATGGATCTCAGTTAACCCTATTCATCACAGATAAAGACGATAAAAATCTGCTTAGGTTTGTAGAAACAATATTTTCACTTGATGTTCATTGTGTCAAAGCAACCTAATGCCTTTTAAAAGTAAAAAACAAAAAATGTATAGTTTGTTCTTTAAAAAATTTTAACTCAAAAACAACACCAAGAATCTCTAAAGCTTCTTCTGTTTAGTTGCTAAAATCTATTCAATTTCTCCATCCAATGAATTACAAAATCAAAGAGAGTGAATAAAATAATCCTTAATTCTGATTTGTGTAAAAACAACAATTATTTAAAATTCAATCCCAAAAAGTCTATTAAATATCTAAGACAGTAACAATCATTTACCCCCTTAGTTTCCCAAGATCTAAATATTCTAACAGCCCTAACACATCGATAATGTTTACAGATTCATTCTTTTATAACTCGAATAGGTAGAAATTTGCCCATCTACGTTTTGATCATTTATACCATGTCTCATCATCCCATTAAAAAAAAAATTAAAAAGAGTTCCTTGACATAGTCACTGAAACCCATGTACCTGTTTTTTTTTTTTTCTGCACATTTCTTGTTAAAGTTCTCTATTATATTTATGGCAGATAATAGCTCAAGGAGAATTATTAAGAAGTCTAGACTTAATAAGTTTGAACCACTATTTTGTAGTAGTCAATATTATTAACTTACACTAAGTGCTTAATAATGTTTGTAAAGTAACGGATCTCACATTATTTATGGATCTGTATGCAACCAAAACTTTCTCTAAGGTAGTAGAAGCAGGAAGGACCGATGATCATGGGAACAGTAAATGGTAACTACTACTTGGTGTAAGTGAAAACCACATGGTACTCCTAAGCTACAGGTCTTTAATTCACAAAGGGCTGGGATAATTGTTATTTTAAATTGTCAGCTTATTTTACCTTCTTAATTCTGGTGCATAATCCAGAAAATATAATTACACCAACTCTTAATAAGAAATTAATAATAAGTAATTGAAACTTCTCCTATGCCATCAATATTGATAAGCCTTCCTTCTAGAAATGGGCTTTTTTTTGTTTTTTGGCTAGAAATTTGGCTACCAAAATACTTCAAAATAAACATGAGATGCTCACATCCGTAAGTAATATATGAATTGCTTACCTCAGTCAAGTGTGGTGTAGGGTTAAATCCACAGAGATTACACACTTGATTCTTGCATTCAGTGCAAGTATTGAAGTTAGGAGGCTCCTTCGAACCTACATTGAGTTCAGTTTTGCAGAGAGGACAGGCAGATTCTGGTTTGGGGGTTGTCTCCAACTTGGGGGGAAGGACAGGCTTTTGAGGCTCGGCTGCTGAAGGTTTGCTGCCCTTCACAGGAGGAGGCTTCTTTTCAGTTTCTGTTCCTTTTACTGCTGGAACTTGTTCAGCTTTGGGCTCTGATTTTTCAGCCACTGGAACTTTCGATTCTTTTTTCACAGGGATAACCTTTGCAGGTGCTGGCGGTCCCTGACCTGTGGCTTTGGGTGGCCCCTGAGGAGGTGGCTGTGGAGGAGGAGGGCCTTGTTTGGTGGGGGCCCCAGGCCCACTCTGAGACTGAGACCCAGGCTGGCCCGTGGTGGAGATCAAATTTGATGCCTGGCTGAAGATCGAGGCTCCAAACCCAAAGAGCTTTCCAGTCACGGTTTCCTGAGGTGTCGTGGGCTGTGATCTGGGGGTATCAGTAAGACTTCCCAGATTCAGACTGAAGCGTCTTGACTGCTCCTGAGGCTTTGGGGGCTGCTGAGATGTGGGGGCAGTTTGGCCAGGGGGAGGTCGTGGGCCTGGGGGCGGAGGTGACCCTTTTGGCATCGGCTTGGCATCTGGCTTCGGACTCATTTTGGTTGGTGCTTTCTTGGGTTCTTCCCTCTTTTGAACTGGATCAACTTGCTTTTGACCTTTGCTCTCTGAACTAGGCTCAGGGCGTGAAAGAATTTTTGAATCCGATGCAGGTCGGGGTATGACTTTAGAATCAGTGGCGGTGACTTTTTCTCCTGTTGGTGGAAAACTCTGTGAAGGTTTGGCAGTGTCTGTTTTTAGAGGAGGGGCTGTTATCTCTTGATCCCCCAACTGCACTTTGGAGCTTGGAGTATCAGGTTTTGCTGCTGTCGATGCTGAAGACACGACATCTGGGGTTGGTTTCACCGTCTTGGGCTGCTTTGGTTTCTCCTCAGCCGTGGGGGCCTTGGCCGGCTCAGATGGGACCGAAGGCTCTTTGGGAGGGGCAGGCTTGGATGAGGACTCGGCCACAGGAGGCTGCTTGGCCGCAAGTGGGGGAGACCCGTGAATGGTTGGTTGTTTCACTAGTGGTGGGGGCTTCTTAGACTCAGGGGCCTTTGAGAGATCCTGTTTGGGTAGAGTATCCTTCTTTGGAGAAGTCTGCTGTGGCTGTGGAGACGGTTTGCTCACTGCGGATGGAGGAGTCACAGGAGCAGTCTTCGGTTTGGGCTGAGGGGACGATGGAACTGGAGCCAGGTCACCTCCTAGAGCTCTTTTCATCTGACAGTTTAAACAGAGCCACTCTTTTATCTAGAATAAATATGAAATAATGGTCAGGGACAGTAACAACGTGAAGACACAAAAGCCTAATTTTAAAAATGCATGGTACCATTTGAAACGATGTCACTCCTCATGGAAACATATAGATCCCAAATTATTTTACTTCATTTATATTAAAATATTGTAATGTTAATTACACTGAAAATATAATTAATGAACCTCAGAGGATTAAGCACTCTATATAATAAAAAGTAAAAATGAACATAAAGTTGTATTTTTTCCAATGTTAATTTTTTCTTTTTTTTTTTAAAGATTTTATTTATTTATTTGAGAGAAAGAGAGCATGAGCAAGAGAACACAAGCAGGGGGAGCACCAGAGTGAGAGAGAGAAGCAGACTTCCCACTGAGCAGGAAGCCCACTGGTGGGGCTCGATCTCAGAATGCTGGAATCCTAAACTGATCCAAAGGCAGCCGCTTAACCAACTGAGCCACCAAGGCACCACTAATTTTGTTATTCTTTGCTCGATTTACTGCAAGTTTTTATCTGCAGAAAGAGTAAACATTGTATTCATAAAAAGATGAATTATATATGTAAGCCTGATGATTCACAGACCTGTACCCCTGAGGCAAATAATACATTACATGTTAATTTAAAAAAAATTAAATAAGGAGTTGGTACAAAAAAAAAAGATGAATTATAAATTAGATTCCATAAATTACTTCCATTAGATATTTTCTCTATTGACAGCTCATATACAGTTCTTATACAACCCAGTGTAAGCCTGTCAAATTATTAACACATTGCTAATCTCTTAAATTAGCAGAGCATTACTTTCCCCTCCAAGGCGACATAATCAAATGTGTGAAAAAAAAAAAAATTGTTAAGCACACTGGGTTAGAAAGAGAACATTCTCTGTTCAGAAAATAAAGAAAAAACAATGGCATCTCCTCAAATTTTCATACATAATAGCACGATTTAACAGAGGAACTATTGTTTCCTTATAATTTTATGAATATAGTAGAAAGAGCAGGGTAAGTAAGTAATGTACTTATTCAACTGGTAAGGTATGTATACATATGAGATATACATCACATATATAAATACAGGTATAGGAGTAAGTACATCTGTTCGTCTCATGTTGCACCAATTATAAAAAGGAGATGCTGAATTTGATACTTATTTTAGAAAATAATTTAAAAGTACCTATGGTTAGCATAAACCAGTCTGAGAAAGACAATTATCATATGGTTTGACTCATATGTGGAATAGAGGTGTAGGACAGAAGATCAGAGGGGTAAGGGAGGGAAAACTGAATGGGAAAAACCCAGAGAGGAAGACAAACCAGGAGAGACTCCTAACTTGGGGAAACAAACTGAGGGTTGTGGAAAAGGAGGTGGGTAGGGGGATGGGCATTAAGGAGGGCATAAGATGGGATGAACACTTAAACACTACATCAAAAACTAATGATGTACTATATGTTGGCTAACTGAATTTAAAGGAAAAAATATTAATAAATAAATAAATAATAAATAAAAGTACCTATGTTTAGCATTTACTTTTTAAACTCCATAATAATGTGCTTATTATACACAATTTTAAATACTTCCAAAGTAAATTCAGAACATTAAATTCTGTATGATGCAATCTTTTCCAACCAAAATAACCAATGTTACCAGGTCAGCACTGAGGTTCTCTGTACAGAAGTCTAATGGTGAACAACTAAATATGTGGAACAGAGGTACCAGAAAACTTTTCCACATCATAAAAGTATGAAGTGTTGGGCTGGCAAAAACATGTTCCTTATGTGCAAACAATTTGCTTTTGAAAAGAAGTTGAAATAACCTTTCCTAAACTCTTAAAAACTTTTGTCATTTAATAGATTATACTGTTAAACTTTTTTAGTAAGAAAACAAAACTTTATTGAATGATTTTCTTAATCAATAAAACGGCTTTAAAGTAAAAAAGCATGCTGAATTATTTAAACTCATGCACTGGGATAAAAGGGCTTATTTTTCAATCCCATGGAAAGCAAACTTTTATTTAGAGAAGGTTAAAGAGATTGTCAATTCTAACATGTTATACTTCTGTTTAAAAATGTGACACAAAGTAAAATTAAAACATTTGTTAAAAATGAGTGGAAAGTACTTGGGTGTTCATTACATTTCCTTTCAGTATAGGGGTTGAGTATCTATGTACTTTATTTTTAATATAGTATAGTATAACAAAGTACTATTTATTAATAATTATATTATATAAAATATAATTATTTTAATTAATAACAAAGTATTTTTAATCCTTACTTTTCTGTACGTTTGAAGCATTTCACAAAGTAACTTTTTATATATATGAATATTTGAATCCCAAAACATAAGCAACTGCTACTTCCGCCGGTAACCTGACAAAAGGTGAGCTAGAATGTAAGGAAACTTTCACTCTACTTTACCCCCTTCTTGATAGACATAAACTCTTCCATAAATAACCTTTTACCTACTTGACCATCTCCCCTACCATCAATGTCACTTCTGCTGTTCTACTTTTCATTTTTGCTCATTTGTCTTTTTCCACAGCCTTAAATGAGACATCACCTCATAATCACGCAGACAAAAAAAATACATAATTAAAAGCCTAATTCTTTACCTATGCCCTGTCACTGAATTTTTTTCCTGTAAAGCATTATGAGTTGTGCACCTACATTAACCACAGTAAATTAGGAATTCCTATATATTCCTACAATTCCAATGACTTGCATTATAGTTAATTGTTCTTAATCTTGTTGATGTGTGTTTTAATTAAAGCAGATGCAAAATTCATTCACCTCTTTTTAATTTTTTTTTTCTTTTTAAGTAAGCTCTACACCCAACATGGGGCTTGAACTCTCAACTCAAGATCAAGTCTCATGTTCTACCGACCGAGTCAGCCAGGCACCCCCACCTGTTTATTTCATTTTTTAAGATTTTTTTATTTGACAGAGAGGGAACATGGAGAGGAGGGGCAGAGGGCGAAGGAGAGGGAGAATCTCAAGCAGACTCTCTGCTGAGCACAGAGCCCAATGCAGAGCTCAATCTCATAACCCTGAGATCACGACCTGAGCTAAAACCAAGAGTCTGACTCTCAACCGACTGAGCCATCCAGGCGCCCAAGACACCTATTCATTTCTTGATTCGAGTTATTTACTGAGCAACTTCTACTTGGGACACAGAACTGAGTAAAAGAGAATCTCCATCCTCCTGGAGACTACATGATAGTAGAAAAGTCAGATAAGAAACAAGTAACATTCAGCTTGAAAGTTATTACAAAATGTGTACTAAGTATCTGATGATAATGTGATGACTACTTTTTCCTTTCTTCCTGCTAGGAAACTTTCTCCAGCTCTCCCCACTGAACACTTCCGCCGATTCATTTGGTTTTATCAGTAAAACTGTAAGTCTCTCTGCAATTTGAACTTTGGAGCTTCATGCATAGCGAGCAGGTAGGCTCTCATTCCACTTTCAAACCACTGTAAAATCAGAACACTACCATATCAAATGCATTAATTTACACTAATAGTGGGAAATACATTCTATATTGCCCTTATTCTAAAATCAAATGTCTCCTTGTATTTTATAAATATAAAGGACTCTTGTTTCCACATAATGACACAGGGGAGACTTGGGAAGAAAGATAGAAAACCCAAGTAAATCTCTTCATAGAGGAGAATTCTGCTTTTCTCTTAACACACTGCTTTTTTGAGAAGACTCCACTGCCCCATCTTTTGTCTTTTTAATGACCACATTTTCTTCATTTTGATAAACAACACATAACAGACATTGTGACCCTTCAATGTTCCTCCTCACTGCTAGAATATGGGTTAAAATCACTGTAGCGATCACAATATGAAAAGCTTTTTATCCTCTTAGGATTTTTTTTTTTTTTAGAAAGAGCCTCCTTTTGTATTTAATTCTACTACCCAAATCCGTTGAAACTAGAAATGATTTTTATTGCAGCGTTTAACAATCTAGCACTGAAAAGAGAAGCATTTCCAATTCCCTGATTCAACTGGAAAACAAAAACAAAAGCAAACTTCCTATGTACTGAGAAAAGGAAAAAGTCCAAAAGTAGTCCCAGCATCAGAAACGACCTTGTACTTTTCCGGGGGCCTTGTCTTCCACCATGCGAGCAGGGAGAGTGACGAGTGAGAACAGAACTTCTGCCTTCTCAGTCACTGCAATCAGAAATCCTGTGGTACCTTTACTGCATTCTGATACTGCATTTATTCATCAAGTATGTCTGCACTGCTTGTGAAAGTTATTTCCCATCTATCTTTTCACGTTTCCAAAGCCAACATCCCTCACTTGGCCTTTGTCATTGTCTAGATACTTTACTCCTCCACAAAAAGACTATCCGTGTACGACCACCAACCACAGAAGGGTTGAGTCGAACTACTTCCTCTCGCAACTCAATGCCTCTCCCAGAATGGTGAAATGGAGTTAATCTTTTATAAGAACTTCAAAATATATCACGTTGAAATCCAAAATGCTAGTACTTATATCATCATTCCGTCTTTCAGGTCTATATCCCCCAAAAGACGGTAGGCAACAAGTGTTAAGGAGTCCCTGTTTGTGGTCTTTCCACTGATGCTCTGAGGGTCTAACTAACCCTTTAAGCGTGACAGATGCCCAGTTTTTGAGCTGGTGTGAATTAAATAAATTAACTGAAAATGTTTGTGCTCTTCAAGCTACAGCTTTCCTGTGTTTACTGTGCTAATTCCCACTGTTTACACAGTTTGTAGGACATGCTGCAGCCTTCGTTTTCTGGTTGCATGCCATGAACAACCTATCCCCATTTTGAGACAAACTCAGAGGGTCCCTCATAATCACCATACCCGCTAACCATACCTATTTTCCCCACCTCAGGACAATAACTGCCTTGTTTCACTTCCAAAATTAAACACTTATTTCTAAGTCTGAGCAGAAATGAACCTGAATTTATTACCATCACTTCCTCAGACACTTGCTGCCAGTTCCATTTGGTACCATGTCTATAATATAGTTGGTTGTCCTATTTCTACATGATTGGGTCTTCATTCCACTATAGCCATTAATGAGTCTCAGAAGACTTTAGTCCTTATTACTTCTTCCCATGCCACAGGAGTCAGACAATATCCAAGGCCAAGGCTGACTCACAGAGAAGCCTTCTACCAATATTTCATCAATAACTTCCCATAACTAGCACTCATTAGGGCACCTGGATGGCTCAGTCTTCTTAGCTTTAGCTTCAGCTCATCTGAACGCATGTGCCTTCAGCTTAGATCATGATCCCAGGGTCCTGGTATCAATCCCTGCCTCAGGCTCCCTGCTCAACAGGAAGTCTGCTTTTCCTTCTCCCTTTGCCCCTCCTCCTTGCTCATGTGCTCTCTCACTCTCTTTCTCTCCTTTTCTCTCTCTCTCTCTCATATTTGCATGCACTCTCTCTCCCAAATAAGTAACTAAAAATCTTTAAAAAAAAAATAACTAGCACTTATTCCCTACCATTACACTATAATCATTTACATCCACCTGCTAAATGATGGGAAAAATACAAGAAACAATACCAGGGAAGCCTGTGACTATATCGATGTGTCCAGGAAGAAGTCTCATTTTCAATATATAAACATTAAAATGAAATAATCCAACTTTATCTGAAAAATATGTCATGCTTCACCTATTCCAAAATTCTAGAGTTGATATAACAAAAGGAAAGAACAGTCATCTTTTGCTTTCCCCATCCATAGCCTTACTTATCAAGAGTGCATAAATGGAATTCAAGGTCTGGAGACACAACTGTTTAATGAGCTACCATAATTCAATTAGCTCTTTGGGAAGGAACAAAATAAATGCATAAAGTTGTTCATTCACTCTTCTAATTTAATATGTTACATAAATGAGATGAAACTGGTTAGCCAGGATTTCTGCTCATTCTCAGGTCACTGTATATTCTAATGCAGACCTGCAATGTAATTACTGTAACACACCTCCCTGTTGAATCCCATCCTCTGGGTTCCAGTTTGTTGAACCCTTGTTATTTGTCAGAGCTATGACATACAGTAATACAAATTCATTGGTTAAGGACTTTGATGGATAATCATAAATGTATTATTTAGATGTTTCAAAAGGTACCACTTAAGGTTGTGAGCTTCACAAAGAGAGTTTCAATTAATGTTGCCACAGTCAAAAAAAAAGTTACCCAAACTTTTATTACTAATTACTAAAAAATTATATTCTGAATTTTAAGAGTGTTATCTTCAGTAATAATTTAAGATAATTAACTCGATACATTTAAGCATTGAGGTGAGATGGCAAATGTTAGGGTTCTAGAGTTAAAGCATATTCTTGCTCACAACTGTTATTCATCTATTTAGCCTTAAAAGAGAATGGAAATTTCTCAAAAAAAAAAAGTCCGGAAGATCTAATGACTAACATCTACCCTTCAATGCACTCCAAACTGGAAATTTTAAACACAAAATCTACTGAAGATTTATAACGGAATCTCTGTTCAACACAGCATAGTACTTGGAATACTGGAACATCAAAAGAATAACACAATGTCAGGAATTTATACTTGCTGGTGCTCACATCATTCACATTTGCTGTTGAATAAATCTTCTTCAGTTATGCTTTCATCCTGCCCGTCCCTATACAGTAAAGCCTGCTGCGTTGTTACTTCTGAAAGCATAACAACCAAACTCTTCAGCAAAACGTGACATCCACATGTACCGTTTGCTTCATCACGGCAGTATCTTCATTCTCTCATACGTGAGTCACAATGCACGGCCCAATGGGTATTCCTCCTGCATTCACCAGAATGCTACCCATTTTTAGGGTCCACACTGAATTTCCTCCCTTGCTGCTTAACATTCCCCCTTCTGCCCCTTCTCAGCTCTTCTGGCATAGTTTGAACCACAGCATTTAGACTCAGTGCTTTCAATTCTGTTCCAATTACTTCTTCCCTCCCCTCCTCACGTGGACTCAAAAGAAGCACCGACTTCTCATGAAAAATTCTGAATTTTTTTCCTATTTTTCACCAAATTACCTTCAAATATTTACTGAAAATGTTATTTATATTTTATATTATTTATATTATTTTGAATGCCATAGAAAATATAATTACATAACATACATTACATAATCACATTATATGTACTAGATACAATATAGTATCATATTATAAAGAGGAAAGCAAGCTATCCCTTGAAAACAGATTGTTTTCTGCTTGCTCTTCAAGGATTGCCCAAGCCACATGACCTCCTCCACAGAGGCAGGGACTTACTGACAGCAGTCTGGCTGCAGATGGCTCACTGTAGTTGACATCTTTAGCTATGCATATTAATGCACAGTTTATTTTGGCTAAAAACAGGACATTATCATTTCTCAGAACCGTGATGACATGCTTAGCAAGTGGGTGCAACAGTTTTATTTAAAACAATCCATCCAGAAGTTGGATGGACACATCTCTCTGAAACTGTGTGAACTATAATTTCTGCTGCATAATTCAGCAGCCATTAACATCCCTTGTGAAACGTACACTAAACTTTTGCCTTCCTAAAGCATAATAATGTTTACCAAACACCGGCAAGAACATGTATAAATCCTCAAAAAACAGGATCAAATGATAAAAGCATAGTTTAATGTTTGTCAGTGCCGTCCAAAACCAGAAAGCCACTTTCATCAAAGTAGAATTTAAAAAATGATTACTGTATAAAAAATAATAAAAATTAAAAAATTAAAAATGATCACTGTATATACACAGACATGAAAATATCTTTGTACTCTGTGGCAGCCACACAAAGAGAGGAGGATCCCAGATCAGTAAACTGAACTTAGATGCACCACGTGTTAACACTTGTGAGCTGCTTCTCCTACAGCAAATTCCAACTCTGATGCCCTGAATGATTAACACGCACCTTGAGCTCTTCCACAATGTTGTAGCCTGCAATCCAAGAGTTCTAGTTAGGCTGTGTTTGCAAAGAGCTTATTGAAGTCCTCTTACTTCATTTAAAAACTGAAGAAATAAATTCTATTAGTGAAAAGAACCAAGGGTCACCTAAACTTTGTGAACTCATTACGTAGGCTGAAAGCCATGTATCTTTAATTTAATCAGATGCTAACTGGAATTAAGATAACCATTTGTATGATGAGTTGGAAAGGAAAAAAAATGCTTTTTAAAAATATATACGACATGCCAAAATATATTAAATCTTGTGCAAAAAAAAACAAAAATGCATGAGGATTTTAGCCTCTTTTAGCTTTCTATGAATGGAAACCACTTAAAATTTATTCAGATTTTATAGTTATATATATGCCCATTTTCAAGAATGTCTTTAAGGAAAATCTGATTTTAAAATTACATTTAATCAACTTTACATTATTTTCAATTGTTTTCATAGATCCTATCCACATTTTCACTATCCTTTATTTCCTTCTGACCATTTTTTTAGTCCCTTCTCAGTCTGGTTTAAAAACACATAAATCCACACATTAAAAGTTTCCCCAACTTTTAGAGAATTCCAATCACATGTTCACAAAATAAAGCCTGCCACTGACTTCTGTTTTACATAAGCAGAAATCTGTTCCTGAGAGTTGCTCCACAAATTCTTCTGAAAATTCTAACTTTATTGAACAAATGACAGAAATGTCACATTTCTATAAAATGTTTTACAACTGATTTTTAAAATCTTCATTTTTGATTAGAGAAAAAAAGAAAAAGTGGTTTACTGTTTTATAATCAGGTGAGACCAGGTCTCATCTATATAAACTTTATTATGTTCTATTTTACAAACAAGATTCTATCTTCATTTGCTAAATTATTGCCTCTCCTTTTGTTCTCTGAGTTCTACTCCTGACAGTAAACGAAGTTATCAACTTCATCTTCTGTATTTTCAAATCTAATGGAGTGGCTAGCTCAGAGTAGGAGCTCACAGTTTTCCTAAAGAACAAAAAAGAATTCAGCAAGATAAAACTCTGGTTTAAGCAATAGTGAGTAGGAAGGTATAAAACCAGTGTTCTTGGACCTCGGTTTTGTTTACACTAAATTCCAAAAATAAACTCCCATCAAGAAAGTTAATTTTTTTGACTTTAAAAATATGTAAAATTTACACACACACACACACACACACAATTTCTTTAGCCTAGAAATTTAAGAAACGGTCTATTTAAAGGCAACATGGTCTCCTATAAAAAAAATTGATGCTAAATTTGGGGTCAGCAAATCTAGTTTCCTGTATGAGATTCATTGCTAAGCAATTTTGGGGCCATGCAAGTCACCTGAAGTCTCTAACTTAGGTTTTCTCATTCACAATTGGAGTTAGCAATGATGGCACTATCCTTATTTGCCTATCCTAATTTTTATAAAAATTAATAATAATGTTATTTACTACTTTCAATTTCAAAGCATTTCCACTCATATTGCTAAATGAAATTTTGATTTTAGGAAGACTTTTATATCATAAATAAGAAAACTAAATATTCAGAAAAAAAGAATGACCTGACCAAATCACAAGTTAGTAGCTGAGCTAGGCCTGGTATCCACATTGTACCAATCTAAAATTCCACACTGTTTCCACTTTTCCAAAGGGCCATCTGGTGATTACTTTATAAAGAAACACTGAAGATTTTAAACTGCTTCACAATATGAATTCTGATTTCTTTACTCTATTACATCTTCAAAATGTGGATACTGCCTATTAAAAGAGCATTAAATGACAAAATGCATATAGAGGGCCTAGTGCACAGTCTGAAATGCATAGTGTTCAAACTAAGATCTCTCCTTTCTGTGACGGAAGATCAATCTCCTTTTTACTCAAGAAAAAGGCAAGACACACTGTAGAAAAATTGTTGCTTCCTTATCGCAGGTAACAAGAACTACTCAAAGTAAATTTATAGGAATATCAGCAAGAATAAACATGCATGAGAGGTAGAGCTAGGACTACACCCCAGATCTGATGCCTTACTGATGCACGTGATATTGGCATTTTTAAGGAAAATAATTAGAAACTAATATATTACCTTTTTGCCTTCAATGTATTATCTTCGAAATATTTGTAAGTAAGAGCTTACTTTTATCTAAGCTAATTAAGATATGGAATAGGAATGTTAGAGATATTTTCTCAAGGGAAGTAAACAATGAGCACGTTAACCCATCACTGTATTAAGTTTACTGATCCAGCAAATGATTTTGTTTAGGTGCAGGGATCTGCTTTCACAGCAGAACATCTGTTCTTACCAAGCTACATAGATCATCATACCAGTTGCGATGATATGTAACAATAGCCTTCCCAGATATTCTAAAGGCTGGATATACAGAAAGACACCTGAGACATCTAGTAATTTAAAGGCTCAAAGTTATTAAAAAAAAAAAAAAAAAAAAGGCTTTGGTTCTAATGACTAAACTTATGGGTAGAGCATGAAGAATAGGTATTTTATACAGGCAACATCCAAGTCATGAGAAAAAATGTTGCAAACTAGATCCTGTCAAAAGTGAGAGCTAAATAAATACAGTGTTTGTAAACATATTTAAGTAACAGATTTTTTTTAAAGGATTAATTGGGTATTTCCATTCCTTCAAGTTCATTTGAAAACTGTTTTAAATGAAGATAAATTGATTTTGTTATAGCCAGGGTATTCTTGTTTTAAATACTGTTAATGACACCATATGGATTATCAGAGAAAAAAATTCCTTTATCTTTAGAATATAAGAACCTCATACTTAGATTCAAGGGAATGTATTTCTCTTCACTGGATTCATATAAAAACAGTGTCAGTTAAAGTACACATGACTGTGAAAAAATATGTATCAAAAACCAACCAAATTTTCCATCATAGGCATAAAGGCATTTCAAATCATTATCATGTTATTTAGAACCAAGAATTCTCATCACATGAATAAGCAGAATGCCAAGGATGAAGGTGAAAAATCAAGAATCTAAATCCGATATTCATTCCTTCACATCATATAACTGTTCAACCAATCATTTGATGCATGAGGATTTATTTTAATTATTTAAGTGTTAGTTATAACATGAACTTACAAGTTTAAAAATAGTACAAAAAAGATGCATTAAAAGTAAAATCTTCTCTACTACCAAGCCTTACTCTCCGCCATCAACCAATGTTAAGTTTTGCTTTGAGTTTTTCTAGTGGTTGCCACTATCAAGTAAGTTTCAATTTATAAATTTAAAATATTATGTATTTTCACATTACTATAAAAGCTAGTTTTTCAAGACAACCTTACACTACCACTACTTTAGGACTGTCTTAAGAAATTATGTCCAATCTGTCCAAGAAATTATATTTAATGCATTAATTATACATATTAACATGCAATAAAGACATAACTTTTTCAGCTTGATCTCAATATATCAATATTAATATTAATAATCTCAATAATAATATCAATCATCTCACATTCCACCACAGTTGTGCAATCACATTTTGGAAAACTTTAATGTCTTTCTAGTTTGCTTCATTTCTGGGTAGGGTCAGCTATTCCATCCTATTCTTTTGATTTCTCATTTTAATAGGAGAATCTCCTCCAGTGATTGTGATGTATGTACAGATATGTACACATGTATATACATATAGAAATATAGAAAGAAATAACACACGCATTCTCTCATGTGTTAGAACATTCTTAGGCTGCCTTCATACTCTCTCCTGATACCTTGCCTAGGTACAGAATTCATCTTATCATCATATCTGGAAACTAAAGAAATCACTCCCTAACTACTGGCTTCTGTGTTGATAATGAGTATGGTAGCTGTCTGATTTCTCATCTTTTTGTAGATGATACCATTTTTCTCTGGGAAGTCTTCCAGGTTTTTTCATCTTTGGAAATCTGATATTTCCTCCAGATGCACCTATCAGTCATTTCATTCATCTTGCATGGCCAGTGTTACGGGCCTGTAACAACCTGAAGAGCTTACCTCCATCATCCTGATTCCTTCTTTCTAGAGCTCCTATTAGAGCTCTTAGGAACACTCTTCATGATTTGTAATATTTCTTAGAGCCCCAGAGTTTCCAGAGCTATAAATAACCACTTCCCCAAAAGGTCTACACCTCTGTGGGCAGGGATCCAGAAAGAGCCCCCCCACAGGAGATAAAGTGCCCATTCCCCAGCCTCCACATTACCATAGGAAGTAGTCAAGAGGAAAATTCCAGAATTCTACGCATTTCTGGGTACATTCCCACCCTCTCCTTCCTTAACTATCTCTAAACCCAAGCTTTAGTTAAGACTATATACACCAATTAGACCTTTAGTCACCATTAAAAATTCCAGATTCCCAAGTTATCCACCAATTCCCAGACTCTAATTCTTCAGTGGGAAGGAACTCCACCATTCAACCCCCTCCCCGCATGGTCCGTGTTCTGACCTTCTGCTACTTCATCTCTCTCCATAACATTTATTACCAGCTGTCACACTATATGTTTTATTTGTCACTCTCATTAGGATACATATTCTATAAGGGGAGAATTTCTATCTACTTTGTTCACTCTTAATGCCGAGTCTAGAATGGTGCCTGACACACAGTAAATGCTCGGGAAGTAAATGAATAATTTTTAACTGTCTTAATTTAGCTCTAAAATCTGGAAAAATCCTGAGTCTTTTCCAGACCATTAAGTGGACCCACTGAAAATTGAATGTGGTAATTATTTATGAAATATCCTCTTAAACGTTTCTCAAGAATAAGAAAAATTTTTATGTTCTTTATATTTCCTGAACGAACTCTTTCCTATGAGGTCAGGTGTTTTTGCTGTTTTATTTTTCACTAATTCACCTGGGTCCTTCATGTGGTATTACGGCTAAAAAGGCAAGTTAGTCTCTTAAGACCACTCATCTATGGTGAATGTTCCCATTATTTACCAGGTTATCGAAACAGGTTTTTCTGTGTTTGGGGAACATTCTGCTTCCCCATTAGTCCTCTCCTTTGAATGGGAGAACATGGGGTGGCAGATGGTCGGTGTCCAAGTAAGCACAGCTTTACAGGACAGTATGAGACCAGTGCAGTCAACTCACAGTTGAATAATGTTTTGTTTGTTTTCTCCTTTAAACTACTCTCTTGTGTGAGAAGGGCATTACTTCTAATCTTCCTCCAAAGACCCTAGTCTTCTCATAAGGGGCCATTAGGGAGCTCATCCCTTCACTGGCAGGATGTTTTGGCTAATGGGAAGGAAAAATACAGCCTCTCTGTACTGTCTTCCCACTGGATAATAGGAAAGATTCCACCTGTCTTATTTTTCCTACCACAGTTCTTTAATTTGTTGTGTGATCACTACCCAAACCCATGACTGCTCTCTATTTTGGTTCATTCCTAGCTTAGAGCTCACAGAGACTCCCTGCGGAAGCTACCTGTACAGTGGTTTCCTTGGCTCTTTTTCTGCCATTTTCTTTCTATCTTCTAAGAATTCGACATGCCAACTAACAGACTAGTGGTGGTATTTCCTGCTTTCCATTTTCTGGAACCACTATACATTCAATCTTTTAAGCAGTGTGAGTGTTAGAGGAGGTGAACTTACTCCACCCAGTCTTCCTTTTTAGGAGGAACTACGTTGCAGTCTTTGCTTAGAATTAGAGGTGCAAGACCTTTGTGCTTCCTCAGCAAGCAGCTAAAAAGAAAAAATTCCCTTTTCTAAAAATTCTTCCAACTACTCTACCATCAGGAAGATCTTAACCAATTTTCTTTCTCCACAGGTTCTAGCCTCCTGAGTCTGGGCCCAGCTCCACCCTCTTTCTCACCAGTTCTTCCTGACAGATTCTCCCCCACTGGTTTCTCTCACTGGAAATGGAAGACACAGCAGGCCCACCTACAAGAGGTGTCCAGGTAAGTCATTTTGCCGACCTGAAGAATTTCTTTTTGGGTTTTTTTTTTTTTTTTTGGTTTTTTTTAATAAGTGGAGAGAGTTTTTATGTAAGTCCAGGTGTGGTTTTTGTTTTATTTTGTTTTGTTTTAGCTTCTGAAATATGGCCATCTTTTTGTTAAATAAAATATCTGGTATCAGCCAAGAGACTGATTAACATATGGGCCATCATGACTAACACTACAATGACTAAAAAAACCAAAAAACCCACAAAACACTTTAAATCCACTTTCATCACTAGCATTTGGTTCATTATCAACATTCTGAAAAATGACAAGTCACTTCATATAGTACAAAATTTGAAAAAAGCCAGGAGAATCATTAGACATTAGGGACAAGTAAGTCTTTAAATCTGCCCCTAAATCTGGCCCCAGGCTACACACCAAACAAGATAAAGTAAATCAGCAACAAAAACAACAACAAAAAATGCTTTAGTTGCTATGTAGAAAGCAAATGTTCCGTTTTTGTGTCAAAAAGCAAGCCCAAAGAGAGAACCTGCATTGTTGCAATTTATTCTGTTAATGGACTGGCAAGAAGAGATAGCTATAAACTCCTCTTGGCATCAAAGTCTAGGCTCAGAGCCAGTAGATTCTTAAGGTTTATTTGGAACAGCACACATCTTGACAGCTAGCAGAGTGGACGGTTTAAATACCATCCTCTTCACACAGATATTTGAGTTGTGTGAGGGGAGGAGAGGGGTGTGTGTGTGTGTGTGTGTGTGTGTGTGTGTGTGTGTGTGTGTGTGTGTGTGTTGTGGGCAGGGGTAAGAGAAAGCTGACAAATTTAGTTAAGGAAGTAAAAATCCTCTTTCCTAAAGCTTGTGTCTGAATAATGAAACCTCTGCAATCATCCATCCCCTGATTGGTACTCATTTAAGAGCCAGGATATTCTTAAGCAAATATAGTCATAATTCTGGTATGTTGGTAACAAAAAAATATCCAAGAAATTCCAATTTTTTCCAGAACTGATACAAAAGAGCAGTATTCTACCTAATACACAAACCAAAAAGTAATATTACATTACTTGCATATAAACATCAAACTTGAAAATAATAAATCCATGTAAATTAAAGTACTAAAGAATGTCCCACCTCCGTCCCTGTCCTGCACAGAAAAACTGTTTACTCAATCTGAATACTTGAGGACAATCTGACCCAGAATGCTACATCCTCTTCAGAAGATGCAGAGAAGTTAACTTCCTCGTGAGTATACAGAACAGTTCACAAGTAGTGATTATTCCCAAAATTTTATCTGTCTTATCCCTCAAAAAAGCAGCTCTCAGCCTCTATGCAGAGCTCTAATTTCCCAAATCTGACTCCCTGTAAATTCAGGAGTGAGGAACTGGCCATTTGGTGCACAGATTTAGGGAAGGTGCCTTCCTAGAGTTCAGAACCAGAGCTCAGATGACTTTTTTACTTATGGGAAAAAAAATAAAAGTTTAAAGTAATGTTACTATTAATGCTATAAATCAAATGGCCCTTGATTGCTACCTCAGAACCCAACAATTTATGATAGTGTATCTATATAAAGAAACAAGTTGATAGTAAACTTTCGAAGTTAAATCTTATCCATGTTGCATTACAATGCAACTCGAAAAGCACTTAATGTATTTAAAAATACCTTCCCATGCAAATGTTCAGAAAATTCTCCTAATAACCCAAAATGTTTAGCAGAGAATACGTTATTACATTCAGATTTCAAATGGTAAGTTTATCTCATCAATAATGGGAATGCTTTCCTTTAGTGAGATAGTGAGATACACCTGCCCCCACATTCCCAGCTCCTTTGGTAAGTGTCCAAATCCCTATTATTCTTTAGATTTCCAGCCCAAATACTTCTGTTTCCATGAAGATAGTTATGATGCCCATGCACCCCCCCACCAGTGATAGTGATGTGTTCTTCCTTTAACCTCGTGGCGCTTTATCTCTGTTCCTACCATAAGTAAATAGATTTGGAATAAGAAGACTTGGTTTGATTTCTGCTTGATTATTTACTATCAGGATGAACCTAACAAGTAAAGTAACCATAGTAACCACCTAAACACTAGTTTTCTCACTGTTACAGTCAACAGAGTACACACCCGTGGAATTATTTAGAAATTTAATTTTGGTAAACAATTAAGAAAGAACTCTGTCAACTGTAAAGCCCTGTACAAAGTTATTTCTCATAAATATACTTTTTTCTTTCTCATGTACAACTACTCTTTCTCCTACTTTATTTTGTGGAAGAAAGAGCACATCCAATGACTTCTTGATTCTGTCAGAGCACTCATGGATGCTTCACAACAGGCATTTGATACAAACTTGCAGAATGAATGAATGGGTGAATGTACCATTACGCTAATCAAGGTAAGCTTCATAAAGCAGAATGTTCACCACAACCTGCTAAATGTGGAAGGCCAAAATCTGACTTAGACTTCTCCCCAATCTCATTGCCTATTTCCCTCCACCACTTCAGCCAACCTAGATTTACCTCTGATTCCTTAAATACACTCTACTCTTTTCTGGCTCTAGGTCTTTTGCCAAATCATCACCCGCTTTCATGTCCTTCATCTGCTGAAACACTATCCATCCTTAGCTCAAAATGGCTAACATGCCGTCTTCTCCATAAAACTTTTCTTAATCTCATCCATTGGAAAGGACACTTCTAATTTTGAAGTCCAGAGTATTTCTCCATCTTTCTCATAACTCTTATCATTTGACCACATATTATGTTGCCCTTTGTATGTATTATGTCACCTAATACACTTTGATCTTGTTAAGACCTACACTTTGTTTTAGTTATCTTTACATTCCTTCCAAACATGTATTAAAATGTCTTCCATATAATAGGTATTCTAATAATATGCGTGGCTTCAAAGTCTGACTGCATGCCTCTGCTTTATAAATTGCCCCCAAAAAATGACATTTTATGAAATGATCACCTATTGTTTGAAGTCATTACTCCTGCCCATTCCTAACAACATCATAAAGTATGAGCAGAAACATATCTTCGTCAAAATTTTAAAAGCTACAACTATATAAACAAACTACTTATAATCCAATTTCCGCTATAATTTGAATGTAGCAGGTTCTTATTAATCGCAGTGTTATATTAAAGATGGCTTATCTGAAAAGCTAAGGTACTTAATAAGACTTCGGGATAAGAAGAGTAAATGATACTTCAGAAAACAACCAGAAGTTAACACATTTTTAATTTAAATCATTTTAATCCCTTATCACAGTAAGCATCCCAACTATCATAATAGCTACTAATAATCATCAATGCTATTCTTATCATAAAATAGATGTCATAACAGGGGGAACACAAGTCTCTCTCAAGGATCTTTAAATCACATAATTCTTCATTGCCTGCTGTCGGTTCCTTCCTGTGCCGTTCACAGACAAAATGCAGACATAGTCCACTAACAGCTGTCCTCCAGACAAAGTGATTTCTGTGCCTTCTCACAGGGTAGGAACCACCGGATTTTTTTAAAAACTGTATTCTCCTAGCCTCTCTATTCTCATTTGTATTATCATCTCATCTTCACTACGTTACTTCTTAACACAAGACAATTTCTGAGTTTTGCTGTTCTGGGCTTTCTGCCCCTTCTGCCTGAATGTCCCCAAATCTCTACCTATTAAATCTTTTATTATTCAGAGACTTTAAGTGCTGGGTTAACCTTAACTGACTTCTTGAGAATTACTTTTCTATCCTCACAGTAAACAATGTTGAGCTCATTTGTGTCACTACTGGCTCCTTTATGATTTGATAGGGCAGGAAGGCTTACCAAAAGACTTGAAGATATAAACTGTGGTCTTCTGAGAAGACACCCATCAATGGTGAACCTGTTCTCATGACTTCTTCATTTTACAAACTGACTTATACTGCCATAATATAATATAATATAATATAATATAATATAATATAATATAATAATATAGTGTTATAAATGACTTTCAACTAATGAGCGAAGCCTTCATAGCTATATCAAAATTGCTGGCAGGGAAAGGGGATATACAGTTGGGGAAAGTTTATTCAATTTTGTATTAAAATTGTACTTATAATGCAAAACAACGTCTGCTTTTTTCCCAGCACAGATATGACCCCAGGTAAGAGTACCTTAAGTTGGGCAGGTTGGAGTTTGAATTTAAAATTATCACTGCATACTGAAACAATAAATATCGCTGTATGCTACACACACACACAAAAAAAACGTGGGTCTTATAGGACAGAATTTAATGGGTCAATGCCCAGAGTCTCTGAATTGATTCACTTTTACTTTATATGCCAACCTTATGAGAAATTATTTTGGGCTTATTCTTGGAGAAAATATTTAACTTTTTTTAAACTTACAATTAGCAGAGAAGAAAAAGAGGAAGGAAGGAAGGAGGCAGCAAGGAAGGAAAGGATGAGAGGAAAACAATGTCATCCTATGATACTCTGGATAACTAAGCATCATTTGTGCAAGATGATGATACGGTTTAAGAGCAGGAATACAATGAATAAATGCACTCACCTCGGTTAAATGAGGATTGGGATTAAAACCACAGAGGCTACATACAGTGGTTTGACACTCAGTGCATGTGTTAAAATTGGCCTTTTCTGGAACATGCAACAGAAGTTCAGTGGTATTGCAAAGAGGACAGATGGTTTTAGGGAGGCCTTGTACTGGAGTCTGTGCTGCAGATGGAGAAGTTGGTGGCTGTAGAGGTTTCCCAGCTCCTGTTTGGCTTACTGGTTTTGGAGACTGCTGAGCTGAAGGCTTTGATGGGCCAGGCTGTTGAGGAGCGGATTTTGCTGGACCAGGCTGCTGAGGTGAAGGCTTTGCAGGGCCAGGCTGCTGAAGAGGGGGCTTGGCCGGGCCGGGCTGCTGAGGAGGGGGCTTGGCCGGGCCGGGCTGCTGAGGAGGGGGCTTGGCCGGGCCGGGCTGCTGAGGAGGGGGCTTGGCCGGGCCGGGCTGCTGAGGAGGGGGCTTGGCCGGGCCGGGCTGCTGAGCTGGAGTTTTTCCTGGCCCAGGCTGCTGAGCCAGAGACTTTGTTGGCCCAACCTGCTGAGAAGGAGTTTTTGCAGGCCCTGGTGGCTGAGCTGGGGGCTGCTGTGGCCCAGGTTGGTGAGCTGGGGACTTTGGTGTCCCTGGCTGCTGGGCAGGGGGCTTTGCTGGCCCTGGCTGCTGAGATGGAAGTTTCTCTCCCCCAGCCTGTTGCGCTTGAGGCTGTGCAGGCCCAAGAGGCTGAGCTGAAGACTTTGGCCCAGGCTGCTGAGCAGCAGGCTTGGTTGTCCCTGGCTGCTGAGCTGGGGGCTTTGCAGGCCCAGGGTGTGCCGTGGCAACTTTTTCAGGTCCAGGTTGCTGGGCTGGAGGTTTTCCAGGAGTTGCTTGCTGAACAGGTGGTTTGGACGGGCTTTGTGGTGCCGGCTTAACAGATTCTCCCCTCACAGCGTCAGACTGTTTAGTCTGCGGCCTGGCTGCATCTCTTTGAAGTGGCAACTGTGCCTGGTCTGTCTGAGGTGCCTGGGTAAGCCCCTGAATTGGCTTGCCTGTCCCCAGTGGTTGGGATCTCATTTTTTCCGGTGGCTGAGAAGATACTGATTTGGGAGAGCCATCCTGCTCTGGAGGGACCCTCCCAGGTCCTTGCTGCTTTGGACCTGGCTTAGGCGACTGTTGTGACGGGGGCTTTGTGATTCCTTCTGGTTTCCCTTGTTCTTTCTGAGCTATTTTTTGTTTCTTGGCAGTTTCTTCCTGGGATGCATCAGAGTCTGATATCAAATCAAAAGGATTGAATTTATTTACAACAGAGGAGACAGCACTTAAAGGGTTAACCTCTGAGAGGAAGCCGGGCATCATACTAGTCTTGTGCTCTTCCTTCAGATCAGTTCTGGACTTTGATTCTTTCAAGCTAATAGTGGAAGGACTCCTTCCAGGAGACTTCTGCTCTGACCTCAGAGTGTCTGTAGTTCTACTCTTGCTGAGACCCGGCTGGGCTGAACGCCCGGGGTCCGGCGGTTTTCCTGGTTGCTTTGGAGGATGACTACTATCCAACTCTTGCTTCCTAGAAGAGTGAAACAAAAAGAAGTCAATGGAAAATATCCCAACTCAAAATAATCTTAACAAGTCATTATTTTCCTAGAGCCTCAAAATTACATGTATGGATATAACTAGAAAACATTTTTGCGGCATCCTGTAAATGATTATAAAATCTTTCAAGTCTTTGTTACTTTTTTTACGTGGATAGAGATTTTCAACAAGGTAAATAAGAGGGGGAAAATCAATACTTGCTACTCTAAGTGATGAAAACTTAAGATATCTAGGTAGACATTACTTACAGTCATTTACATTTACACTTAATAGAATGTGGCCATCCTTAAAACCTCATTAAATATATTAACTCCATAAACCAATGTAGGGCCATCTTCTAGTACTTTCATGTTTGAGGAATGTTATCCTTCCAAACACTAATAACACCAAGAATTAAAAAACATTCATTTTAAAATGTGGGAGCCTGTTGCAACTGTTTTTGTTTGTGTGTTTTACTGGATTACAACAAGTTACACTTGTAATATATGGCACACATAACATCGAGGAACTTTTTAGTAAAGGAGATTATGTGATGCATTTCCTGGGACTCTGAGAAAGTTGATAATCTATTCAATTTTACCCTATTCTGCTGAAAAAGACAATATCCCTCAAATATTATCCTTACTAAACTTTGTAAAATGAGAAGTCCTACTTTAATTTGAAATTTTTGAGAAACAATTCCATGTTTCTTGTAGGAGAAAAATATTATGTCATTTAATTATTTTTCCGATAGCTCATTTTTAATCTGAGATGTCTATGCAAAATAATGATAGATGCTTAAAGAATCTCGAGATACAGCCTGACAAAGATAGCAACGAGCTGGCTGTGACCCCACTTTTGAAAGTACTGTTACTTTTCTCAGAGGAAAAAAATACATAATAATCACTTTACTTAATGTTTTCTGTAACATTTACTATTGCCACTGTTAGTTTGTTAGTAATATTATTTGTTACCAACAAAGATTTAAGAACGTAACTAATATGTAAAATTTCTTCCAATTCACAAACATATGTGATAGATTTTTAAAATAGTTTTGGAAACATGATCACTTTGAAATGACTGTGGTTAAATAACTAAAATAGTTGATCTTTTTATACTTTCAACCAAAAATCAAATACATCATTTTAAATAAGCCTTTCTTTACTGATGCAACTAATAATAACTAATAAGGCTGTATTAGAATTACATGAAAATAAAATTACAAGTATTTCATTTGGTATCTGAAGCTTTTTAATTTTGGAAAAGATTTATTTTTAATTAAAAAAAAGAGAAACAGTTATTTGGTAGCACTGAAAATATGAGATGATCACAATAAAGTTCTACAGGTTTTAATTTGGTTTGTGAAAATTTATCTGTTAATGGGCCAGATTATAAATTTTTAATTTTAAGTCATTTAGTACTTAATATGAATTAAGTTTTTGAAATTACCCAAATGGTACAGAAATTTGAGAGAGATCAAGTTATAAAGTATAGTAGAAAGAAATACAGAAGTATTACTTCTAAATAGCAAAAACTCAGAAGGAAATAATTTATAAAAGCCAATGTACGCAAAAAGCGATTTTCTAATAAAAGTTGAATAAATGGAACTCTCAGTTTTGGCAATTTCCTCTAGGAAATAAGTTACGAAAATTTTACATAACTTAAACAAAGAACTAAAATTATTACCCTAATTAATTCCACTGGTTCTAAGGTATCTTTTAAAACACTATATATTTCCATGTGGGGAAAATAATGGTTAATGTTTCTGTACAGGCCACTCTATGTGTTGTTCCCTTCCACAGGAAGATAGAAGAACTATAGTAAACAGCCTAAAATAGATTATTTTCAAGAATTTCACTGTTTAGATCTTCACATTATTCTAGAAATGTTCCATATTCAATTAATAAAATCCACCACTTTTGGGAAGAGCACATGCTTAGCAACTTCATAACAGAAGTACCTAAATCTCATAGGAATTATTTTGGTATTTTATCGAATTGGCTCCCTAGTAGAGCCCTAGAGACCTATATTTAAAGAGCACAGACACACAAACACACACACAAATCTATTCTTAATTTAACTAAATTCTCTTCTCCTGAAAAGAGTATTAAACATAATCATTGTTTTTGTGTTTTACATAATCCAACAAATGTACAAAGCAAAACAAAAAAAAGCAAACTATGTGACTACCAAATATTTGTGATATCAACACTAAAATTTAAAGCAAGCTTACAGCAGAAATTATAATTACATGTACCTCCTACAAATATGTTATATAATAAAATCCCTGTGAAAAAATACTGATACAGCTATAATGACTACCCTACAATTTTAACTAATCTCTGCTACTAGAATTATATAGGTAAACATTAAGCATGGAGATATGGATGTGGGAAATGGACAATCGCTAAAAGAACATACAGGCTTAATACTGAACAAAAATATAAAGATGTCTCAGCCAACTGTGGTTTGTGGGTGAATTTTTGTTTGGTCTAACGGCTATTCCATTAAAAAGAAAAATGAATAAAATGTAATCTGTGTCTTGTGTACTATACTGTGACCTCCTAGAGAAGTGTTTCACTCATCTTTGCACCACTAGAACCAAACCTGTTAACTAGAGCATTAGGGCCTGATGAATGAACAGATGAATGAATGAAAAGACGGATGACAATGAATAAATGAATGAATGAATCAGGTTTTCGTTTTAGGATAGATTAGTGTTTCTTGAATTCATTTCAAATTCTTCACAGTCGTTCTGAGATATAAATGGAAACATTCTACAGGCATTTTAGAACCTGGACTTGGCCTGCTACTCTAGGAAGAAAAACGGTTGTGGAGTTGTCTACCAGTAGGAAAGGCCCAAAGGAATACTAAAGAAAATAAGGGATTCAGTCAGAATTTCTATAAAATATTCTACTAATCAGAAGCGTTTTCCAGTAAAGCCCTTCTCATATCTGTAGCTGTACAAAGAATGAGCAGAACAAGTGATAAAATTGCCTTTCCCTGGGTCTTCAATTCATCAAAAATCCGAAAGCATTTGTTTGTAACCTGTAACTTCTAGCTTGAAATGACCTATGTTTTATACAACCTCCTTTTTCATTACTACTATCAACCCCAGATTGGACTTTTCTTTCATAGATTAGCAGAAAAAAGATATCAGCTACAAATGAGGTAAACATGCGTTCACAGATACGAATGTAAAAGCAGTTGAAATGTTAACATCTTTTTTTAATGGAGCACTTGACAGTGCTGAGTCACATAAAAATTTTTGGTATTAGAAATATATGCAACTTTGGGGATAGCTACTCACTTTTATACTACCGAGGATATTAGGGCTTAAAGAGGCTAAGTGACTAATTCAAGGTTATAAAACTATTTAGTCACAGATATCTGGTATCCAGACTCCTGGGGGGGGTGGAGGGGGGGGATTTCCACTACATGGCACTGACTTATCCATATGTAAAAAAAAAAAATAAAAAAAGAAACAAATACATCAAAATAACTCACAACAGTGAGGAACTCAACATAACAATGTGTCTGGAGGATCACTGCCAGTGCCATTCACTGCTGATACTGAGATCACTGCTTCTGATATCTATAGAGTCTCTTCAAATTAAAATTCAACCAAAACATCCCTGTCAATTTGTAAGTGATCCTCACAATGACTTTACAAGATAGGTAAGACAAGTGTCACGTGCCTTACAAGGAAACCTAGGCTGAGAAGCACATATAATTTGTCATAAGTCTGTTAAAATTAATAGGATAAATTTAATTATCCTATTATTTTTTATTTTATTTAATTATCCTAAAATTAATAGGATAAGAACCTAGGTCTCAACTCTTATTCAAACAAAACAAAACAAAACAAAACCATCATCTCTAATTGACACACTTAACCTCTTCAACCTTAAATTTATTTCTTACATATACTTAAGTTAGTGTGCTTCTAAAAATCTAAATAATAAACCAAGTGTTTCTTTGGTTATCACATCCAGGGATAATAACTTTCCAAAAATTATGTACATTTTATAAAAATCTTTCACTAAAATATAAGTTGGTCTCAAAAATCACAAATATAGTGCTTATACAGTTAGATGAGGCTTTCACCAGTAACTGTTGAGGCCAGAGATTGTTAATAAAATTCTGCTTTATCAAAATTATCAATGCAGAATCTGATATAAGCACAGCATAAAACCAGTTTCATGGGCTGAAATCACTTTTTTTCAGCCACCCCTGAATAGAAGAAAAGTTAAGACTATAGAAATAAAAGCTCACACTTTTTCTTGGTCTGTGTAACCAGCATGCTAAACCTGTTGCATGCACCTCTTAGGGAAAACTGTGAAAGAGCTGACATACATTTCTAAAAGGCTAATAAAAGTATTGTACCTCATTATTACCCCATGAAAATCTAATATATGAATGTTCAACATTTTTTTCCAAGTCAGGTTTTCATCAGTAGAGAAAAATGGCACATATCATAAGCTATAATACTAAAGGTTATGGTTAAGAAAGACTTTATATCAAAGAAATAACACCATATATTACTAGTTGAAAAACACATTTAACATGAAAGGGCAAGTTTTTACTAGTAGTGGTGGCTCTTTCAAGAACATAGGGTTTTCAGCTGATATATTCTAAGCATTTAAGATTTCATGTTAAAAATACTGCAACTATCCATTACACTTCTATGTCAAAATAACTGGTTGATAAAATTATACCATATACTTATATGATATTTCCTAAGTTAAAATGCTTTTATGAAGTAGAGGTTAAGAATCTACACCTACAATACGCAGATCTTGAATATTTCCAGTATCTCAAATGACAATTATAGGTCTCTCTTTAGTTACCATAAAGCAGGAACATTTCAGGACAACGGACAGAGAACTGTACTCTAAGGGAGGGTGTAAAGTTAAAGGGTTTGTTTACAATAATAAAGGCAGGGCAGGCACAATGATTATACCCTCTTACTACTCTAATTAGAAAACAACTAATTTATTAGATGAAGGAAAATGGAGAGCTAGAGAGTGAAATTAATACGTTAATATTACAGAGTAGATCTTAACTGCCTTGCAAGTTGTCATTTATTTGCTTTGTCTTAAAATGTATTGGAAACTCATCTTAAGATAACACAAAATCACATGTTTTTCCATCAACTAAGATACTTTTGCATATAAAAGAACAATAGTTTAAAAAATAGCATATACTAATTCAGAAATGCATGAACAGCACCTGGTCTGCTGCGACCAAACCATCTGTTTAATGCCACACATATTCTAGGGTCCCTCGTTGACTATAAAAGGTGTATTCATTCTATACCTTCTACCTAAACAGCTCCTGTTCTCTCCTGGGGGTAGGGTGGGAAGGAAGGACAAATCACCTCCAGGGGAATTAAAGGTATTGTGACAGAAATATTTCAGACATCACTCACAGAGAAAAAGATGCCGAAATGACTGAGGAGATTTAAACAGAGACAGGTAAACACCCAGTTCTATCCATTTCCCAACACGTCCGTTTTCTATTAATGGAAGACTTCCAGATTAGTAAAACACTGGAGGGCGTCTCTCCACGCCATCCTAGAGGGAAAAGGTTCCAAAAGGCCAAAAAATCACAACCTAAAATCACAGTTCCAAGAATGCAATCTTTGACTATCCCACCAGAAACTCTACAATGCATCATTTTTATTCTGCCCATCATAAGGCTTATGATCTCTTGACCGTCACCCCATTAGGGAGAATAAAATGAACGGAAGCGACATATATGTACTGCCGTGCGGGCACATACGGGCTGGCACATATGTGCACGGGAAGCTGTACATATATGCCCGGACATACACATCATGCTGTGCGTGCCTGTGCATGGAAGGCGGCTCCGCAGCGGCCGGGGGAACGCTTCCCTTGGGCAGCCCCTGCGCCCTTGACATGACAGCGGCGATCTGTCTCCTCTCCTCTTCGCTCAGCTGGCTCAGATCCGCCTCCATGCCGGCTGGGATCACGGTGTGCAAGGAGCTCCCTGCCCCGCCAGCCCCTCCTCCGGCTGCTGCCGCCGCCGCCGCCGCCGCCAGCCCTTCCGGGAGCCCTTCCCCTTCCAAGCTCGCCTCGTTGCCCATGGCTCAGGGCTACTCGGGGCCGCCGCGCTCCCTCCCGGCGCTGCGTCCCCGTCGGGAACCCCGCGGCCCGAGGAGCAACCCGAGCCGGGGTCCGCCGTGGGGCGTGAGGGCGGCGGAGTCCCAGGGCTCCGGACCCCGCACCGCTGGCCGGAACGCGAGGCGGCTGCTAGTCCCGCTCACAGGTGACGCCCGCAGCCGGTGCCTCCTCCATGTTGGACAACTCCCCGAAGCCGCCTCAGCGCCCCGAGCCGGGGAGAGGCAGGTCTGAGCTGTGCCAGCCGGGCGCCGTCCGCCCCTCCCACCGCGCCCCGCCTCCTCGCCCGCGCCCTCCCAGTGCGCATGCCCCTCTCGGAACAGGTGATGGCCGCGCCCGCGCCCAGCCCGCGCTGCGTCGCTCAGTATCCTTCCTCGTGCTCAGCACCGATTTAAAGGAGCCGGGGGAGAGCTCAGCTGAAAACCGGAGCGAAAAAGCCGGCGTTTCTTTCAGGCATATTTCAGGATGCCTCAACCTGAGTTTTAGCGAACTACATTCAAGGGACGGGGAGGGGCCGGAGGGGAAATACCGGTTCCCTTCTTCGGACTCATGGGATCTGTAGTTTCAACTTTTGTTTTTTTAAGAAAGCGTTTTTAAAGATTTTAGGAATGGATTCAGGTAACTGGAGATTAACCTATGATATCTTTGGGACAAATTCTCCCAAAGGAGAGAAAGCTGGAGCTTTTCATTTAGGACTTTCCAGAATAATTACAATAAAAATCTTAGGTACAGCATCAGTAGGCAATTCAAAGTTTTTGAATGCTTGTCACTGTATTGTTCCCTCTCCAGGGTCGACACAAAAGTAGAAGATTATGGGAAATTGTGCATGGGATGCTGTAGAATATTAAAATGTTAAAGTGGTGGGAAATTTTGAAAACATGAATCCAGTCCCTTTTTTGATACAAAAGTGGACTAAAGAACCCCGAAAGTTAAATTAATTTGTATAGAGGCATATAGCTAGTTAACAGCAGAGGTATCACTAACAACCGTTCTTTCAGACCCACTCCCCACCCTTCCCCAAACACATAAACTCTTCTTCCTACTACATTTCCCAGAAGAGAATGTTTTAGTTCAACACTGGATATGCAGCCCAAGTGTTACTACCTACCTTGGCTAACAAAATGGGCCTAATGTCCAATTGTTGAGACTAAAGAAAATCCAATGCTAACAACTAGGAATGAATGGACAGAAATGAATAAGTTGCTCAGAAGGTTTCCAAGTTTTTACAATAATCGTTATAATAGCTTGATATTTTGCATTCCACTTGTATCAAAACTAAACAACAGCACAGTTTTAACTACTTGTGGTATGTGATGCTTTAAAAGATATCTAGTCATCAGATGAAGCATCATTACTGGTTGGGTTCCCACAAAAACTTAGCATAAACTTTGATTCTCTCATAACATTCTGAGCTATGATTTCCAAGGTCAAAACTGCAAAGAATCATACATTTAAATAAAGAGGATGCTTTCACCTCACACAAACCAATGACATGAGGCAACCTGACATTTTGATGGCCACATCTAGAGACAAATACACTATCATCATACCTCCTGGAAATGAGTTTGCTTCAAAAAAGGAGATAATTGGTACATAATCCTGAATCTCGGGCAAAATGAGTAACCGCTCCAATGCTCAGACAGCCCTAGAAATCAATAATGCTAGATGGAGGTGGGGAAGGAGAAGAGTCAAGTGCTGATTATTATCTCATAGTATGCTCAAGTGTTGTGAGAATAAAATACATTTGATATGTTTACATCCACAAACCACAAGCTTAAAGAAATGATAAGATGAACATTCTTTCAAAGTCTAGCCTCAGAATAATGATTAAAGTAGAAAACAGATTGTTAACTCTATGTTCTCTCCCATTATTGATGGAAAGAAGCCTGTAAAGTAATAAGAAAGAAATAAGAAGTGATAATCAATAGGCAAAGTAATGCACATAGACTAAACAAAAAGCAGTAATTTGTAAGATGGGAATATTATAGCCCATTGTGAAAAACACGTGCATTCACTTTCTCCTTTCCTCTTGTCCCAGGAGCAAACGTCATTAGGAAACAAGAAAATGGGATGTATGATAGAAAGAGTTAATGGACTGTGAAAACAAATGAGAAACATTTTGGTTGTTGAGGTTTAAAACTGATTTTGCCTTTAGGACCTTCACACCTGTGAGTTTCAAAAAAAAATATTTCTTTTTTTTCATTCTTCCAATTGGGTTTAACAGTTGGTTGTGCTTGGGAGGTGTTTCTGATCCAAAGAAAAACACTAGAGCAGAAACCAGGTGTACTACTTGAGTGTGAATTCTCAAAATTCTGAGTGTACAAGGATGAGAAGTTAAATGTTATAGATAACCTTATCTGTACATTCTCTCCTTGCTTGCCCAGAGAAATTTCACAATTACTTTCATTCTGCAAATTCACTAATGGTGCTGTATTCAAAAGTCTTTTTTTCTCCCTATTCATTATACCTACTCTAATAATCATTTATTTGAATTTAGATTTAACAAACTGATAGTTTAGCTCCAATTCACTCAGCCTGATAGGTAGGTCATGAAATTAATTTATGAAAACTTGCACTATTATATACCATGATGTCTTTCTAAACTGACTTCTCAACTGTGGAAAACCAGATCTTTCCCTTTGTTTATTTTTTGTCCCACTTTCCCATGTGGTTTCTATTTTAGTAATTAGAACCAATCTAAATATGATAATAAAAAATTAAATATGACTAGATAATGAGTCCTTGGAATGAAATTGCCCAGTCTTCCCATGTCCTTGCAGATACCACTCAACCTAGGATAAAACCAAATAGACCATCCTGTGTGTCACATGTTCCATATTCAAATAAATTCAGCCTTTGCAAAAATTAAAGTTAGAATAATCTTCATCAATATAGAAGAATGTGTAGTCTCTCTAGTTTTTAAAAACCTACAATTAAATAATCTTCATATAATTTAGCCTTTTAATTAAAAATAAAAGCACATATTCATTAAACTCTATTTAGTAAGCAATTATCTGAATAGTGGCTTATTTATTAAATGCCCATTGTATCCATATTAAAACCATTGTAATAGTACAAGTGTTTTGTAAAATGGGCCATTTCATAAGCTACATTTGAGAGTATAAATAGATACAAACTTTCTGGAAAATAGCAATACTTATCAAGAACCTTACAAAGAGTCATTATCTGTGATACACTTCTAGAAACCAGTCCTAAAGAGATGTTCAAGTTCTATAATGAGATGGTGGGAAAAAAAATGTTCACTAGAGTATTACAGCAATAAATAAAAAGTCATTACCGCCTCAGTAAAGAGAAAGAAGTAAAATCTGCTACAACCAGATAACAGTATTTTATGAGAATACTTAAAATAATGTTTTTAAAGGGTCCATTATAACATAGGAAAAATTTCACAAAGTATACATGGGATAAATTTTCATAAATTTATGTGAAAACAACTGTGCAAAAAAATTAAATTACTAAAATGCATAGGAAAAAAAAACCAAGAAATAAATAAGCCAACAAACAAAACCCATATATATTTAACGTGAGGACCATAGGTAAACTTACTTTTACTTTCTAATTTTCTGTATCTTCCAAATTTTCCAAAATGAACTTGTAGGGTTTTTTTTTTAATGGGGTAGGAGCACTGATAATTATGACTAATCATTTTTTAAAACGACAAAAATAATGCAGCCTGTTAAGCTAGATAAGCAAAATGATATCATTTTGTGACAAATGTCTATGAAGAAAATGAAGAGGAAAAAAAAAAGAAAAAAGCCTTGGGCACCCTAACAGTGATTTCATGTGATTAGGTGAGTGATAAAACTTAAACTATCCTTATGCTTTCTTTATTTAAAAGCCCATGCATTTTAGTGTATGTGTGCATGCATATATTCATATTTATGTAAATATAGACAGTATGATATAATTTTTATACAGGCACATTTTTAAAAAATGTTCCTTCTCTAATACAAGAGAAGAGAGGATTGTGTTAATTTAGTGGAGCAAGAACCTGCAGTGGTTGAGGGTCCAACTTCATTTTTTGCTATGGTTGTTCTGCTTCTCAATTGCAGCTCTAAGCCATTTTTGTTAGCTTTGCTTTAAAATGAGATTTGCAGCTATAGAGGAGGAAATTCGAGTAAGACTGCAGTTGATTATGAACTGGCTTCTCAATTTTGAGGGGAAAAATATGAGAAGTATTTTAGAAAAAAGTTTGATAAATTCATTTTTGAATTCTGACATCTGGACTCTCAGGCAGTTGTTTTTTCTTTTCCCCTTTATACTTATTCCACAGCAAATCTGTAATTTAAAATAAAAGAAGTTGCTTGTATTTAAAATATGTTCCTATGGACATAGGGTATATAAAATCTTAAGAATTAGATTAGTTACTATGCCACTTAACACCATTACAATGTAAATTGAAAAATGACTAATAAGTCATGAGGTTGTAACTTAGGTGATTCAGCATTACTTATTCACCTGTTTTATAAATAGGCTTTAGAATTCAGAACCTGCTCTTTGGAAAATGGAGACATACGTGCATGTCTTAATTCTTTATGATTTTTTGGCTAACAGTGTCTGATTTTAATTCCTAGCTCTGACATCTGACATCTATTTGGGTTAGGAAGTCACTGACTTTTTGGAACATGGGATTCCTCAACTGTAAAAATGGAGAAAATGATATACTACCTCTTAGGGTCCTGGTGATAATTACATTAGAATAAGATGTGAAGGCACTCTTAAACCAGGAAACATCAGCACAGTTGGGGCTGATTATTAGAACACTGGTGCTAGATGAATCACCTTTCTCTTCTCAGGGGGACTGCCATGCTTCCCAGCAAGAGAAACTGTTTCCTCACCCTTCAACTGAAACTGAACCCCTCACAAAGAGAATGTGGTGGGAGAGAGACGTAACTTCCCAGGCTAGCCTTCCAGTTGGCCCTCTTCATACTCAGAGACCTACATGTTCTGAGGAAGTCCAGGAGGTGAGACCAAGAAGAGATGAACTGAGCAGCTCCAGTTTCCAGTGATCCCAGCTGTGGCCTTAGTGAGTCCCACTGGAGAACCCTGCCTCGGCTGCCCTCTCTACTAGCTGTGGTCACATCACTGAATCACGTGGAACCAGCAGAAGTGTCCAGTCAACCCAAAGAATCAGGAAATGGAATAAAAGTTACTATAATAATTACTGTCTTGTGTTAAGTCACTTATTTGGGGGGGGTTGTTAAACTATTTAACTGATACTCCAATTTTTACACAGTATGATTATGCATAATCTTTCAAAATTCCCTTTCCATTCTTTTGCTTCTAGTGACTATTTTCCCACTTACTGTCCAGATGGACTTGAGTTATTTGTTCAAAATTTCCAAATACCATCCTTCTGAACTATAAATGGGAAAGAGCCCAATTATGCTGAAAACTTACGTACTTGTATCGTGAAAGGCTCAAACAAGAAAATATATGGGAAGATCATTTTTCAACTATGTAATGCTATCCAAATATAAAGTTATATAAAAAGATGAAAAATTTATGCATGAGAATTTTTCTGAGAAAGACCAATGTATTTATTTGAGAAACTTCTGGGGGAGGAAGGTGGCATTCTTGAGGTCCTACTCAAGATGGTGGCTAGATTACAGATATACAGATCTATATGGTACAAATACTATACATTATATAACAGTGTCTTTAATATCTATCCAGTAAAACCTATTAATGTTCATTTGATCTTCTAAAGGAGTCAGGGTCACATCAACCAGAGGATGCTCAGTTTTACCCAGCCTGGTGATGGATTGGCATTTAGACATTTTGAGAAGAGAAATTAGGGATTATATGCACTGCTCCTTGAATAAAGAGGGCAATATGAATTGGCGGAGTAGCATGGATTGGAAGACAAAAATAGAGAAATGTATAAGGGATGAAAGGTATATGATGCCACTTACTTTGTGGAATGGGGGAAATGGAAATGACCTCACTGCTATCCTCTAGTGGTGATGTCTGCCATCTCAGAAAGAGATGCAGACCTTTATATACAAGTTGATAGATATTAAAAACAAGGTGAGGGACGCCTGGGTGGCTCAGAGGGTTAAGCCTCTGCCTTCAGCTCAGATCGTGATCCCAGGGCTCTCTGCTCAGCAGGGAGCCTGCTTCCCCCTCTCTCTGCCTGCCTCTCTGCCTACTTGTGATCTCTCTGTGTCAAATAAAAAAAAAATCTTTAAAAACGTAGGCGATAAAGATACCATGTGCACACACAGGAGTCAAAGGACAAAGGACATTTGACATCTAGGTGTCAGTCATTATTATCATATGGACTGAAGTGTAAGGTTTATAACATTTACAAAGAGCTCCCTAATTTTCCCATGTGCTAATTCCAAGCTAATGGGAGAAGTCTTTGGAAAGTTTTACTCCTGATGGTCTGCAATCAGAGAAAGAAAAGATGCATTTCAATAGGGATATAAAAAGTGGAATTGGAAAAAAAATTACTAATTACTCTTTTGACAACAGTTCAAAACCCTGAGCAAATATTAAGGTTATCTACAGACATGTTGAAAAGATCAATAGCTGGCCCTCATCTCAGACAAATTAAATCAAAATCTTGAGGGAAGGGAGTGGCATTTGTGTTCTTCAAAGCTCCCTAGATGATGGTAATGTACAGCGTGGGTTGAGAACTAGTACTTTAAAAGGACAGAGGATTTTAATATCAGCATTACAAGACTGAAGACAAGAAAGAGGCACTTGGGAATCTGTGTAGATTTCTCTTCAAAGTTGAAGCCAAAGGTGTCGGCAGCATCAGTGCCATCATCAGAAATTGTTTTTGAGGCCAAAGGTAGAAGTGACAGATTTACTCTATTCAAAAATGATAGCATACCTGAATTTGGACTATGATATACAATTCTGGTCACTGCAGTTTGCAAAATGTGTAACAGATTGAGAGACGCAAAGCCAATCAAACAAAAAGAGACATAAAATCATTTTAATCTAGAAGACTGAAGGGGTGAATCTAAAAAAATAAGAGCCTCCTACTGAAAAACGTGAATTCAGAACATGTTGACCAAAATCTGTTCAACTAAAACCAAGGGGATTTTTGGATACATGGAAAAGGCATACTTAAGAAAAAAAAATAGTAACAGGACAAAGTATATGTATGGATTGGTTTACATCCCATATTAGGATGAATGATACTAATTCTTCACCAACATCACTTTTTCTTCTCTTTGGGGCCAGTTAGCTATACCACAGTTGCCAACTTCGCTTAAAGTTCTGTGTGTCGTTGTGACTCAGCTCCAGCCAATGAAAATGGGCTGATTCCAGGACCACAGGAATTCTGGTATGTACACCGCTGTAGGTGACAAAGACGGAGACTATGGTGCACTGCAGTGGATATATGGATTGAAGATGGCAGAACCATTGGGAGGATTCCATTAGGGGAGTTTCCTGGATGATCATGTATAGAATTCTGTCTTTCCCTACTAAGACCACCTTCCCGGGGACAGTTATGTAAACAAGGGGGGGGTGGGAATGTTTGAGTCATGATATATTTTTGGTTTTTGGTCTTTTGTTAAAGTCGTTAGCCAGTGTCATCTTAATTAATACAAGGTAGCAAGAGGTATTTCTGTGCTGAAGAAACTAACATCAAATAAAATACACTCCTGCCCTATCCTTTGCACATCAGTGATCTTGGTTCCATTTTTCTTTTGAAATAGCAAGACAGGTAAATCTGGGGCCTCACTGACCCCTGAAAATGCTGCACTCACCTCTTCTCCAGTTTCTATACTTCTTCAGTCTGGCAAGATGGTCGCCTCAACTCTATCCATCCATGCATTTCCCCAGGCCAAGCTCAGGGCCACTCATCATCATAAGACCTTTTCCTACTCTGAAGCTACAACTGTTCTCAATCATTATTTGAGAATCTTGTTCATTTGACATTTATTTGCATATGGTTTTCCTTTCTTCAGTGAACTGTTTCAGAAATAAGTTTTCCAAATGATGCAATGATGCTTTTCTTTTGCAGTCCCATCAGTATCTTGTGCACACGATGAGTACTCTACCAACAGACATGGGATGCATTATTTAGTGAGATGTCTTCACGTTAAAAAGATGAGTAACACAAAACAGACTGTAGGTTATTTTGTGGAGGACTTCTACAAGGGAGGAATAAGGGAAGGCTTTCATTGAGGCTAAGGAATCCTATAATGATGTAAGTTTTAACCTATAAATATTGTATTTAATGTATTAGTAAGGTACTCTGTTAAGTACCTTTTATATATATTTTTATCTCTATGGGTCCTTCCAATAGTTTGTCATGTAACTATCATTATATCCACTTTATAAATGAAAAAATAGAGATTTGAGAAAGTTATTTGAATTTCTTAAGGTCATTTAACCAGCAAATGACAAGAAAGAATTCAAGCCTAACTCAACCTGATTCTTTTTTTTTACTGCTTCCCTCACTTGTATTAAAGTATCTCCCATTTCTAATTGTAAAAGACAGTTCCTGCTAAAGAGCACTCAGATAGACTCATGGGGCGGTATATGCTGTGGCCACGTTCAGAACGTGGATAAAACATTTAGTATATTGGAAGTATACGATACTTTCTCTAACAAGCTAACCAAAAAGTTTAATAAGTGGAAAACGACATGTAGTCTTTTATTGCCTGAGAAATATTCCATGCAGCCAGAGAGAAGAAAAATAAATGAGGATATGTAAAAAAAAATGTAATGAAAACATTTCTCACTATTCTGATTTTATAGGATAATTTAATAATAAATTGTCTTTATCAATTTATCATGGTTTATTTGTATTTAGGGCTAGATGCCTTGACTTCAAATCACAGGGCAAGAATTTTATTATTCACCATTTCAGGAGCCATTTGGGGAATGTTTAATTTTATTCCAACCAAGCTCTAGATTTGCCAGGTTAATTATTGATGAGTAAGCGGAGGATAGAAAGGATTTTATATAATTCTGCCTGAAGCTTCCCATGTCTTCCCCCACTCGACTTACAGCTCATATAAAAAGATCACTGTCTGCTCTTGGCAGATGGTCCATAACCTGCCTATAATAATAATACTTCATGTTTTCCCTTTACTGCAGGGATCTCAAACTTTTGAAAACCAACAGCCATACAACACTGCTATACTCATCACAGGTCTGTTTTACAAATAGTTAAACTGCAGAAATGAATCAATGAGCCAGACTCCAGCCTAACTCTTAAGTCATTTATACTTGACACTAGAGGAGTTTTATTTTTTACACATTTTATGCTCATCATCCATAAGATCAAAGACATCCCAATCATGTCATTCAAAATCTGAGCTCTTCCAAGAAAAAAAGAATAATTGTATCACTCTAATAAAGGATACTCCAAGATAGATAATCATGGTCTTGTATGGATTTCCTTGCCTTTCTTGGCAGGAAATTGTGGTTATTTTTAATCATAGATAGTAAAAGACTAAAACAGAAGCTGTTAGATTTTCCACAGAGGA
Organism: Procyon lotor; assembly: GCA_028646535.1. NCBI lineage: Eukaryota > Metazoa > Chordata > Mammalia > Carnivora > Procyonidae > Procyon > Procyon lotor. Next base: position 67,860,274 of record CM053614.1, on the reverse strand, counting down.
AAGGCCCCTTCCGAAGAAAACAATATTGTTTCCTTCTTGTCATCTTACAGGTTTCATGCCATTCTCAAATGCACCATGATGAAAGAGGAACCATGTGGTTCAGAAGAAAGGTCATACCTTGGAGCTCACAACATTTGCTTTAGGTGGCCTAGAAGACCATCTTGGAATCATCTCTCTTGCCTGCCTGCATGCCTTACCAGCCAGAGATGGTCTTCAAGTTTAGGCTTCCTTCATTCAGCAACCATGTTGAGCACCTACTATGTGTCCACCTAGAAATATAGCAGTATACAAAGGAAACCCAATTCCTGTTCTTAAGGACTAAACAGTATAATGAGAAAGACATGTTTTTAAAGGTAATTACATAGTCCTCATTTTCAAAAATAGCAAGTTCTGGACAAGTCTTCTTGCTGAAAGGAACTAAGAAATTGGTCAAAATACATTTAAAAAATATCAGGGTGCATCACAGCTAAAAATATAGTGAAGTATTACCAGGCCAAAACGGAGGGAGATGAAAACCTACAGGCTGTTTTTGTGTTGAAAGCATTTGCTGATTCAGAAAAATTTCAACTCTCCTTTCAACAGCCTCTCTGAATGAGGAGGATAGAAATAAAAACCAGGAGGCTGGAGATGATTTAGGGTATGACATATGATTCTCCCAAATAATAAGCTGGGACACAAAAGGGCTACAGGGGCAAGGGTGAACTGAAAAAAATATCACTTCTTTCTTTAAATTGCCTAAGTTCTTCAGGAAACACTCTCAAATTTCACTTTTCTAATATTAAAGTAGCCTCTAGGTAAAAGACAAAAGCCAAAGAACGTCTTATCTGGAGTAAGGGATTTTCAGCATACACCTCAATAAATTTCTGCTCTTTCTAGGAAAGAAGAAATCATATGCTTAGATTTACGGTTGTTTCAAAAGCACTAGTGAAATGTAGCCCAAGACATTCCAAAATAGTTCATAAGAAGAATGGGAGAAGAAATCAAAGAGCGTGAAATAGAACAACAACAGTGCTAAGCAGTAAGAGGAGTCCAAGAGATCCTTGAGCCTGAGATTCTAGCATTGTGATCATTCTGGGCTGAGTCTGGACCTTTCAGAATAGCGCTATTTGAGGGAAATAGACTCTCAATTTGTGGGAAATTTGTGGGAAAGAGACTCTCAAGCCCAACCCCAGACCTACTGAATCAGAATCCGTATTTTAATAAAATCCCCCAGTATTGCCTATGCACATTAAAGGCTGAAATAATGAATGAGAATAATGAAGCCTGAACTAAATCAATAGGAATAAAGTCAATAGGAAGGAAAATGATATTGCACTTTTTTTTTTTCCCACACTTGTTGCTTCAGCTTAGAAAATATGGACAATTAGCGCTTCCATTTGACTAGAATAGAGATGTAAATGGAATTCAATATCTTGGGTCTAGAACCAGTAACTGAGCCTAATATTGGACAGGATATTTTCCAAGTGCGATAAGCAAAACTAAATACAAAAACCCTCAATCTTTCAGGAGATGGTCGAAGTCAGCCAGCTTCTGTTCCACCGTAACCCCGTCAGATAAAAAAGCCATGATCAAAAATGCAGTATGTCAGAGGAGATGCAACAAGACTTGGTGGAGAAAGAAAGCACAGAGGACCTTGCAACCTAAATGGAGATAGAGTTTGATAAGAAGTGCAACCCAACCGGGCAGGGAACCATGAGGAGAAAGAGCGGTAAAAAGTGATACACGAAACCAAATACTTCATCTGCTTCCACCTGGCTGAGTGGTCATTCACCTGTTCAAACCTGATAAAAAGCAGGGACTGTGCCCTACTCATTGTGATCAATCTGAAAACAGGGACTGCAGCCTAAATACCAAATACCAAAGAATGAAATCATCAGCCTTGCTAAGGGAACACCTTGATCTCCGAACATTTATTGTGCCGTTTCATAGAGGGCATTCTCTGCACTACTTTTTCTTCTTTTTCTTCCATACTACTTTTTTGGGGTTCTAAAACAATTAACAAACCAAGCCAACAAAGTGTGTGTGTGTGTGTGTACATATGCTCTCTCTATATATATAGCACCAAGATACAAGCAAGTGTCCATCAACAGCTAAATGGATAAAGAAGATGTAATACACACACACACACACACACACACACACACACACACACACACACACACACACACACTGGAATATTACTCAGCGATATCAAGAATGAGATCTTGCCATTTCTGACAACATGGATAGATCTAGAGGGTATTATGCTAAGTGAAATAGAGAAAGACAAATACAGTGTGATTTTGCACATTATATGTAGATTCTGAAAAACAAAACAAATAAGCAACAAAGAAAAAAACAAACAAAAAAACCTTAACTCTTAAGTACAGAGAACAAACTGATGCGTTCCAGGGGGAAGGTGAGTGGGAAGGTAGGTAAAACAGATAAAGGGGATTAACAAGTACAAACTTCCAATTATAAAATAATCAAGTCACAACATAGGGTATATTATCAATTTTAAAAATTAGCCATGTTTTAAAAATTAGAAATATTTGTACTACCCTGATAAACTATAACATTAAACATAAAAATGTGCTATTATAAATGTTCACATTTTTTACCATCTATCATTGTCTAACAATACTGTACTATAATTTGCTCATAAAACATTGTCATGTGTAGAGCCAATATTAAAACAAATTAAACTTAAATTAAGAACAAACAAAAAATGGAATGGGAACGAATCCTTGAGTTAAACAAAGGAAGGCAGATTCATCTTGAAAACTGTGGTTGGGCATGAACCTTTGAGAAGGTTCAGGAATCCTTATTGAGGCACAAGGATAAAACGGAGATCACACATCCATTTCATCTTCCAGCAGTGACTAAGCTGTGACAAGCTGTGACAAGCCAACCGCTGGAGGCTGAATGTAGCCCCCAGATATTCTGTCCCTCTCACACAGTAATCTGTACATGCTATTCTTTTTTAATTGGGAGGTTTTCCATTAAGAAATTTAGATTTCATGCTTCCTTGGAAAAAAGTGAAACTGACATCCCTGAGCCCATTCCTGCTTGGCAACTGTCCACTGGGGTAGCAGCTTTCTCCTTTAGGTCTGCTCCTACCTGACTTCTCAGTTTATGCTCCCTGCCTGCCTCCTTACACATTTTGTGCTTGATTATCCGACAGTCTCCATTTCTCACCTAGAGAGGACATCACCTTTCTACCAATTAGAGATAACTAGCCAAGGTTTAAAAAATTCCTATCTGATTGTAGACCTGTCAAGAGAACTACATTTTTAAAAGATGGGGGACAAGACGTGCAGTATATTATAGACTTCACCCACATTTTCTCCTTTGCCTCTCCAGTGATTCCCTCTATTGATTTTCCTTTGAGCTCATTGGTTTGTATGCCTGAATAGTAAGTAGTGACAGGTTGAAGTTGATCTGTATCTGTATGTGTCAGAGTTGGAATTAACAATCATATAGACAGAAAAATAGTCGTGGCAATAAAAAGGGGGGGAACCTTCCTTAGTCTGGAGAATTTTTTTGTAATGAATCTCTTCTTTAGCTGGAAAGAATATTTCCCTCCCGAAATAATTTCTAATAAATGTCATACATGAACTCACTTTTTATTGTCATACAGGAATGTATGACAGGAATATTATACACAGGAATGTATAAATGTCATACAGGAACTCATTTCTAAAAATCTCTTTGAGGTCAAGAACTAACATTGGCTTTTTTTTTTCCTAATGATCCCTTGTCTCTGGAGTTAATAAGTTCTCTAGGACTTACTACTAACTTTTGGAAGAAGTTAGCAATATTTTAAAATCCCTTATAGATAATTTGATAAATTAACATGCCATAGATCTGACCATAAATTCAATAACAAAATAAAATCCTCTTTAACCTTTAGGGCCTGCAATCCATTTTCTAACTTTTCAGAAAAAATCTGGCCCAAGCCAGAAATATGAGTCACTTGAGATACCTTCCTTTCCTGAAGATGTTAAATTATATACTGCACAATCTCTAGCACCAATAGCTTTTCCTGACTTACTTTTCCCTTGTTCCTTACATGAACTTTTCCATTCTAAGACATCTTATACTACCTCTTTGCAGATGGTCAGGCATCCCCAGATCTTGTGTTCTCACCCCTGTCTCAGTCTGTTTAAATCCTACCCAGGCCTCATGGACCTTCATATGCATATCCTTCATGAAACCATCCTGCTTATCCTATTACTTTCTTGAATCAGTCATTTGGTATATGAAATAGTATTCCTCTCGTTAAGCAACAGGTTTTAATCCCTTCAACAATGTGCTCACAAAAGAAAAGGACTGTCTGTCATTCTTCTTCTCCTTCTCCTTCTTTGATCTACTAAATCGCTTCACATAAGAAAGATTCTATAAATACCCATTGACAGCCTGGTTCTGAGAACTAATAGCTTAAATCAAAGATCCTACACCATCAAATTTTCTCTCCATAAAGAATCTTTCCCATCAGCACACAAACAAACTTCTATTCCTAGAATTTTAATATTTTATTTATTTATTTGCCAGAGAGAGAGAGAGAGCGAGAGCAGGAGCAGTAAGAGTGGCAGGCGAAGGGAGGGTGAAGCGGACTCCCTGCTGACCAGAGAACCAAGACATGGGGCTTGATCCCAGGACCCTGTGATCTTGACCCGAGCTGAAGGCAGATGTTTAACGGATTGAGTGACCCAGGAACCGCCCTAGAATGTTTGTTCTTTTTTTAATCCTCTCTTGACCTTATTTCTCTCTCTAGCTACGACCCATTTCTATGCTCCCTTTGTAGCTGATGATCTCACTCTGTACTCCTGAATTTAAATGTTCAGTCCATATAATACCTACTAGTTCTATCAAACTTAGCATGTTCAAAACCAATACTTACTTCCACCCCAACCAAAAACACTGCCTCTGTTATCTGCCACAACTCATGTAACAGCAACTTTATCCCTCCAGTTGTTAAATCAGATTCCCTGGGATCATTTTTGACTCTTCTCTTTCTCTCGTACCTAATATCCAATCCAGTGGCCAATTCTATGGCCTGCAACTTCAAAATTTATCTGGAATCCAAACATCTCTTACCTCCCACACTACTAGGACGGTTACTCAATCACCTGCTGCTTGGATTATTGCAATAGCTTCCTTTTTATTTTTTAATATTTACTTATTTAAGTAATCTCCACATCAGACATGGGGTTTGAACTCACAACCCTGAGATCAAGAGTCACATGCTCTGCTATATGAGCCAGCCAGGTGCCCCTGGGTATCCGATTATGTGCTCTGGCAGCTGGGCTTTGTTCCCTACACAGGCAGTGGCCAGAATGCTGCTATCAGATCATGTGACTTCTCTGCCTCAGAGTCATCCAGTGACTTCCCATCTCAATGAAAGAAAAAAGCCATGGGGCACCTGGGTGGCTCAGTCAGGTGAGCGACTAACTCTGGGTTTCAGCTCAGGTGGTGATCTCATGGGTGTTGGGATCTGCCTGCACGGTCTCCGTGCTCTGTCAGGAGTCTGCTGGAAGATTCTTTCCCTCTGCCCCTCCCATCATTCATGCACACGTGCTCTCTCTTTCTCTCTGAAATAAATAAATAAATCTTAAAAAGTAAAAAAAAATAAAGAAAAAGCCAAAGATCCACCAGGGCCTGCAATGTCGTACATGATCTTAAACCAACCCTCTTCATCTGCCTGTATTTTCCCCTTTACTCATATCCTTCCAGCCACATTGGCCAACTTGTTTTTCAAATAGACCAACCCATTCTTATACTTCAGGTCCTTTGTACATGCTGTTCCCTGTGCCTGGTACGTTCTTCCTTCCTCTGTCCACAGAGCTTTAGGCATATGCTCTTCAGTGGTTTGTTCCAAGGTTACCTTTACCCTGAGACTTACCTAAACAGTCTCTTTAAACTTTTTTTTTAAGATTTTATTTATACATTCATGAGAGACAGAGAAGTAGAGGCAGAGGGAGAAGCAGGCTCCCCACTGAGCAGAGAGCCCAATGCGGGACTCGATCCCAGGACCCCGGAATCATGACCTGAGCTGAAGACAGATGCTTAACCATCTGAGCCACCCAGGCATCCTAAACAATCTCTTTAAAACGGCAATGTCTACCTGTGTTAGCACTCCTTATTATCCTCCATTACTTAACTTGCCCTCACATCACTTAACGATATACTATATATTTCACTTATTTATTTTCTCTTCCCAACCAGAACATATACTCCATCAGAGCAAAAGGTTTCTTTTTCTGTGCTTTTTGCTGATTTATTCCTAATGTCCACAACAGTGAATGGCACATAATAGTCATTTAGTAAATATATTATGAATGTAAGAATAGTTGAGTGAATGAATAAGAGACCAACATTATCTATTGCAAAACTACATTATAGTTGGAATACAATTTTAATATATTTCTTCTGATAAATTCAGAAGGCAATTCCCATGTTATCTTTGGATGATACAAACCATGTTTTTGGATTTAGGTACCACATACACACTGTTAACTTTTTATGATGTTTTCTTAGCCCCTCACTGTTGCCTTGACTTATATACTCACTAAAGCATAATCATGTTTCTCAGGCACTATACAGTGTACCCCAAATCTCACTGTATCCCCTCAAACATTCTCATTGTGTTAATGCTAACTGCCTCAGTAAATGACCTTGCCCAAGCCAGACATGTGGCAGCTTTCCCAAAATCCTCCTTCAATCTGCTAAAAGAAGCTCTCAGCACTCCAGGAAGAAAGGCAGGGATATCTGGCCCTTTTCCTTATCTTTTCAAGAAACTATAGCAAGATTACGTCTGAGAAATAAAGTTGTGTTTTGTATTGTTTTCTGTCTTCCTCTAGTCATTTATACCAATCAGGAGAGTAGACCCGTAAGTATTCTCTTGCCAGAGGAATTTTCCCAACATTCACAGTATAAGATGAGCATGTCCCAGGGGCAGAAGGAGTGAAAGAGTATGGGAATGGGAAAGAGAGAGAGAAAACAAAGACTTTAAAACATGTCTTTAATTTTATTGGGTACCAGTTGCTCTAAGGGAGGCTCTGTCCTAGGCATAGTAGCATTCAGACCTCCCAAAGAGCCACACTCTCGGATTAAGACTGAGAAGCTGAAAAGTCCCCGGACTTAAAGGAAGGCCATATGCAGACTAGGACAATGTCACTCAGTGACACCAAGAGGACCTGTGACCAGTGATCTCCCTTCTTACCACACAACTTAAATGTTAGCAAATGCATGGAGCTCTGAATTCTAATGAGAATGAATGTCTGACCAGCAAAACAGAGGCTCTATCAGCTTTAGATTCATACAAAGAAAAGAAATACCTATGGTGTTTCAACACCTATAGACTGAAATTTAAGTTATTTGATCAATTTGTGTCCTTGCTAGTACTTGCTCACTCTCTCACTCTCTCTCTTTCTCTCTCTTTCTCCCCTTAAGGGCTTTTCTGAACAACTAAAGAATTAAAAAAAAAAAAAAAAGTTTAAAGATCCAAGGACTGCAACTTTTACCCTTGGGAGAACACAGTCTCTCTTTTCATCTTTCATTTCTCCTTCATGGAGTAACATTCAATAAGTAGAGTTGTTCACGGACACAAAACAGAGGTGGCATAAAACAGTATCAACTCACTTAGGGTCACCATAAGCTCAAGAACCTAAAATCTCAGAAAAGCATGAAGTAGAAAGACAAGGAGCTGGCATCGTTGCACAGGTGATTGTTAAGGGGAGGAAATGATGAGCTTGAGTAAATGAGTCTCGACTTAAGTATCTTAATGCATGCATTTTAACCAAGAGGCATTTTTAATATAGCCTAAAGCAGAAAATTTTAACTACTTTTATGACTCAAAATTATGCCTCTCAGCACTATGGATAAAGTAGAAAGCAGACATCGACTGTGGAGAACAGACAAGGTAGGGGATTTGGGAATAATAGCCACACAAACTGTATTTAACCAAGACTCCTACGGTTATTATGCTCACTTATCTCTGAAGGACCATCAGTCTTTCTCAGCCAAGTACACAGTGCTTGAGAAGTCCCTTTTACACTAAATAATCTACTTTTAAAATTTTCTAACTTATTTCTCAAAATGTATTAATGGTATTTAGATTTTTTTGAATTTTAAACTACGAAACACAGACCTATCTTCCTTTTTTAGGCTTCCTGATTATGCTGACTTTGCATGACCAATATAGGACTCTGGATGGTGTAGGGTGGTAAAAGGGGTTATTTGTGTATCTTGAAGAGGGCTGGTCAGTTGTTTTGCCGACTAGCCCTAATTTTAGCTTGACGTTTTCTCCTGATTAGATTTTGGCTATCCATTTTTTTGGCAAGAGCAGACAGAAAGGATATGCCTTTCTCAGTGCCCTTTTGTGCTGAGAGCCAGACTGCATAGAACATTCCCAACAAAGGTCCTATCATTTAGTGGCTAAAAGACTTTTCTTGGTTTTCATGCCTAACTAGTCCGTACCTCACTTTCCTCCTCTGTGAAGAAATGTAGAGACCAATTATGCCTTCCTCATACAGCTGTTGCGATGATTAGAGAAGGTTATATTTATAAAATATGTAAGTACCTAGTACATAGTAAGCGCTCCATAAACAGCAGCCATAATTAATACTCACTCATAAAATACAGTTAACATGTATTGTGCATTTACTTTGCTTTCATTATTTAACCTGTTTAAACCACTGAATGACTCCAAGTAGAGATTCGCCGTGAGTAACGATGCAAGCAAGATCTACCAAAGGAAGTGCCCATCAGTGGGTGCAAGTTTGAGGAGAAACAGGATATTTGCCTAGGGTCCATGTGTCTCTGCCAAGATATTTATTCATTACAGAGGGGAAAGAGGTAACTTTGCAATGGAGAAGCCCACCAGATACCACTGTAATTAAATGATCAAGGTTGACATCACATATCAATACAATGTACTGCCTGATACGAAGAAGAGAGAAAAACAATCATCTTGGTGCTCCATCCAAAAGAAATAACCTCAGTCTAACCATGAGCTGACAACAGATACCTAATGGACTCATGTTCTGCAAAATACCTGGCAAAGACTCCTGAAAAGTAGCAAGGTCATAAAAGACAAGGAAAGACTGAGTAATTATTACAGAGTGGGAAAAATGAAGGAAACACGAAACCCAAGTGTACTGTGGGAACTCAGGTGGATGATGGACCATAAAATGGACAATCATAGGAAAACTGGTGAAATTGGTATAAGAACTCTAGTTTAATTAATAGTACTGTACCGATGTTAATTTCTTAGTTTTGATAAGTACAATGATTATGTAAGATGTAAACATAAAAAGAAGTTGAGTGAAGAGCATGTAAAAAATCTTGTATTACCTCTGCGGCTTATCTTGAAATTTCAAATTACTTCAAAATAAAAATTAAAAATGCTGTAGGTACTTCCATTTACATTTAGGGAAATGAAGTCAAGTACGTTAATGTCCCACACCTAGGAAGTGTAAGAGAGGAAATTTTAATCCAGTCATTTGGGCTACAGAACCTATTCCTTTAAACTCTTTTCTTTTGCTTCTCAATACAAGAGATGCACACAGAAAAATAATGATCATTTGGGAAGAGTTTTAAATCCACACAGGGGCTAAACCAATGGTAAAAAATGTGGTTTTTATACTTATTTTTTCTCATTGTATTAGTCATGGATGTTAGTGTGAGAGGTCTTGATTCAAGGGTCCTCACTCTTTACTCCCCTTTTCTTTTTCCTAACACTCATCTCCAACACACACACACACTTTTATTAATTTCACTTCTCTCCATCACTATGTGTTAGAATATGAAATCTATGAAGTTCCTAAGAGGTGCTAAGTGATCAATTTCCTAAATAAATAAATGAATGAGTAAGGAATCTCCCCCCTCATCAGGATACAAGGATTCCAATTTTATTTTTTAATTTTTTCCACATTTCAAGTTTTTATTTAAATTCTAGTTAGTTAGCCAATAATCAGGGCTCCAATTTTAAATGGAATGCCCAGGGACGCCTGGGTGTCTCAGTTGGTTAACTGTCTGCCTTCGGCTCGGGTCATGATCTCCAGGTCCTGGGATCAAACCCCATGTTGGGTTCTCTGCTCAGCGGGAAGTCCACTTCTCCCTCTCCCTCTGTGTTCCTTCTCTCAAATAAATACATAAAATCTTCAAAAAATAAACAATAAATAAGTGGAATGCCCGGGAGGGTGATACTTATTTCCAAAGGAGGTGAGAGAGCAAGCCAGGCATATAATCGGAGAGAGAAAATCTAGCCCATGGAAAACAAATTTAAAAATTGTGCATCAGCAGTCTGCCTTGCTTCTTCCAGGGGAACAGGGAGGCCAGTGTTGTTAGGGCAAACAGAGCAAGGGGGGGATGCAGTGAGAAGTGCAGTGAGAACAAAGATGAGGACAGAAATACACTCACTGGGGGATCGTAAGGACTTTCCACTGGATGGGATGGGGATCCAGTGAAGGGTGTGAGCAAAGGAGTAACATTATTTGATTTAAATTTGTACAAGATCACTCTGGCTGCTGTGTACAGATTCTTGTGAGCAAAAATGGAAAGAGGGAGACCAATGAAAAATGACTCCAAAAGCCGAGGCAGTGTTAGGATGGCATAGACCAGTCTGGAAGTAGAAATGGTAATGAGTTAGGTGCCCGTGGCATCTATTTCTAGTTTCCGGTGTATCGGCAGTGTTCAGCAGTCTCACCTGCGACATTCTCTCAGGTCCCAGACAAAAACTTGGACTTTTCAGCAGTTCTAGAACCTCTCCTATCATTGGCTCTATCCTAGAACGTGTCTTCTGCTATTCCTTCCAAGAGCAATCCCATCTCTTTCCCTACGACTTCAATTCGGAGAAACCATCTTCACAGTTTTAATTTCCTTTCTACACTTTCATCTAAATCCCCTGCATTGGCTAAAGACCTAACTCAACCCATGCTTTTTCAAGGAAAACATGCCTTTCCCCACCCTTAAAACCATCTTATTTCCATCTCCAAAAACCCTAGCCAAATAAATACCCTTTCCTAGGTTACCCCTGGTTCAATGTTTTCACCCTCTGAAATTCCTCACGCTGCCTGTGGAAGGTATACAAGAAGAAGAACCAGACTAGAAGGGTAATTTATTATTATTATTTTTTTTAGTATGAAACCTTTTTTCAACAAAATCCTGAATGTACTCCCTCCACTCCCCCTGCCCACACACCCACCAGACTGTTCTATTCTTATTATCCCTGACTGTAGCTCCATACCTACAAACTGTAAATTATGGCTCCAAATGATTATTTTTATTCTACAGGCGAGTAAACAGAAGTGTGGAGTCCCACTGGGGACAAGGGATTTGGGTGCAGTGCCAATGCTCATAGAGGAGACTGCCACCAGTGTTTGCCAAGTTATTCACAGAAATGAGCATCTCAGGGATACCTGGGTGGCTCTGTTGGTTGAGCATCTAACTCCTGATTTGGGCTCAGGTCCATGATCTCAGGGTCGTGAGATCGAGCCCCATCTTGGGCTCAGTGCCAGCTGGGAGTTCAAGTTCCTCTCTCTCTCTCTTTCTCTCTCTCTCTCTCTCTCTCTCTCTCTCTCTCTCTCTCTCTCCCTTTGTCCCTCCCCTGGCTCGTGCTCTTTCTCTCTAAATAAATAAATAAATAAATAAAAATAAAATCTTGAAAAAAAATATAAAAGAAATGGGCATCTCAGTGGTGGAAATAGCAGTAGAAAGTCAAAGTTCTTCACAGTGGTGTTTACATTCTTGAGGTGAGGATTGTTATTCACAAGTAAATATGTAATTAACAAGAAACTTAGAGATCCTGTCAAACCCAAAGGAGTACACAAACAGGAAAATGAGACTGAGTACTTAGAAGAACAATACTGGATCTCGTAGTGTGAGAAGATGTCCTGAGCGGGTGACATTTAAGCTGAGATTCCAAAGGGGTCTGAATATGTGAGGACTGGAGGGAAAAGTATTTGATGTAGAAGAAATACCTAAGTCCAGCGATCAAAAACGAAGTTTGCGCGGTTTAAGGAACAGAAAAACAGGCAAGCTGTCTAATTGGAAAGGAGGTCCTGGAGAGGGAGAAGTAAGAAGTGAGATTACGCAGGGTCCTTTAGATCAAGATAAGGTATTTGGATTTTATTCCAAGAGCAGTAGGAAGCCATAGAGCTTATTAATTTTAAGAGTAATAGTCTGATTTACATTTTTAAAAGATCTTTGTGGAAGCCATGTGGAGAGTAATTTCCATCAAGAGAATTGTTTCATTCATCTTTTCATCCTCAATTCCTGGTGGTATATTAGCCAGAGAATGAGCTACAATTACTTTGGGGTGAAAAACCTACCATAATTGGGAGCTTATAGGCAAGAAAGCAAAGGCAGAAAGCTACAATGAGCCATGTGGTAATGTATTAGAGGATGAATTTGTGTCTAGCTTAATATAGGTACAGATATATGCAAAGATAATTATTTATACATATTTCCATAGATAGAATACATATATATTTCATTGCTCTGTCAGAAGACAGAGCTTAAGAGCAGCAACATTCTAGTGCAATGAGCACACTTAGTTCCCAGGATTGGTTTCTTATACTATTCTTCAATAAAAAGAACTAGAGATCCCAGGAAAAATGAATGATTCTAGGACTGATACAGGGAACATACAAGATGAGTCTAGAGCATCTTGTCGTGTCAGAAAGTAAAAAAGCAATAAATAAAAAAGAAAGGAAAAGAAAAGAAAACCTAGAATAAAGGGGATGATGAAAGAAAGCAGGAACCAACTGAAAAATCTTCCAATGGCCATGAGTGGAACAATTTGAAGAACAAAATAACTAAAGTAGCATTGGATTATAACCCTAGCCAAATAAACCCTAGCCATACATGAGTATGATTGATAAATAAATATCCATGAGTCCATACCGATTGTATAAATGGATGAAAAATTCAGTATATAAGTGGGAATGACGAGACAATGCACAAGAATTCCAAACAATTAATGTGGACCCTTTGCCTTATGGAGGTGTAACATAACTCCATTCCTTAGGTATAGGCTGCACCAAGTAACTTCCAAGGGAGACAGCATGGAAAGGCTGCTAAAGGAGTAACAGGAGAGAAAGCTGACAGACAGCACCTCAGCTACGTGTCCAAGGTCAACACTAATGATGATAAGCTATGTTGATCATACATACATTTGAGATGATACGGTGAAAATGCACTTTATTTCTGAAGTCTTCCTCCCCCAAACCTCAGTCTAATCATGACAAAAATATTGGGCAAATCCCACCTGAGAAACATTACCAACAATGTTTACTCCTCAGAATGCTTACTCCATTACTCCTCAGAACTCTCAATGTCACCAAAAACAAGGAAAATCTGAGAAAATGTCACAGCGAAGAGGAGACTAAAAAGGTACATTGAATAAATGTAATTTGGTGCTCTGCGTGGAATCTTGGAACAGAACGTGGACATTGAGTAAAAACAAAGAACATGTGAATAGAGCATGTACTTTAGTTAATAATAATGTATCAATACTGATTATTTCATTGTGATAAATGTACCATACTCATAACATAAAGTTAATAATAGAGGAAATTGGTTATGACGTATATGGGAACTCTATGTTACCTTCACAACTTTTCTATAAATCTAAAACTATTTTAAAATAAAAAGTTTACTTAATAAAAAAACAATTCAACTAGTGCGGTGTACTAGCTACCAGGTGAGTGGTTTACCCACTAGACCCAACATGTCCTTAAGAAAGCTGGCTGAGCTAAGGTCAGCCTTGTAGGCTGGAGCTAATGACCTCCCCAGCAGAAGGGCTTGGCTGGAAGAGTTGGCCACGGCTCCTACCCTGAAGACCTGCTCTGTACTCTTCAGAGCAGGAAGCAAATGAGAGCAGCTCTGATCTCAGCACGTTTTTGTGTGATTTTGCTATGATTCCAGCACCTTCAGTGGTGCCTGGCACAGAGTAAATAGTAAGTACATGGTGGATTTACACACAGGAGAATAATAGCCTAACGGTTATGCACATATACTGTGGAATCACAAATTTAAATTGGGTTCCGCATGTTCTACTTATTAACGGTATCACTGTTCGGCAGGTTTCTGATTCTACTTTGCCCCAAGCACTAGAATGCGTCCCTTTGACTCAGTTTTTTAAATCTATTAGATACAATTTTAACAACTAATCTAACTATTGCTAAATTAGGCAAAAAAAAAAAAAAACCCATAAAAAACAATTAGATTAGCTTCTGAGGCATATGAACTCATGAAAAACTATGAGTGGCATAAAAATTCAACCAATAGAGAAAAGAACTGTCCTAACATTTGTATCCTCTCTCCTACTGCTGTCTCCTTGTATTAAGACAGACACGTACTCTGTGTGAAAACACTGTGACAATCCCAGATTGGTTTCTAGAGTGCCATTTCTTGATGGGAGAGCACTATGAAGAGTCGCTGTTCCAACCCCAAGGTATTCCAAAATGGGAGCCCACTGGGTAGAGAAAGGCTGTGGGGCCTTACATGGAGAGCAGAGAGGATAAGAGAAGGGTGTGGTGAAGGAAGATCTCACTCTCATTACACCTTGGGGCTCATAATTTTGAGACCTCAGAGCTGTAGATCTGTGGGGAAAGGAAGATGGCGCAATAGATCAGAGATGCTGTTTGGGAATGCCCACTTTCTGTAACGGAGTAGGCAACAAGTGTGTGAGGGGAATCAGAAATAAAAGATATTTTTCTGGGTCGGTGTGTATCTAATAGCCTTGCTTAAAGACCACTTACAGCACAAATCATAGGATGGCACCATGCTCACTAGCCCAGATTTTTGGATTCCCTAATGAAACTACAAAGCTCAGATGTCAAAACACAGTAGAAAGTCAAAGTCCCCTGTAGGGACATGAAACTAGGAAAGGAATAACAATATAGGATGTCAGTCATCTTATTACTTAATATGAATCAATCAGTAATTCAGTGATTTTAATTTTGACAGGAAATGTAGCCTGCCTTTTATCATGTGTATGTGGGAGTAACTGTATCAAGATATTCTGCTTCACTGAGCTTTACCTGGAACAAAATGTTTGCTGAATTATCTTTCTAGAAAATTGCTGTGTTTTCAACTCATTGTGTGAAGCATAGTTTCAAACTAATGGCTGTGAGAGTTAGACCCTTCAATGAGAAATTAGTCACCCTCTTTGGGAAATTATAGTCAAGGGACCAGGGAATAGTTTTCTAGGTGAGTTAAGAAAGCTCTTGTGTCTAGAAAATTAACTTTCTGAAAGATTTAGAATTTCTGCGACTTTTTTTAAGATTTTATTTATTTGATAGAGACAGAGCATGAACAAGGGGAGGGGCAGAGGGAGAAGCAGACTCCCCGCTGAGCAGGGAGCCCAACATGGGGCTCGATCCCAGGACCCTGGGATCCTGATCTGAGCCGAAGGCAGAGGTGTAACCCACTGAGCCACCCAGGCGCCCTAGAACCTCTATGATTCTTAAACTTGAAAATCCCTTCAGAATTTAAGTGTTAAAGCTGACAAAATGTTATGCCAAACTGTCCACCCTTATCTGTTTTGCTTTTCTTTCTTACATCATTAGAAGGCATTTTAGGGGCACCTGGGTGGCTCAGTTGGTTAAGCATATGCCTTCAGCTCAGGTCAGGATCCCAGAGTCCTGGGATCAAGTCCTGCATTGGGCTCCCCCCTGGGCAGAAAGCCTGCTTCTTCCTCTCCCTAATGTCTGCCATCCTCCTACCTGTGCTTTCTCTCTGTCAAACAAATAAATATTCTTTTTAAAAGAAGGCATTTTGGGACGCCTGGGTGGCTCAGTTGGTTAAGCAGCTGCCTTCGGCTCAGGTTATGATCCAAGGGTCCTGGGATCGAGTCCCACATCGGGCTCCTTGCTCAGGGGGAGACTGCTTCACCCTTTGCCTCTGCCTGCCTCTCTGCCTGCTTGTGTTCTCTCTCTCTCTCTCCCTCTCTGACAAATAAATAAATAAAATCTTTAAAAAAAATAAATAAAAGAAGGCATTTTAACCCTTTATTGTTATAAACTCACAGTCAATTCTATAAGATGGCAGGAAAATGGGGTTGCTTGCATAGGTACAATTTGAGGGACATCACCCAAAGCACATCCCCTCATAGCCGGACTTTATGCCTCTCACTACATAGACCTTCTGGTATCATTTTAATGCAACAACTGTCTTGTGTGTGTGTGAATTGCTGCTGATAAAATGTCTAAATCCTGATAGAGCTGGAAAAGTGGGCTTAGACCCAAACAGTTATGAATTTATCTATTAACCAATATCTATGAGAGTAAAACCAAGGTGCAGGCAAGAAGGGACGACATAGGAGCAGAAGGAAGAAAACGTGAGAGAAACCTGGAGAATGAGAAGTGAATGCCCGGGAATTATGAAGACCACAGGGGACCAGGGAGCAGTAGAAATAAACTGGAACCCCAAAGAGAGAAGCCGGTAAAATCAGCATGGTGATTCCAATAATACTCCAGGATATTTCCCTACCACCTCCTTTAGAGTCTGTGAATTGTCACAGTCTTAGAAACAGAGTTTTAGGAAATTGGAACTAAATTAACATAACTGCTCATTCTATTTACATGGCCTTGAAAGTGTATTTTACCTTCTTCTGCCTAGCTACTATGCAACATTCATAAAGTATCCTTGAAAGGACCGTTAGCAGAAAAGATGACATCCTTTGGCTGAATTCTCCTTTTATATTAAAAAATATATATATATGGTTATGGCTTAGTGGCCCCTGTCTTAGAATAGATAGCTAAAATTGTACTACTTTCAAATTTTATGATAAAACCTTTTTTGAAAGACAGGCTAATGAAATTAGTGTTTCAATTAAAATTTTGTAGTCTCGGTGATTTTTTTTTTTAAAGATTTTATTTATTTATTTGACAGAGAGACAGAGATCATAAGTAGACAGAGAGGCAGGCAGAGAGGGGGGGAAGCAGGCTGCCCGCTGAGCAGAGAGCCCCATGTGGGGCTCGATCCCAGGATCCTGAGATCATGACCTGAGCTGAAGGCAGAGGCTTTAACCCACTGAGCCACCCAGGTGCCCCGGTGATTTTTTTTTTTAAGAGTTTTAGTGATTGAACTTTTTGTTACTGATTGAACAAGCAATGAAGAAAGCTTCCTAATTATTTGAACATATATTAGGAAAAATTTCACATTAGGAATACATTGTCCTTGGTTCGTAAAAATCATATAACATTATACGAGAGGCTTTGCTAGAATTTTTGAGGGAGTCTATATGAGTAACTGTACTTCCTTCTAATTCCTCCTACATTTAGAGCATGAAAAATTCATTAGCACAACTAAAAAAGCCTTTTGTGATGTCAATAGCATTTTTCTGGACCTGTAATTTAGGTACTAAGTCTCTTAACACTACATGTGTGGGATTACTAACCGTGCTTTTTAAAAGGCCTTCCATTTAGACAGGAGATTTTAATAAGTAAAAAGAATGTCATACTATCAGTTCCTATGGCTTTACACATTCAAAACTATTTTATTTCCCTCAGTGAGACTATTTTTTAAAAGAGGATTGGATGAATAATTATTCTTTTCATGGTGTACATTCAGTATAAACAGATAAAACTGATACATTGGTCTCACCAATCTTTCTGTATTCTTTTTGACACAAATGAATGTATTAACTTGCTCTCATATGGATCCATACATATGGATCATAAAATAAGCAATCCTTTCATATAAGTGTTTACTTTATCCAAATAAATTTTTTTTACAATAATTTGAAATTAGAACACATGATTACTCTTCCAGTTAGTAAGAAAATCTGCTTTATAAATAGATAATCCCATATAATTAATTATAAAGTTCACACATACCACAATGAATGCCAAATAGAGCATAATTAACTTTTTAAATGCAATGTTTTCTAAATCTTAAACATGATTATGTCAGAAATATTATTACTCTTTTACTTAAGTATACAATAGAAATGTTAAAGAAAGAATGAAAACAGATGTTACATTAAAAAAAAAGCCCTATTTATTTGTAAGTAGACTGCAAGCAGATACGAAGTATACCTTTTAAAACTGTATATATATTTTTTAAGATTTTATTTATTTATTTGACAGAGAGAGAGAGAGAGAAAGGCAGTGAGAGAGGGAACACAAGCAGGGGGAGTGGGAGAGGGAGAAGCAGGCTTCCTGCCAAGCAGGGAGCCTGATGTGGGGCTCGATCCCAGGACCTTGGCATGACCTGAGCTGAAGGCAGACGCTTAACGACTGAGCCACCCAGGTGCTCCAAAACTGTATTTTATAAGTAATACCCGTTTTGGAGGTTTGCTTTCCTCATTGTTCACAGTCAAATTTCACACCAGTTTGAATGCAGGTCCAGATGAAGTAGCTACATTTTATCTTCTTGATTTTGGTTAAGTGCTGGGTAACTGAAGTCTCGTTCTCCTTGTCCACAGTTTAGGGGAATTTCCAATACTTTCAGGTCACACCCATATTTACAATAGAAAAGGCAGTAATTAAAAGAAACAAAAATAAAAAGAGAAGGGAAAATAGTCCTATGTGGTCATAAGGCCCTAGGTCTTCCAAATGACTCTGTGATTCATTCTGTCCTGAGAAGTCCCCTCTGAGGTGAAGGGTGGGGGTGGGGCAATGAAATAGCAACAGAGAAGCAGGACAACCCAGCGCTTTAATGCGAAAGTTCAAAACCCAGCTCTGCTCTGTGATCTGTGCAATTTGCTGAGTAGCGTTAGCCAACCTACCTACAGGAAGCTTACAGTGGGCCATATGCTGTTCTAAGCACTATAACAGTTAAGCTTTATAACAGATTTATTTTATGGATTAGGAAATTGAGGTTACTTTGCTTCTCTGTGGCCACTTTGGTTGCTGAGTTGAGATTTTTATCTCAGGGAGTCCAATTCCAGAGCCAATGCTCTTAACCACAAATGTATATACCCCTTCAAAACTCAGTTTACACCTCTACAAAATGGCGCCATGAGTGACTGTTATGGTATGCTCCGCCTACTATCACAATGCAATAAATTTTACTGTGGGTCAATGGATGTCAAAAGCCTTTCCCGTAATCAGTCCTTGCTAAGTGTTGACAGTCGCTAAACTGGTGGTCGAGTAGCTACAGTGTCTGGAATGATAAAATGGAGTTTTAGAGATTATCTTGTTTTTATTTTTATGTTTTTTAAGATTTTATTTCTTTATTTGACAGAGAGGAGAGAGATCACAAGTAAGCAGAGAGGCAGGCAGAGAGAGAGGGGGAAGCAGGCTCCCTGCTGAGCAGAGAGCCCGATGCAGGGCTCGATTCCAGGACCCTGAGATCATGACCTGAGCCGAAGGCAGAGGCTTTAACCCACTGAGCCACCCAGGCGCCCCTATCTTGTTTTTATTTAGATTTAAATTTAGATCTCAATCTCAGATAAATCAGACCTAATGTTGAAAGGCAAGATATTTCCCAGGAAGATCACCTATGTTAATTTGATAAACCAATTTTGAAATATTAACCATTTTGTAGTGCACAGAATTTTGATTTCTGCAAAAGATCTAAGGAATATTTAGCATGCAATAAAGGATTTCAAAAATAGTTATCCAAGTTGTCCAATTCAGGAATCCGTTTTAGTTGTTGATTGGCACTGATAAAAATGTTCTAAGAACAGGATTTGCTTGCATGATAGTCTACTAGTCCCCCACTGGTGTTGAACCCGTAGCTTCTCAACTCACATATAGTATCTGTTTTTATAGAAATGTCAGGTATCAAAGGCTTCCAAACTAGGGGATAATTTGGTGAAATGCAGAGGGTAGTGGCCGGGGAAGCCATAGACTTACCCTCTAGACATACCTTCAGATAAGTCACTGACCCTTGCTAAGTCTCTGCATTATCAGCTATAAAGTATATTCTTTAAAGGAAGAGGGTGTTAGACCTTCATATGCCAGGAACTACACCAGGCAGCCTTGATTTGTGTTGCTGATGTGTGTAGGGGAATGTGCAAGGACTTTTACAAGTATTTTGGTGGATGTATATTGTGAGGGGAGTTTGGGGAAGAAACCACATGCCAATGGACTTGCTAATTACCTACAAATGGTCATCATATGGGACATAATATGTTCTTAGAAAAATAGGTGATGTTCAGTTGCCTGAGGTCCACAAGTTAGTTCTGCCCAAATTGATTAATCTCCTAGATCTCTTGAAATATTGGCATCAGTGTTTCAGTTTGTACAGTTTAGAGAATTCTTCTCTGGGTTTCCTCATTAATTTTACAAATAATTCTTTCTTTCTTAGTAAGTCTACCACTACTCATTTTAGGTTTTCTTTGTGTTCGGGTAATCTCTAGAGGGAAGAGCCATATCTAAACACTGATTAAAAAAAAAAAAAAGACATTGTATTAGCTAAAGAGAAAATATAGCTTTTCCAAACTTTTAGTAATTTGCCTGCCTTTCAGGGGCTCCTTTTGGAAATGACATGAGACTGTCATAGCTCAAAATGCTTATAAGACTTAGATATACTACATATAATGTCCTCAAACTTGATTAAAATAGTTGCACATTAAGCTAACAGTATTTCACCCACTGCTTTCTATTACTTTGTCACTTTATACTAAGAATTTAGGAGGTAATTCCTGAGAAGGAAAAAAAAGAGACAAAGACTTTGTAAAGGAAATTGAAATAATTGGGCAATTTTTTAAAAATGTGTACTTCAAAAATATTTTCATGCTTTTAAAAAATGCCATACATATCCCTCCAGATTTGGGTGCTTAGGAACATTGTTCACCTACTAGAAGTCATTTTCTTTTAGACAGTTTCCAGATTGTTGCCCTGATGCCTAACAGCTCCCCCTTCAGCTGTCTTACAGCTTTGCTGAAAGGCGGGAGGCAGATGTTAGCTGAGTTAGGGCACCCCGACTGTCTTTCATAAACAGAGACACATCCTAGATTAACATTTGCTTTTCATGTGTAGATATATAAGAATTTTAAGTGAAATAAGGAGCTTGATTATCAACAAACAAAACCAAATAGGCTAAATTTTAAGGACACAATGTCTAACGGAACTGGATTACTGAACTAGTCTCAGGTGTGTTTATCTACTAACACAGAACATTCACATGCCTTGAATAATTTACTATTAAATCTTTCATCTGCTAAGCCAACCATAAAATTACTCCTTTCCTTGCTATCAAATGACAACACTGATTTATAGTGACATATGAGTTCAACTGGGGAGATAAATACTCCTAGGACTAAAAATACTTTGGCCTGTATTGGCAAAATAAAACTTTGAATTAAAAATGAAACAAAAAATATTTTTACTTTTACCATATGTGCTTTCTACTGAGAACCCTTATTTAGCTAGTTAAAGTGTCCTATACAAAACTGCATTTCAAACTTTTCTAGGAAAATTTTTCTTGAGGGGAATGGACAGATAAAGATACACATATACTCATAAGTATCAGACTTAACATTTTTAAAGTCTTGATTATTTATAAAAAATAATTTATCCAATTTTGGCAGGTATCTCAGAATCAAGGCTATTTCCTGAGCATGTGACCTGCACGGTCACCGAGGGCTGTATGTTTAGGGGCGCCTGGGTGGCTCAGTCAGTTAAGCGTCTGCCTTCGGCCCAGGTCACAATCTCGGAGTCATAGGACCAAGCCCCACATCGGGCTCCCTGCTCAGCAGGGAATCTGCTTCTCCCTGGGCTCTGTCATTGGTTTCATCCTCTGCTGTCACCATCTTGAAATTCCAATAGCATGTGAACAAGAGGCCTCACGTTTTCATTTTGCCCTGGACCTTGCAAATTACGTAGCCAGTGCCGCTCAGATGTTTACTGCATCTATGAGTCTAATGTTGCCTGTATTGGCAAAAGAAATGTAATCAATTCAAACATTGTGAATAAACCACCTAGTGGGTGGTTCCTGGCTTCTTTACTGGCTGAACTGCTGGCTCATGATTGGGGTCTGTAAATCATATTTCTGCTTTGAGACACTGACCAGAGCTGACCCTTCCCCTCTCTCACCCCCACTAGAAATGGCAGCTCATGGAGCTGTTAAATTCCATGTGATATCCCTGCAACCATCCAGTTAATTGTCTTTTAGCTGGACCAAGCCCATGGAGATTTTAGTTAAGCTCAGCCGCATGGGATTTAACCAATATGTACATCATAAACAGGAATCTGATTCAAAGTAACTAAAAGAAACTCACTAAATATGATATAATGCTGTATTAAGAAGAATGAGATGGAGTTATGAATCTGGTCTGAAAAAGACACATTTTTGGGTTTTTTTTGTTTTCAAACAATTTGCAGGACACTATGCAGGGCAATGTTCTCCCTAAAATACATTTAAATTTGAATAGAGTTTGGAAGGTATACACTCAAACTGTTAACAGAGATGATTCCAGGAAGAAGATATATATGAGCAGAATGTGCTTGTGCCCCTAAAATTTGTATGTTGTGGTCTTAAGCCACCAATACCTTAGGATGTGAATGCGTGTGTATATAGGACCCTTAAAAAAATAATTAAGGCAAAATGAGGCCATGTGGATGGGCTCTAATCCAACATGACTGACGCCCTTATAAGAAGAAATTAGTATCAAAAGAAATAAAAGAAGAAGGGCGCCTGGGTGGCTCAGTCAGTTAAGTGTCTGCCTTCAACTCATGATCCCAGGACACATGGGATTGAGTCCCATATGGGGCCCCCCACACACACTCAGTGGGGAATCTGCCTCTCCCTCTCCTGTGTCCTCTCAAATAAATAAAATCTTTTTAGAAATTTTATTTAAAAAAGAAAAAAAGGAGAGATTAGGATCCATACATGCAGAGGGAAGTCCATGCACGGACTTCTGCAGAAATGACCATCTACAAGCCAAGGAGAAAGGTCCTTAGAAGAAACCAACTATGCCAACACCTCCACCTCAGACTTCTTGCTTCTAGAATTATGAGCCGATAAACTTGTGCTGTTTAAACCATCCGGTCTTCAGCACTTCGTTAAGGTAGTTCTAGCAAACTAATACAAGCCTCAGGAGTGCTGTTCAAAAACACAAGGCTTTGAACTTATATTTTGATGCCCATTGCACTCAGAAGCCTGAGTAGATTCTTAAGACAAGGCAGAATAAAAGCTAGATAATTAGAATTAATTCAAGTGACTACAATTTTTTTCGACCACGACAAGCTTTCAGCACAGTCACCAACCAGGGCTTCACCTCAATTATGTGTTTACTGTGACAGATGCTTCCTTCAAAGCAAGATGATGAAGGCCAGCTAGCAAGGTCTCAGTATTAAAAATTAAATGTGAAGCCTTAAGTACTTTCAAGTTAAAAAAAAATAGAGTGGGAAATATTGGCTACTGAATTGAATACGACATATTCGTTGATAATTTGGAATACTGATGAACACGCTAGGCTGAAATCTTATCGTGGTGGAAGATGACTGGAGAACTCTAAGAATTTTAGGCTATGTCTTTGTTGGCTATTATACTTACGAAGCCCTCAGACATAAGTAACTCACGTGTGTACATTCCTTTCTCAAAAAATTCATACCACTTCTCTAGAAGGAGATAGAGATAGCCTCTGTGCTTGTGTCCTTCTAAATTAGGGATACCACGAGTTTCTGAACCATCTGCTCAGCAATGATCATATCTCAATTCTTAGCTACTATTATGTCCAGCAATGAAAATCCTCCAGAGGCATGCAATATTTTTGTTTGTTTCAGTATGTTCATGCATGTTTTTCTCAAATCTCGGAGCTCATCTCTAAGGCAGCCAAGAAAGGGTTCTTGATTCTTTCTCCACAGTTAAAAATCAAATCACCCCAAGCTATTTAAATAGGTACTTTAACTTTCATACGCTTCTCTGCTAAGGTCTATCAAGTTTTTTCATTGCCCTTGGTTGAGAAAGCTCAGGTAATAAATCCTTTTATAACGCATTCTTTCTTTTACACAAAATTGAAGCTTCTGTGACAATCTGCAGCTACTCCACCAAATAGACATTCTTTTATGGTTCTTCATAAAGTTGACTTTGTCAGTTATAAAGCCCATTACAATCTTCTATCAAACACTATCATGTGGTCACTGAGTTAGAGGATTTGGACATAATAGAGGTAAAATAATTATTTCGACTTTTTTTTTTAATTTTTATTAACATATAATGTATTATTCGCCCCAGGGTACATGTCTGTGAATCGTCGGGCTTACACATTTCACAGCACTTAACAGCACATACCCTCCCCAATGTCCACAACCCAGCCCCCCTATCCCTATCCACCCACACTCCCCCCCACCCTGGCCACCCTTAGTTCGTTTCTTGAGTCTAGGAGTCTCTTGTGGTTTGTCTTTCGACTTTATGGCTTCTCTGTAATTATGTGGGCTAAGGGCACGCAACCACAATCCCCATTGGGTTCCCACAGGTATATAGCAATAAATCTACATGTTAGGCACAGCATCTCTGTCTAGGTATAGGAAGCAAAGTTTGAAAAGTGTTAATCACTTTTTTCTAATGACCTTAAAGTAGCTACCAAATGAGAGAGAAGTCTTAAAGCATCGCTTCCATTGGATTCTTCCTTTCGGCTGAGTGACAAATCATAAAATAAACCAGCAATGGATCAAAAGAGGGAGGATGTAAATAGTCAAATACATAGAAAGAAAGGCTGCTGCTATCAATGTAATTTAATAAAATCGTTGGGTAATGACTAACATGCACGCATTTTTAAAGGCATCTTTGGAAGATTCCACTGATGGTTCTCTACTGTCATACAGTACATGGAAACACAAAGCTTCTCCAGGGAATATGTTATTATTTATCATTGCTCATATGTATTCTTCATATAGGTAAGACCAAATTTTGGGTTTGGGTATCACATATCAGCTGAAGTGCATTACCAAAACTCTATTCTATTTGCACATTTGCTTTATATTTTCATTAATACTTAAAGACAACAAATATTATTGATTATTAAGATATCCACAGAAAGCTATGGTATTATTTTAATACTGATTTAGATGTAAAGAAAGTTCTATCTACCTATCCCGCTCTTATCAGTGACTTACGAACTATAGCTAGACCACCACCAAGACAAAAGCAACAATTTGATTTAAGAACAGAAATATGGACTAGAGAAGGAGAGTACTGATTAGTTTAGTAGTACCAGTCCTCTCTTCTACCCCCTTTTCCAAAATTATGAGTTAGGCTGTAAAGATAATAAGGAGAATACTTGATAAAACTTTGAGATTGTTTTTATTTTGGTTTTGCTTTGGTTTTCTTTTATTAAAAAGGACGTTAAAAATGGAAATAACCAACATTCCATCTGTCCACTTTGATTTCAATGTCAACATTAGTATGATTCCTATCAATATTTCCATTCTAATCACCATCTACTCTCCAACAATGACTCGAGTGTGACTGATCCATTTGCTGTTGCCCAAGCCACTCTTTCCTGTAGCTGTGCTTTGTATATACCTTTACCCAGGGACCTGGAATTCCATTTGAAACCTGCTCATCTTTCACGTCCTAAGCAATCTAACTTGCTGATTATGACTGATGAAAGAGATCACGCTTCCAAGTTAGCATTAACTCTTTTGTTTCGGGAATTTATGTCCTCAAGTTACACCTCTTTAATATCATTGTGATTTCCTTTAATAACCACTATCTCTTTTCTAACCACTGCTTAACTATCAAGACTTGAACTTATGTTTTGACACACAGTAGTACCTACTTGCAGAAATCTTTCAGACAAGCCTGATCATATAATGTCATCATTCTTGACATCTAAAAGAAAAAAAAATACTTACTTTCCCTCATATTTTAATAATAAAGGGCCTGGATAATAAATTCTAGGTTCTTTTTTCCATTATTTTAGGACTTAGAAAATATACTTCATATTTTTTTTGTACCCACTATTAGATATGAGATATCTGAAATCCACCTGTTTTTTAATTCATTTAAGAAAGAAAAGTTATAGATGATTTTATCTTTGGAGCTGTAGCACTTCTCTAGGATCTGTTTAAGCGTTAGTCTTTTCTCAGTTACATTGCTCAATCCACAGAGCTCCCTACAGTATGAAAAAGTATGCTTTTCAAGTAAAGGTAAGTTTCTTTTCTTATTGCTCTGATCTTTCTCTTACCGTTAAATCTATTTCCATCAGTATCACTCTTTAGGAAAAGAGAGAAAGGTGTTTATTCTTTTTAGGAAAGTCTGGGGCAATTTTTTCACTCTCACTTTCAGAATCTTTATTTGGTCTTTAGTCATTTAAAATATTTAAGCCTTTTCTCTTATTTTTTTTTCTTTTAACTTTTCAATTGATGTTTAATAACCCCCAAACTTTTTGTTATTCTCTGGCTGTTCCTTTTTTAGAAGCCTGATCTTGTTTTCAGAAGCAGCATCCTCTCTGATCCCTCTGAGGACACTCATCACAATTTTTTTCCTTTGTTCCCAAAATTATCTGTTCTCTTCCGTGTCATTTGTTCTGATTATCTATATTAGGTCTTCTATTTCATGCTGTGAATTTTCCTAAATTGTGCTGATTCTTGGTTTCCTCTACATACCATTAGACAGCCAGCAAAGGTTTCCTCTGCAATTGTGTAGTCTGTCTCTCACAAACCATCCCTCTCAGTGGGAGGACTGATAAGACTTCTAGACTTCACTTTTTCTGCAGCACAAACCTTCCCAAATTTTCTTGGGGCACGTTCTAGGATGGGACTAACCAGCCCCTCAATGGCTGTCTATAAGCACGGTGTTAACTCCTTTCTACACTTTTTCTTTCTTTCTCAAGCTACATGCCAAAAGCTCTTAACTACTTGATTAAACTCCTACTAGTTCTTTCCTTTCCTCATATTGTAGGCATAGAAATATAAACACTCTATAGTTTTCCTCTCTTTTTCTCCTTCTCTCCAAGGCCTTGCTGACTGATCTGTTCCCACTCTGCGGAATTCATTGCCTTCCTAAATTCCATTTCTCCTAACTGTCCCGAATCCCCCTCTCTTCAAAACATCAGATTGCATCTGGTATTTCTCATCAATTCTGATACCTGAACAATCTTCATAACTTGTTCTCTTAGTCTTTCTAGGCTCACTGTGGGGATGGCTCAAGTATCTGCCAGTGGCTGAAGATGAAAGAGGAGACCTATCCTGTGAAGCACAATTAAATAGTGCCCTTGTCTAGATAAAGAATCCATTTTCTTAATCTTGGGCCTCATAGCTGCATGGCTATTTCCTAAACTAGAGAGGAACATACACACTCATTGACTTCATATCCCTCAGACTACCTTTTCTCCATGTCTTCACCTACCACTTCTCTTTTCTTAGGTGGTGGCCACAACCACCAGCTTCTTTTGTGTCTTTGAAGCTTCTGGATCTCCAATCTATCATGTCAGTCAACTACCATTTTCTACTTCCATGTAAATGGTAGCAGGATTGTGGAGGAGAGGATGAAGAAATTAATATTAGGTGGGAGGTCTTTGTGATTCTGGATAACAGAGATAATGGTTTGCAAATACTAAAACATGGACTTTGTTTTGCCCTTAAAACATTTTCTCTTGCAGCCTTCCAAATGCAAGCTTTAATCAGATAGTTTGTTATCTAGGAAGGAAGAGATACATTTAGCCTAGAATAAGGAGGTCAATAGTCAATTTTGGGGTCCTGAGACAGATTCTTCAGATCTTAAGTTTGGTAATGGCAATCAAGGCCAAAAATACAGAGAAACGAGTTTCATCTCATCTTTTAAGTTTTATTTTCAACCAGAGAATTCAGATTATGGGTTTTATTCAATATTGCTGAAAGATTACCTTTACATGGTGGATAATCCAGAAGGTCTATTTTCTAGGATACTAGCAAGACCTAACACAAAATAAATAAAAAGCTAAAATTTAACTTCTTCCCTCTTACGGGGCTCTCAAAGGAAGAGGGGTATTTAGGAAAAATAAGGAATTAGAGGCTGGATTTCCAAGTTAAAACCAAATTTACCAGAAGAAAACCTAGACACATCAAGTTAACAGTACTTCTTTAGGAGTAAAGTCAAAGGTCTGGAGACCAACCCAACCCCCAGATACTTCCAGCTTCAGTAAAAGTGCCATATATACTGTAGCATGGGAGAAATGGTAAAAAGAAAAGTTTAAAAAAGGCCAATATAATTATGGTGAGACAATACTCTCGGTCTTTTGTGATGTGTACAAGGAAACTAGAAGTTCCATCATGTCCGTATGAGGTAAGAGAGCAATTCAATGAAGTCCAATGGATGAGTATAGGTTTGCCTGGATTCTGAACAAAGATGGAAATTTATTCAAAGACATCATAGAAGGAGGCAAACAAGTAGGACTATAGCTTCTAACGTATGATGTCAACACACTGGCATCTGAGATCTCTTACTTGAACTGCAGGAAAGACCTCAGGAGATTTAGAAGACTGTGACATTGATTCAATGACCTCCTTCCTCTTCCCTGTGTCACACTGTTATGTAAGCTCCCTACTACATATACATTGACACCGTCTAGAGAGGCTCCTAAGAAGGCTAAAGCACTGAGCACATTGCTGAGAGATCCAAGCAGAGAGTGAATTACCCAGACAGGTGATTAAGTTATTAAATATGATTTATTTATTTGTACATTTATATAACTTATTTATTGAGAAGCTACTATGTGTTTGGTAAACCCATTAGAAATAGGGTGAAAAAAATTAAAAATCCCCATTCTCACAGAACTTTTATTCTACTGAAATTATTGGATCACACTAAGTTCACCAAGATTGGACCAGACATATTTCCCCTTAATACTGCAGCAATTTTACCCCAATATAAGTTATTTGTTAGTTTCCTGGCCTCCTTTTCACCTTTCAATATTCTTTGTAGAGCATAAGGGGAACCTAGGGTCCTATATATACAAGCTAACACAAATATCAGATTGTCAGATCTAACAGACAGATCACCCAGATATCTTATCCAGTGTCGAGCCTCACTAGTTATGTCAAGCATACAAATAATCAGGACCAGATGAAGGGGGGAGAGGTCTGGATACATCAGTCATGTTCTGTGACACAGAATAATACATGAAGTCTTTAATAAGATGCATGGGGCTACCACATAAAATAGGAAACATCTCCATCTTATACCAGGTAGTTGCACAGCTCACAGGACATTGCTTGGAGTCCTATTTCACAAAAGCACAGGTTCTACATTTGTTTTCCATGAGCAGTCCTAAAGCAGGGTCATTCTGCTAAAAGAATTCAATAGGTAAAATTCTATTCCTGATAAATAACTGGCTTATTTTCTAGGAAGTGAGTTATTAGTATATTTACGGAAGATTAAACCAGGTGCCTGCTTTCTTTCCCAGAAGGATTCTTGCCTGCCCTCCTAAAGGACAGAGAGGAATCCTAGGCCATACATTTACTTCCATTCTTCCCAATATGCCACACGAGCTTTGAAGAACCAAGACCACAGCTCCCAGGCCTATCTAGTTTACCTACTTTCCTCTGTTATTTTCTTGTCCCTACTGCCAGCGCATTTTACCATGATGAACTAAATAAAGAGTAGATATTTCCTAAGGACCTACAGCTTTCTGATAATGGGCTCCGTCAGATAAACCTACACACCCCTACAGCACCCAACTGGAGGTGTGGACGAGGTAGAGGATGAGACCTGAGAACTCTTAGGATCTGACATCCTCGTTCTTTCTCACTCTTCCTTTTTATCCACAATAATCCAGCAGAATTTAAAGGACTGATTTTTCTCTCCCTTTCTTCATCCTTTATGTAAAATTTGATGCTGTGGTATGTTCTTAATACACTAAAGTCGAGCTAAAGGGGTTTAAGTTTCATGACAAAGCAACATTTTCTTATCTTCTTAAAAGACTCAAGAAAGCCAGTCTTGTGATTACGTTAACTTAAGGCCTCTTTGTTCCATGTGCATCAGGCAGTCTGGGAAGGGGTGGCTATTGCGGCTGGCTCAGCAGTTCAACCATACAAGGGCCAAGGTCTCGGGTCTCCCTGTTCTCTTTTCTTTCTCCTCATGACCAATGCATGGATGCCTCAGCTCCAACAGAACATCTGTGCTCAAGGCAGAATGAAGGCTGGAAAGGGAAGGGCCAATCCCATTTTACCAATTATTAAAAAGGAAAAAAAGAAAACAAACAAACAAACACCTTCCCAGGACATGCAGCAGGATGCTGTTTCTATCTCAGAGACCTGAAATTAGTTCTATGGTAAAGACAGACCAGAACAATGAGCATCTTGCCCGGATAAGAAATAACATTGCTCTGAATAAAATTATATTTTGGTTAGTAAAGAAGGAGGAGGAAATTTATATTTGGTTTAAAATTAACACCATCTGCCACAGACCGACATGTTTGTTTCCAGTACGTCATGCATGCACACATACGCACACACATTAACTTAAGATCTCATCGTAAGTGGGTTACAGCCTTCCATTTAAATAGTCAAGACTCATTTAAATACCATTCTACTGTTTTATATAAGATGAGTCACGTGAGGTATCCCTCTGAATGAATTTTTCTCTCATAAATTGTACATCATCTTATGTCTCATAAATATTTCTTGCAAATCGAGTTCTCCAGGAAGCAGACTGTGAGAAAGAATTGAGCACAGAGGAGGTTTAGTAGGGATGTCTGGGATCAACATCTGTAGAAGAGAGGGGAAGGAAGTGGGAGTGGGCAGCTGTGGCCTCAGGTGACACAGAACCCCCCACCCCAGTGGGGGAGATTCAGAGGACAGTCCTCCAAAGTTATCTTGAGTTTAAAGGAGATGACTGGTCCCGTGTACCTCCACGTCCATAATTTATTGGATGTATGCCATGTGGCTCGGGCGAGGAGGCTCTCCTCGCTAAGGAGAGCAAGGAGCTAAGACAATCCCAGGAGGGCCGACAGCTGAAGGGTACCTAAGGACACCCACAGTAACAAGGGAGACAATTCTTTTGTGGCTTCGTTGAGGGGAAATTTCAGTGGTGCATCACCAGTTAACAAGAAAATTAGTTGCCACAAATAAAGAAATCCAATTGTCATATGCTGGCTACTATTACTTGACATTTTTTTTAAGAATTTACTTACTTATTTGACAGAAGGAGACACAGTGAGAGAGGGAACACAAGCAGGGGGACTGGAGAGGGAGAGGCAGGCTTCCCACTGAGCAGGGAGCCTGAAGCGGGGCTCGATCCCAGGACCCGGGGATCATGACATGAGCCAAAGGGAGATGCTTAATGCCTGAGCCACCCAGGCACCCCACTTGACATATTTTATTATAAACGTGCTACTTCATTCAAAACACAGACTGACAACCTTAAAACTTCTAAATACACACACACACACACACACACATAAGATGTATATGATGTATATATATATGCACATATATATATAATATATATATAATTCTGGCTGGAAAATATGCAATTATTTTAGCAATAGCAAATAGCAATTAGTTACATGGCTAAGAGTTAAATAGCTAATTAGAGTTGAGTTTTATCCCCTTGAAAAAACATTATGGAGAGATCTGTACATCACTATCTATATACCACTGTGAGACATTTATTATCACTTATTGCATAGATAAAAGAAACTGAAGTTAATGTACTGTCCCAAATAACCTTTTAATTATGGAAAATATTCCTCTTTGGGATTAAAATATCTTTCACAATTTATGGGACTTAAAAGAGCTGGAATGCTGAAGAATGAAGTAATATATATGAAAAAAGCCGTATTAACTGCCTAATTCTACACATTCATTACTTTTATTATTCCAGGATAGTTGAATAATTTTATTGACTATTCAATCTACCACATTATTTTCACATGTGAGCAAACTCTTTGGAAAAAAAGGGCCTTAAATCCTTATGATTATTTATAATTTTATGATCCCTGCATTGAAGAACTAACACAAGCTCAACTTGTCAGACTGTGAACTTATGCTTTTTTCTTTATCCATATCCTATTTTAAGGAGGTTGCCTATATGTCACCAAGAAACTGACAGCTTAAGACAGAAAAAGTGAGAAAATATGTCAATGGTATTATTATTTAAAACAAAAAGGTGAAAAATTATTTCCATGACGCTATTAAAGTGTCATTGCAGTAGGACAGAGGCTGTATACCAGTTTTCCTTTTTAAATTAAGGGTGAAAAACAGAGCTAAAGAATAAAACTGGATCCTGGTGCACATATCAGAAGGGAACATTTTTATTCTACTAGAAGGGTTTCAGTTTTTAAGTGGATTCCAGGAATGGAGAAAAAACAATCATCAGACTATACTGTTCTGATGATAATATATGCAATCCTTTGGTTTTAGTCTGTTTTTTATCATGTACTTCCTCTTCCCTTAAATCTTAATTGTTTATTGAGGAAGAGAATGTCCTATGCAGACATGGATCTTGGTACTTGGGCCAGGTGTAAAATTGGCGATGATGAGAGAACAACTTATATAAATCTTTCCATCAAAAGTGATCATCTTGATGAGTCATTGCAGTTTGTGGGACAGATCAGTGTAAGGAAACTAACCTCGAGGGATGAAATTGAGGAAATTTCAATTAGATAGAAATAGCTATCTAAACTAACCTTTATATTCCCTAAGTTCTGTGGCTTTCTCATTTAAGTTCCCCAGAAATAGTAAGCAAATATTTTAATTAAAACAGTATATCCTTTATTAACAAAAGTTAGATATGAAGGCATGCAAATTAGATAAAGGTTTGATATGCATTATCAAAATTCTCTGCATTATTAAAAATATTAATCAAGTTTTAATAAAATATACTTTTGAAATGCATCTATTAAAAGTTCACTTGATTTATCCTGTAACTACTAGAGAAGGTTTTTCTCTTATGATTAGAACTCCCAAAGCCTAGAAAAGAGATATTAACTTATAAGAGCCTATTTAACTGCTCCAAGTACACTGCACATATAGCCCAGGGTGGTAGGGATTGTAATTGGCCATGCCCTCCCCAATTACAGATACCAAGTAAGTAGATTTGTGAGTAGATTCTGGTAGTTAAAATATTACTAAACACACACATTTAAAAGTGACCCCCACAAGCAATGGTTGGACTAATGAAATCTGTGAAGAACTTAAACATTCATTATAATAGACAGCTTTATGTGCTTTGAAGTCTGAAGCTATGGCTGTGCCCATACATTCCAAAGCTGAACACTGTGTCTTTCAGTAGGTGTTCATACTTTCTATAATAAAACGGGTAGTCCTGGGGTGCCTGGGTGGCTCAGTCGGTTAAGCGCCTGCCTTTGGTTCTGGTCATGATCTCAGAGTCCTGGGATTGAGCCCCGCAGCAGCTCCCTGCACAGCAGGGAGTCTTCTTCTCCCTCTACCCCACCCCATTGCTCATGCTTTCTCTCTCTCTCTCTCCCAAATAAATAGAATCTTAAAAAAAAATATAGTCCTAAAATTCTATCAGTAATTCAAAGAATAATTCTGTTGTATTGCACTTAATAATGGCCAAGAAATCAGGTTAGACTGAACCATATTTCCTTTTGCGGTATCTTCTACAAGGGGTAGCTTGCTAGATTATGACTCATTGACACTCTGAAAACTGATATACGAAAAGAAGAACTTCTCTTTATGAAGGAGATACACTTCTTAGTTGATCCTATTACTGTAATACTTCTATATGGAATCTCAGCCTATGTACTAAAATTCTTTAATTGTGTTTTTAGAAGACTCGGTATTAATCTGTATCATTACATGCTAAATTCTTTTAGATAGCTCTACATACACGGAAAAGCAAAGTCATGTTTCTGAGTTGAGAATTATAGAAACTTTTTTTCCTTAAGTTTCTAAAAGTCTTTTACTGAAGTATAGATGATAAAACTTCCTTGTTTTTAATGAAATCTACATTCATTTCATTTGATATTTCAATTACGAGCAAAAGTCAAGATGGCCTTTATTCTGCTTTGGTCAAGACCAATTAATGAAATAGTTGACAGAAAAAAGAAAACAGTCAAAATTGTCCACTTAATATTTAAAAATTATGGATAAGAACTAAAAAATAATACACAAACATTTGAGTGTTCAAGATGTATTATTGTCATCAAGAAAAATATAAGAAAAAATGTAAAATATAAGCTACTGCTTTTGAGATGTTGGTGTGGATTGAGGTAGAAACAGAGTAGAAAATTTCTGAACCCTTGTGAGCTTCAATGACTCTGTAGCATGACACCAACAGGTCCTCTTTTGCACCACATTCCAACATCCAGAAGGGCAATGGTGGGAATTGCCAGAGGACTTCTCATAAACTACATCTAAAAAATGGTTAAGGAAAATCCTTCTGATTTGTTTGCAAATGGCATAATAATAACTTCTAAATTAAGGGAAAGTTATAAGAGTTCTCTCTCTTTTTTAATTTAAGGAAGCTTAAGGCACACCTGGGTGGCTCAGTCGGTTAAGTGTCTGCCTTAGGCTCAGGTCATGACCCTGGGATGCTGGGATTGAGCCCCACACATTGACCAACCTGATCAGTGGGGAGCCTGCTTCTTCCTTGCCCTCTGAAGCTCCCCCTGCTTCTTTTAACGGGATCTTATTAAAATCAACAGTGTTTTTAAAGGTAGAGGAAGAACAATAAATTTTATGATCATGACTTTTTTTTTCTTCTTAGAGAGAGAGAGCATGAGCATGGGCAAGGAAGGGGTTGGTGGGTCAGATAAAAGAGGGAGAGTAAGAATCTTAAGCAGGCTCCACGCCTAGTAAAGAGCCCAATACAGGGTTCCATCTCAAGACCCCAAGATCATGACTTGAACCAAAATCAAGAATTAAACACGTAACCCACTGAGCCACCCAGGTGCCCCTAGAACTTCCATCTTTAAGCTAAGGCATTCAAATCCCTGGATATAAAGTCCTTTTTGGATACTTTTAAGTCATTACCTCTTGTGAACTTCTACAAAGGATATATGCAATATAAGACATATGTATTTTTTTCAGGTACTAATTATAAAGGAGGTATCATTTAACTCCAATATCATTAATTTTTAAAAATTAAATCATTCAGAATACAGATCACAAACTGCTGAATCATATGTTATCTCTTTTTTCAACAAGTTTTTAGAAAACAGACTGTCAGCATGGAGCATTTCTGGGAATAAGATCAGAGAGCACTTAGCTGGCAGAAATTCTGAATTTTTTGACAAACAATTTTTGGCCTAAAAAATTATCTGTATATTTCACTCTTTAATCAGGATTTGGGTTCATATGCCTGAAGATATTTCATAGAGTATAAGGCATTACGATTATCACTAAGAAGACAGTGGGTTTACATTATCTTAACATAAGATATGAAGAGAATCAGAAAGTATTACTCTTCTTCCACCTGTTTTAGATTAGGGGCTTCTCAGAGATGTAGATTCCTAGGCCCTATCTCAGACTATAAAATAAGGGCAGTTATGGAATTTTAAGAACTCCTGGGTTTATCATTATGTATTATGAGGTATGAGTTCCATCAATCCAAAGAATGACATAATGAGCTAATTTATATAGGCGTCTTTAATAATAGGTAAGCCCATGCTTATCCATGTGGGGAGGAGTATCAAATAAGCCATTATAAAGTAATAAATCTCTACAAATATGCCATTTGTCAATATTTTTGGAATAGTTTGAAAATGACAGATAAGTATGTTCTAGAATCCTGTAAGATAATGGTGGCCGCGTACATTCCAAATACTACAAAAAGTCTCATACAGATACTATAGATTGGGAGAACAACTAAAATCATTCTAGCTCACACCCCTAGCACAAATAGAAGTCATAAGGGTCTACACACACCCATCTACATGTAACTGAGAAAATAAAGACCATCAGGAAAGCAGCAGAGATGGCACCAGAATCCATCCACACCAAAGACAGAGTGGGGAGGTGATTGGGCTCTATTAGCCGTGGTAAACAGATAACATCAGTTAGGGTTCACTCCCTGAAGGAAAAGACCCAACTTGTAGTAAAAACCAGTGAAATCCTTTACAAGTCATGGCAGATGAGAGCCTTGGAGAGTGAGGACCTAAGGGGAAGGTCTTGGACAATGTGCAGGATCTGATGTGGCAGTCTCAGAAATGCGTGACTTCTGGGAGACAGAGTGATATCTTAGAAGGCAACATATTTCTTGCAAACGTATTGGTGAAGGGACAAAGGAGATTAAAGATAAAGAAAATTCTTAAACAAAACAACACAAAAAAAATCAGAAGAGAAAAATATAATAAAATGCACCATCTAAGAAAGTGCTCTATGCTCTAACAACTGAAGAAGGGAAAAAAATGAACTGAGGAACTAAGTCACATAGCTTCTTCCAGCCACTTGCTCACAGGCTCACCAGGTATGTTAGTCCAGGAAAACAGAACATAATTCAAATAAACAGGAACGATTTCAGGGTCATCCATCAACAGTTATAAGTATAAAAAAATATATAAATATATTCTCTTTTATATAACATAAACAATATAAATAATATAGTTATATTCATATCTAATTTCATATAATTACAAATAAACATTTATAGGATTCAAATTTTTCGTCAGAGGAAAACACAGATACACACACAATCTGAGATCATGATGCATAGGACCTGTAATAATTATTATTTCATCCTGAAGAACAGAGTTAGGAATTATACTGAGGCCAAGGTTCATACACAGTGCAATGCCTCTGAGGAGAAACAGACCAATGGAACAGAAATGAGAGCTCAGAAGAGATATACACACATGTTACCTTTTTTTTTTTTTTTAAAGATTTTATTTATTTATTTGACAGAGAGAGAGATCACAAGTAGGCAGAGAGAGGGGGTGAAGCAGGCTCTCTGCTGAGCAGAGAGCCCGATGCGGGGCTCGATCCCAGGACCCGAGATCATGACCTGAGCCAAAGGCAGCGGCCCCAACACACTGAGCCACCCAGGCGCCCCAATGTTATCTACTGATTTATACTTGCCATTGCAAATAGTTGGGGAAAAGATGGCCTTTTCAAAAAACAGAACTGGATCAACTGGATATAAGGACAAGGAAAAACAACAACAACAATCTTTATTCTTACCTGACACCATACCAAAACTTAAATAATCACTGGGTCATATAGCTTACATGTGAAGGGTAAAGTCATTAAATTTTAAAAGAAAAAAATAGAGAATATCTGCCTGACTTTAGGGAAAAGAAAGCTATCTGTCTCCAACAGGAGACACAAAGTCCTAACTATAAAAGACAAGACTAGCTTCTGCCTTCAGCTCAGGTCATGACCTCAGGGTCCTGGGATTGAACCCTGCATTGGGCTCTCTGCTCGGCATGGAGCCTGCTTCCCCTTCTCTCCCTGCTTGCATCTCTGCCTACTTGTGATCTCTCTCTCTGTCAAATAAATAAATAAAATCTTTAAAAGACAAGACTGATAAACTGGACTTCATAAATATTTTGAGAATTCTGCCTGCCAGAAACAGCAAGACAGTGAAGATATTCCAAAAACTTCTATCGGCCAAGGT
This sequence comes from Procyon lotor, assembly GCA_028646535.1. Classification (NCBI taxonomy): domain Eukaryota; kingdom Metazoa; phylum Chordata; class Mammalia; order Carnivora; family Procyonidae; genus Procyon; species Procyon lotor. Next base: position 67,822,885 of record CM053614.1, on the reverse strand, counting down.
CTCATAAACAGAATATATAAAGAACTCTTACCAATAAATAAGAAAATGATAACTCAATAAAGGAAAAAAGGCAAAAGACATGGAAAGTCACTTCCCAAAAGATAGTACCTAAACGGTCAAATGCAAACATTTCTGGAATAGCTTCAAGAATCTGGCCATTTGTCAATCCTCACATTCCTATGATGGACATTGGTGTTAATGTTGTGTGGTTTGTCCCTAGGGGGGCATCTCCCTGTCTCCCCCACAACAAATAGGTCCCTTCCAACTCCTATGTCCTTCTTACCAGAACATTGGCTCCTTAAAACATCCATTTATCCAGCATACGTTTCTAGTACCTGGTACTCCTGTCTTACAACTACAAAATGCACTATTTCCATTACATTATGTGAAAATAATACATATATTATGTGACCTGTGGGGGTCCCGGAGTTCTGCTGTAACCTATTTTTTGAGTCATTTTTCTGGAGATAGTCTCCCACTGAAATTTAGCTTTGAAAACAGCTGACATCTTTCCTTCTTAATGCTGGCAGCACATCTGAATTTCCTGTGGAGTTATTTATTTCTGTCAAAAAAAATCTCTTTTTAAAATTAAGTTATAAGTGAAATATAACATCAAATTTAAGGTGTACAACCTGTTAACCTAATACGTTTACATACTGTGATGTGATTACCGCAACTGACAGCTCCGTCAAGTCACACAATTATCCTTTTAAGGAGAGAACATTTGGGATCTAGTCTCTTAGCAACTTCGAGGTATGTAATACAGTACTATTAAAATCATGATGTTGAAAAAAAAATCACGATGTTGTACATCAGGTCTCTGGAATGGATTCATCCTCTAACCACAAGTTTGTACCTTGTGACCAACGTTTCCCTAATTCCACCACCCAGCAGGACCCCCGTAACCATAGTTCTACTGTTTCTAGGAGTATGGCTATTTTAGATCTCATGTATCAGTGATATTAGACAGTATTTGCCTTACTTCACTTAGTCTAATGCTCTCAAGGAACATTCATGTTACCACAAATGGTAGGATTTTCTTCTTTCTTATGGTTGAATGATAGTCCTTTATTATACATATACATACGTGTATGTATATATATATAGATATATATATACATATGTATATATATATCTCACAACTTTTTATTCTTTCATCCACTGATGGACACTTAGGTTGTCTTAATATAAATCTTAGCTAGTATAAATCATGCTACAATGAAAATGCATGCACAGATTTTTTTAAATATGTTTTCATTTCTTTAGGGTATATACCTAAGAGTTGGGCTGCTGAGTCACAAAGTATGCCCAGGCCATATGCCAGACCCCTTCAATCAGCCTGCGACTATGGATCCCATATATCTATATCTTTCACACATCACTAGATTTGTCCAACATACAGCCAACTATGAGGGGCTGACCTAAGAAGGAACTCATAATCCTGAGCTTATGCCTTCAGATACTGACTTCATTCTTTAGACTTTCTCTTTCTCATAGTAACTGGGCCAAATACATAAGAAACAAAAACACCAAATAAATAGATATCTCCTATTATTTTGCATTTATATTATTTTACTCCACTTTTTGGACTTGCTCAAACATATGCTCTTCAGGGAAACACTCACAGCTCCTTGAGGTGTGTGAACATGGTCTGAGTGTGCTCATTTGACCCCGAGCTCTCCCCTATGTGTGGTACTCCCTGCAATGTCATTATATAGCTTTCTATTTCCTCCACTAGATCAAACAATTTAAAGTAAAAAAAAAAATAGGGGCGCCTGGGTGGCTCAGTGGGTTAAAGCTTCTGCCTTTGGCTCAGATCGTGATCTCAGGGTCCTGGGATGGAGCCCTGCATCGGACTCTCTGCTCAGCAGGGAGCCTGCTCCCCCCTCTCTCTCTGCCTGCCTCTCTGCCTACTCGTGATCTCTCTCTGCCAAATAAATAAATAAAATCTTAAATAAACAAATAAATAAATATTTGATGAGAGAATGAATAATCCAATTTAGGAGGTGATATTATTTTATCATTACCTTTTAATAAAATTAACATATCCTTCAGTGCAGAGATGATGTATATTAACATAGCAACACTGAATTTGTTTTTATTTAAAAGTCCTGAGGTTTGCCCTCTATTACTTCCTTCTTACATACTTTCTTTCTGGGGTGATCACTTGTAACATTTACTGGAGTGGTACTGGATAAGTATGGCCAAGCATATCCACATACTAATCTCCTCTTTCTCCAGCGGCACTCACCAAAATCACCATCAACGAAGCTTCTTCCCATTGTTTTTATCGTGATAAAAAAAATACATAAAACTTACTACTTTGGAGTGCCTGGGTGGCTCAGCCAGTTAAGCACCTGCCCTCGGCTCAGGTCATGATCTGGGGTTTCTCGGATCGAGCCCCACATTGGGCTCCCTGCTCAGTGGGGAGTCTACTTCTCCCTCTCCTTTTGCCCCTCTCCCCACTCATGCTCTTTCTAATAAATAAATACAATCTTAAAAAACAAACAAACTTACTATCTTAACCATTAAATTTAAAAAGAAGGAATTTTTCGGTTTGGTTTCTTTTCTTATATTTATCCATGCACAGTTTTAGGGGTTACTCAGTTTTACAAAGGTTCTTACCAAAAAGCAGCTCTTCCTACCCAGCACTAAGTTACCATCCCAGCGGCAGCGACAACTAACTTCTATTTGTTGTTTCTTTCTATCTTATCGTCCCTATCATTCATTCAAACAAAGCCTCCTTGGTTTTTTTTTTTTGTTTTTTTTTTCAATTTTAAGGCATATGTATTTACTTTTCACAATGGAAGATGAAAATGTAGATCATCTGTCTAACTTCTCCCACACCTGCTACATGCTTGCACCCACTGTGTATACCCAATGCATGCATCCCCTGCAAATAAGGGCCTCCGTCCTCCCAGTGTAATTATATTATAATTATGTTATTAATTTACTTATATTTATACTAACAATTAATTTATTATTAATGTATATTATAATTTAATTATAACTTAATTGTAGCATAATTTTGCCTAGACCAGTATCTACCATTTCTATTACTACAAAAAAATGCTTTTATTTGATTAAGTTATCATATCTTTCCAATTATTTTACCTCTTTGTTTTTTGTTTTTTTAGTTTGGGTCCAAAAAACGCATGTTAGTTAATTCTCTAAATGTTTAGTGTCCATTGGTTGCCTACTCCTAACGGAGTCGGACTTCAGACGGGTGAATGGAAACTTGGTGTGCAAGGACAAATTTGTGAAATTTGTCAAATCTGCCATGACTTGATTCTCTTGGGGGGATACCACCAGGATCAGTAACTCTAAATATTTTCTGCTAGATTTCCTGGAGAGTAATTTTCCCATCTCCTGCTTAGAGGGTATAAATCTACTTCCCAAGGCTCTAGGATCCTATATATGAACAGTGTTGGGGAATTAATCACCAGAGAAGAGCTATTCAACTTCACTAATCATCAGGGAAAAGCAAATTAAAATTACAATGTGACATGACCATATGCATCAGATAATAGCATGTACTGGTGAAGATGAGGAGCAAATCAAAGTCTCGTAGAGCACTGATGGGAGCAGCAATTAGCTCAACCCCAGAAGAGAAGGGTTTAGCTATATCTACTAAAGTGAAACATATACGTGCCTGATTCGGCAATTCCATTACTTAGGATATACCCAACACAATTGTGTATACATACTCATTAATATTTCAATTAATATTAAATACAGATAAATCTTTGAAATTTCATGCTGAGCAAGAGCAACTAGAACAAGAAAAAATATATGCTAATTTCATTTACATAAAGTACCAAATCCATGCTGTTAGACATTGGAATAATGGCTTTTCTCAAGAGATGGACAGGAACCAGAAGAGAGCCCAAGATAGATCTTCTGGAACTAGGAATGTTCCCAATTTTTCTTTTGTTTCTGCTTGCTCTCTACTTAGATGTAGTCAATGACAAAAGAAGCCTCACAAACCCACACAAAGATGGATTATTCCATAGTTGTGGTTACTTGCTTTAAACTTGTTCATGCAGTCAAAAACTCCTTTCAGTGAACGTACTTCTACAGTAAGTGACAGCTTCTTGATTCTGAAAGTTTCAGAAGGAGGTTCATGAGAAATGGATTCTCTGAAATAAGCACGCCTCTGACAACTAATCAATAAAAAAAAAAGATCTCACCTAGGTGAATACTGCAGATAATGTTAATTCACTTAACCTCTACCAACTGTCAATATCAGAAGTCTACACTTCGACAACTTTACGTAGGATGAGCTCTGTCTCTGCTCAGAGACAGTATGTCTGATTGGCATAACTCTCCTTCCTAAAATAGGCAATATATTCAACAATCGTTTTGTTTTAGATATTGAGTGGTGGTCTTGTCCTAGTTTGATTACAGATTATGAACATTTACACTAACGCATACTAAAGACAGATGCGCTTTTCTGTATGTATAGAGATAACAGCAAAATATGTATTTTTTAATTCCACGGGACATCTACTTCTGATCCAGATCTACTGCCTTAAATAACAAACAGACAAGACATGGAAACCACTTGGTTTCGAGACACTGGCCATCAGTCAAGGAAGGACAGAGAACCTGAGGAGAGGGAAATAAACTGGTCTGTAGGACTGCCCTGGCTGGACGCCCTGACAGGGTTCCCAGGTTGGCAAAGGAAAAACTCAGGCGGAGCCTGATGGAACTCTTTGGTTTGAGGAGACAAAGTTAAGCATTTCCATTTTTTAAAAGCACCCAGAGAATTCTGATGTATAAGAGCTAGGAACCAAAGTTCCAACTGTTCCATAAATGACCATGTTGCATCTAAGCTTTTCCTAGGAACTTGTAAACTGCTTAAGGTTTGTTCTTCTTGGCAAGTCACTTCAATTTCTCTTCTGTAAAAAGAGGAATCATACATAATAATAACCGCACCATGAGCTGACTTATGAGTAAACAAATTAACAGATGCAAAAGTCACAGAACATAGCCTCGCTGATAATATTTTGCTGGTGCAATCTCTTACTATTAGTAATCCATAACCAGGTGGTGATCAGGGAATGACATAGTTTTCATGCCAGAGTAGAAAGGAGAGTTTGTCCCGGGGCATCAGACCCCTGTCTAGGCTCCTCACACTCTACTGTGGGAGACTTTTTGATTATCTGACGGACATCAGGTGATATAGATGTTTGATTGGAAGAGTTCCACTTTAGTGGAGATATGACAGAGAGGCTGCTACATGTGTTCAGTATAAACTCAGATTTCCTTCCGAAAGTCTTCAGTGTAAATCTTTTCTAGGACGACAATTAAAACAATATTTAAATTTTTTTCCTTGAAGTTTTAACACACCCTCAATATTCTAACACTATTTAAAAGACGAATTACTTGCCACTGTTGGGGAAAGAAAAAACTTTTTAATCTGTTTTAAGTTTTCATTTAAATTCCAGTTAGTTAACATAAAGAAAACCTTTAAAAAAAAATCGGAATAGATTCAGTTCCTTCTCTGCTCTCTTTTATTGTGATAAAAGGATTGAGCAAAACTGTATGGAAATTACTCAGCTGCTTTATACAACCTTATTGACATATGCTTCTGTCTAGAAACCTTGGAACCTTTGGAACTTCCTTCTGAAAACTCCCTGGACAGAATTAATTAGTTGGCAAAGAAAAGCCAAATGTTACACTTATTTGAGCATCTGAATGAATTACAAAGGTTTCACCAGTTACTTTAATACAATTTCAAACTGTGCATGGGTTGAATATTTTAGACACCTGAAATCTTTACTAGGAGGTTTCTCGGGAATCATGGCAGAGTACATATTAATTTAAAGAATAAAACCAAATACGGAGCCAAGAGAACCTCTAATGTTCCTTTCCCCCCAGGGGACAGCCAGATGGCTAGGTAACACTTTCGCCTGGCACTGCTACCATTTAGATTTCTAGTTTGGGTTGGCTATCAATCCCTTGCTTCCAAATAAGAAATTCTCTTTATAATTATGCTCATAAAGAATCCTCAGCTCTACTTATGTCTTAAGGTCCTTCAGAGAGTCTCTCAAAATTATTTTAGACAAAGTCAAGGAATTTTAAGGAGAATGATAAACACAGGAAAAGTTAAATATATATAGACATATATATATATTTAAAGTATATTTATTTGCAGATAAAAGTTATATTTTAGATTAATATATTCTAAATGTAAGTTTTTGTTTCCTAGAGCTACTCTGATGCCCAGGAGTACGACCTGTTATAATTCAATTTTGCTGATTGAATAATAAATTAAGTCAATTTAAAAAAAAAAAACCCTGAGGATCACACACAATCCCAGAAGTATTCGTCCAACAACAAAGTAAATCTGTGAAAAGAAAATGCTGGTGCTTTGGTTCAATACAGAAATTTCTCTAAATGCATTTGCATTTGGGGGCCTCAGAAGAAAACAAAGTCAAGTCACTGAGAGCACAGGAGGGTTAAGAGAAGCAAAACTATAGCTGTCGGAACAGTGAGAAATTATTCTGTCTGTGCCAACTGGATAGTGGTCCCTCTGCAAAGTGGGGTAACACATTTATTTTCATTTCTTTTCCACTCACCTCCTCTTTTAACCATATTACTCACATCTGCCTCAGCCACTCTAATGAATTTTTGTCACTTAGACACTGGTGGCCTCTCTCGTGCTAAATTAAATAGCTTCTGTTTATAATTGTTCTCGGCATTCTCTGTGCCCTATGCCATCTCCTTCTCTGGAAGGCACCTCAAGTGCTTAATACAGTAAATTCTCAGCTGCCACTCCAATTCTGCTCCCAACACTTCTAACACTGTCTGTTCAAACCTATTCCTATTTTCCACAATTGAAAAAAGTTTCCCTTTAATTTTCCTTGATCATCCATCCTTGAAAGTATATATGATTTCAAACTCATTATTCTCCTTCCTCTTAATCTCTATTCAACCACAAACTCCTGTCAAGTTTAAAATATGCCTCTCTGATCTAATCCCTCCTCTTCATGCCCACTGGAAGAATATGAATCTGGATAATTTCCTAGAACCTAAGTGTTACGCATATTTCTAGCTAGATTCCTAATGTTAGTCTCCCTTGCAACCGGCCTTTGTTAGGAAAACCATTCTCTGAATACGTCTGCATTTCTTCGCAGTCCAGGCTTTTTGAGAGGAAAGCTGACAGCCTGAGGGAAAGGAGACTGAGTGGTAAACACGTCCTGGAAACTGAAGATAATGCGCTGCCCTAGAATGATTGAAAGACATATCTCCCGAAGTCGTCTGCTTACATTCTAAGGGTAATAAAACCCAAGGATGCCTTTTTTCCCTCTCCTTTGAAGAATCTGGCTTACTTTCAAGGTAGTGAGACCCTGCTCCACTCTGGAGAGGCTCTGTTTACAGCATGGCATGAAAGAATCAAAGTCTCTCTCTTCTCTCCTTCCTTCTCTCTCTGTCTCTGTCTCTGTCTCTGTCTCTCTCTCTCAGCCTTTTTATAAAGTGCCAAGTCTCAGAATTTGGGGATTCCCTCCCTACGATGCAAAGCACACTGTATGCATGAAGCACATCAGCTCACCATTGCCCTGTACATGGGAAATGGGGGTATGGCACTGATAAAATGCTCTGTGGGTAAATGGTCTGTTTTCTCGTCAATAGATCTCATGCTTCCTGTTATAACTGATTAAACTTTACATCCCGGCCAGTACTACCAAATGGATGTTGTTTAAATACTAATTTTAGCCAGTTATTTCATTGCACAAAATATTTGGAGAATTCTTTCTTTCTTTCTTTCTTTCTTTCTTTCTTTCTTTCTTTCTTTCTTTCTTTCTTTCTTTCTTCCTTCCTTCCTTCCTTCCTTCCTTCCTTCCTTCCTTCCTTCCTTCCTTCCTTTCTTTCTTTTTTTACTACTAGACTTTGCAAATTCTCATTGCTACCCAACATGATCCTATACTGTAGTTAGATTTCTGTGTTTCACAAATAAATTACGTTTATTATTAGAGAATATAGAACTATCTCTTTAATAAGTAGTACCATAATAATAAGATAGCTTGATAATGAAAAAAAAGATAAAATTTGATGCATAATTCATACTGTAGGCCAGGATAAATAGGTAGGAGAATTAAATGTAAATAACGAGACCATAAATGTACCCTAAGAAAATATGGGTGACTTTCTATATAATCTTGGAATTGGCAAAACTTGCCCAACTAGGATATAAAATATAGAAGTGTAAAATTAAAAAAAAAAAATGGAAAAGGCACCATAAGCAAAATAAAAAGAGAAATGAACAACTGCATATAAATTTTGATACTTACGTCACAAGGTTTAAAATCCCTAATATATAAAGAAATTCTGAAAATAGAAACAAATATACAAACTTACGGGACAAAAATCAGACAAATGAATAGGAAAAACAAATGAAGTACCTCCTGACAATATAAAATGATGCTCAATTTCCATTTTTTTATTAAATTCAATCATCTTTCATACTGTCTCCCTGTATTTAATGCATTTTTTTTCTCTTGTGGTTGCATTCTCTGCATTTCTCTGCTTTAGTAACTCAATTACAGTAACTCAATTTAGTAACTCAATCATTATATACCTACTTGTCATTCTTCTTATTTATTCTCATTGTAGTTTACTGAGCTTCTCTGATCTACAAGTCAGGTTTTTTAGGAAGTCAAATTTGGAGAGTTTTCAGACTTTTTAAAATAGCTTTTCTTTTTCTACCTTAATCAATACTTTTCTCTGTAACCCCAATTACATGTAGGTTATAAATTTCTGATATGGTCCCCTAGGACCTGAAAACTCCAGAGAGGACAGTAGAGGTTTTCTCCTTACCATGAAAGAGCATGGGGGGCGCCTGGGTGGCTCAGTGGGTTAAAGCCTCTGCCTTCAGCTCAGGTCATGATCTCAGGGTCCTGGGATCCAGCCCAGCGTCAGGCTCTCTGCTCAGCAGGGAGCCTGCTTCTCCCTCTCTGCCTGCCTCTCTGCCTGCTTGTGATCATCTCTCTGTCAAATAAATAAATAAAATCTTAAAAAAAAAAAAAAGAGCATGGGCATATAGGGAATTAAGTTCACATCACTGAGTGTTAACACCAGATGAGACCTTAGAAATCAAATCCACTGCTAAACTTCCATGGGCAAGGAACATGTGTCTCAGATTTTTACAGTCACACATTAGTATGTGGCTGAACTGTGACCAGAATGCAGATCCTCTAATTTTTTTCTTGTATTGTATTCCCCATTCTATGATGCCTTCCTAAATGTATGTTAGATTGTTTTTCTGATTTTTGTTATAACACTAAATATTGTTGAACTATGGTCAGTCCTCACATTCTTTTTGCTCAGGTAGATAAAGTGAAGGAAAAAAGCAAAACAAACCAACAACATTGTTCTAAGAGGGTAGATTTCATGTCAAGTATTCTTACCACAATAAAATTAAAAGAAAAAAAAAAACATTGTTCTCACTTAGGAGTTTCACAGTAACTGTTCTCCTATATTTTGTGTTTAAGAATGGGTCTGTACCCCTCATGTGCATGTTCGGGCCACTGTTTGGTTAAGGTTTGAGCAACAAGCTGCTAGGGGACTGGACTCTACGCCCTGAGGTGGTGGGGAGCATTGATGTCCACGTAAGGCCTGTTCACTTACTGACTTAATCATGATTTCCCTACCAACAGGTAGTGGACCTGCTATTGCTAAGAACAACAATTTGACTCTTTAGTTTTATGATTTCCATTTGATTTATAGTTTTCATTTCTCTGTTGAAATTTCCTAATTTACTAAGACCATGTTTTTTACTAATAATTTCAACATATTTTTCTTCCATTCTTTTAATAAATTCTAAGGACTTAAAGTATGTGCCTGCTATGTCAAACAATGGTGCCATCTTGGATTTGATTTTTATTGGCTGCTTCCCAGTTCCTTTACATGTCTACTGATTACTGACTGGAAACTTAAAACACTGTGGATAATACATAATATAGACTCTGTGTTAACAGGAATCTCACTCGCAGTGGATCATCATGAACTTGAAAAGTCATGGAAGTCATGGTTGTAGGATTTCCTGAAACTCCATCTGTGAAAAGCCGAAGGTATTCCCATGTTCCTCTAACTTGTTGGGTCAATCTTCAAACTCATCTCTCTTGTGGATCTTAAGCCTTTTTTTTTTTTTTTTTTTAAGGCTTTGTTATGCATCTAATGTTGGCACAGGTCTTTGGTTCCTTCAAGGAACCACTCCATTACAATCCAATGTCTAGTCCTTTAAGACTGAGCACATTCTCTCAAGGTGTCCACTGTATTCCTTACCTCCTTCTCTCTGGTTTAGCCCTTTCTTGAAATTGCTGACTTCCTATTTTATTCTTTATTTTTCCTCTGACTCAGTCATACTTTGGAAATGATTCTTTGAATCCTTTAGCCAGCATTTTTCAATGTTCTATACCAGAAGTTTACCTCCAACTTCTGGTCTATTCTAATTCTAAAGAAGAAGGCCTTGTAATATTACCACTTTGTTTCCTACAAACAATGGTTCTTACCATTGGGTAGATAAAAACTCTATGCAGATACAGGGCTTTCATAGCTTAAATGAAATTAGAGTTGAGTGTGTTTCAATTAAAGAAGCAGACAAAAATGACACAAAGCAAAACCAGCTATATGAAGGCACAGAGGACTAGAGTCAGGCTGGAACATATTTTCTAGGTGAGGAACTACATACAAAAGGAACAGATATCATAGCAAAAAGACCAAAAAGAGAGGGAGCCAAGAACTTGGGAATCATTGTGGCAAAGTGTCTAGAAAATTTCACAATATATAGTCTTATATAAAACCAAAAGACAATCTTGACTTTCATTTCTTTCAAATGAAGAAATTTGCCTATTTTCCAGAATTGTTCCTTCAACAATAATTTTTTTTTTGCCTATTTTCCAGAATTGTTCCAACAATAATTTTTTTCAAACTTCTTAAATCTTTCATTCCATATAGCCCTACAATTTATAAAAGGTTATAACCTTTATTGATCTTCATCTTTCCTGATCTGAACTGAAGTAAGTTACACTCTGAACTTTGCTTTTCTCTTCTAGATAAAAGAAATAACTTCCTTAAAAGACTATTATGAGAATAAATAAGAGCATATGTGAAAAATTTACCACAGTCCAGCATTCAAAAAAACACAGTAGAGGGTTTGTCTATATGACAAGGGAGAAACAAGACTATTGCTCTTCTCTGCATATATATGATGGGTCCTTCTCTAAATCCATGCTAGTGAATTAGGAGACTTCTCCATGAATATTACAGTTGGTTCGGACTGGTTCAGAATGGTTCGGAAATCGGACCACTGATTTCCAATATGTTAGGTATTTTCCCCATATCAGCAATCAATTCTTTGACATAAGCTGTTCTACAATTCATCTTAATTCTGATACTGTCTATGTGGAGATCCCACAGGTTAAGTGCTCAGTTAGTTCCACAAGACTGTCGCCCTCACCCACCACCTTCAGTCACAAGTTCAGGTTGTCACCTATGCTTCTGACTTACTGGCTCAGATCAGAGGTTCCAACTACCCCCAACTTGGTTTTGATTACTTTGCTAAAGAAGCTCCCAGAAGTCAGAAACATTTTACTTACTAGATTACTGGTTTATTATAAAAGGCTCTAACTCAGGAACAGTCAGATGGAAGAGAAGCATAGGGCAAGGTAAGATGTGGGGATAAAGCATGGAACTTCCATGCCTTCTCTGAGTGCGGCACTCTTTCCATCCTCCACATGTTCACCAATCTGAAATCTCTCCAAACCCTTTGCTTATGGAGTTTTATGGATGCTTTGTTACATTGGCATAATTAATTAAATCATTGGCTACTGGTGATTAAACTCAATCTCCTACCTCTTTCCACTGCTCTCGAGGGTGAATGGGTGGGTAGAGGGAACTGAAAATTCCAACCCTCAATCTCAGGGTTGGTTTCCTGGCAATCCGCCCCCATTAACAGGTAACCTAGTGTCTTTCAAAAACCACCTGATTAACATAACAAAAGACACTTTTATCATTCTCATCACTTAGGAAGTTCCAAAAGTTTTAGGAGCTCTATGTTAGAGCCAGACAAAGACCAAATACATATTTTTTTTATTGTCAATCACAGTATCACAACCATACTTTGAAAGGGTGCAACTAATTGCAGATTCAGGTAAACCCGAACATCCCCCCTTACTCAGAAGTGTTTAAAGCCAGAGACAAGCCTTTTGTTCTAAAATTCTCAAAAGACCTTTTAAAGAGTTCATCAGGGAACTTCTTATAATTTTCTACGAAGTGACCCGATTGTCTCATATCACTCCCTATGTTCAGGGCTTTTTTTTCCCTTATCAACCCTAGTTAACCATTTTAGTTATAATTAGTCTCACATTAGTCCATTTATCAAATGTTACTGTTTCTCAAAATCCTTCACTTGGAGCTACACTGGCTTGTGTGAAAATTAATAAAAGGAAATCTCATTTAGAATGGAGTAGGAAGGCCAGCCCAGGGAGCTTTCATGCCCAGCACCAGTTGTCAACTGCAGAAGCCAACAGGAAGAAATGGACCTTACAAGTAGATAATACTCTACTATCCAAGAAAGAGGACAAAAAGATTTTTTTTCCTCGCCTGGCAATAGCACAGCCAATAAGAGACAGTCACAGCTCAGCCGATGAGAAGACAGTATACTCTGAACTCCCAATTTACTCTCAACTGCCCCCTTTTCTCTGTAAAAAAAACATTCCTCTCTCTCTTTTTTTTTTTCACATTCCTCTCTTTTGTTTTCCAGACTCAACTATGGGTTTGCCATAGCTTGCTTGCAACGCTCTGCTATTCCTGATAGAGCAGGGAGTTAGTGAGATGTAAGCAGGGAACAGATACTTTCAGACTGATGAAAGGGAGGAGTCCAAGTTCCAAACTGCCAGGACAGACCAGGGGATATGCATGCTTATTTCTCTATCACTCCTGCCCTATAGTAACCTAGAGTTTCAATATAATACATTTACAGTGGTTTTAATCTCTCCCAGGCAGGAAATGGCCACCATGACAGTTCTGACAAGGACCATAAAAGGCCTTCCAACTGGTAAGAGGAGTCTCTTAGATGATTGGCAGTAAGCTTAGTCAGAAATCACCTTAGCTATGGCCCACTACCTATCCAAACAAAAAGCAAAGACAATCCTGACCCTCAGGGCAGCTGCTACCTCTGGGCCTGCCTCCTCTCCCATCTTGGGAAAGTACTTTTGCTTCAATTGCTACTGAATCCTTGCTTGCTTAAGAGTTTGGCTCAAGGGGGTAATGTCCACAATAGCCAAACTATGGAAAGAACCTAGATGTCCATCAAGAGATGAATGGATAAAGAAGATGTGGTGTATATATATATATACAATGGAATACTATGCAGCCATCAAAAGAAACGAAATCTTGCCATTTGCAATGATATGGATGCAACTGGAGGGTATTATGCTAGGCAAAATAAGTCAGTCAGAGAAAGACAATTATCACATGATCTCTCTGATATGAAGAATTTGAGAGGCAGGGCAGGGGGTCGTGGGGGGGGTGGGGGAAGGAAATGAAACAAGATAGGATCAGGAAGGAGACAAACCGTAAGAGACTCCTAAACTCACGAAACAAACTAAGGGTGGCTGGGGGGTAGGGATAGGGTGGCTGGGTTATGGGCATTGGGGAGGGTATGTGCTATGGTAAGTGCTGTGAAATGTATAAGCCTGATGACTCACAGACATGTACCCTGGGGCAAATAATACATTATATGTTAATTAAAAAAAAAAAAAGAGTTTGGCTCTCAATTCTTTCTTAGCCTCAAAGCCAGGGAACAGGACTCACCATTGATAAACCCATTTCTGCTGGTAAAATAACTATCAGTTTTATTTTTAAAGGTAACATCTAGGGATAAGGTTGGTCTGAAAGATTTTCTAAACTTACCTCTGCTTTGAATTGTGCTGAAAGAAATAATCATCGAACTGTATTTTTGGCCAATTTGCTATCAATTTGTAATTCTTCTTAATTTATTTTGATACCTCCTTATGTTAAGTTTCCAGATTACACTGGAAAGTTTTATTACCAGTAAAATATGTTTTTTAAAGATTTTATTTATTTATTTGAGAGAGAGAGAGATCACAAGTAGCAGAGAGGCAGGCACAGAGAGAGGAGGGAGCAGGCTCCCTGATGAGCAGAGAGTCTGATGTGGGGCTCGGTCCCAGGACCCTGAGATCATGACCTGAACCGAAGGCAGAGACTTTAACCTACTGAGCCACCCAGGCGCCCCACCAGTAAAAGATTTTAAAACCTTTATTAGGAAACCATACAGCATCAGTGGATCATTTTAATCCTCTTTAGAGATAAATTTTTTTATTTCTAAATAATGGTTTAGTCATATTTTTTTGTTAACAACGAGTCAGTGGTCTTTCAATGAATCCCACTTTTGAAACTAACTGTGCTAATGAGTGTGTACTCAATTACTAAAGACTTCATGTGACAATGCTTACAAATCTGTAGCTTATTATAAGCAAAGGACATAATGCAACAGAATCATAAAGGAAGGATACACATCATAGTCAATGGCTGTCTCATAGCAATGAATCTAGATAGGCCTAGCTTCAATCTAGAAGTGTTAGATCCAATCACCTTCCTTTGTAAAGATCACTTGTGATGCACTTTCTCTCTTATCTCAAGAATTACTGGTGTACACAGAAAATAACTCAGAATCAGGAAGCCCATATGGAACCTCAACCAGGGTTTCTTATATCCTGCCAGACCTATACACCTAACTGTTCTATGACCAGCCTCAATGACAGAGCTTTCAAGATGTCGCAATGAGACCAGCTGCAAGTAATTGATCTCACTCTTATCAATAAATAATACTATCAAGCTGCTTTAAACTGCTCCAAGACTCCTCAGACCCATGATTACAAAGCAAAATTATTAATCAATGTGAGTTAGGCTCTGACCAAGCATCAGTGCATGGTACATTCTTATTTCAGTAAAACATCTGAAGTTAATTTCAATCCCACTAAAATAAACCATCACAGCCCAGCAGTCATATTAAGGTCTTCTAATATCTCAGTATTACGGTCATTATCTCAAATTATTACACTATCCTACATTCTTGGCATTAGAATTGTAGTGAGAAACTCAACTGATAAAAAGCTATAGACAATAATAGATATTGGTACATATAAAATTTTAGATACCCTCTTTGCCCTAAGATGGCCATTTCTTATTGTGTGGGTGCTTATCATCTCATTCACAGTAAAGATAGAGAATCTTCCCATCTGCTCTATCGTGAATAGAGTATAGCCCATAGGGCTCTACGTGTGCTGGTTGCTCTACTGGTGGGAGTTCCATGTTCTATCCTTTTAATCCATAGTCACTCGGCATTTGTTGTCTCTCCTCAAGTTCTTTACGTCAACTATTTTCTATAAAACCCTAATGACACTTTTAAAACTTTAAAAACTGAATGATACAGATAGTCTTCACACAGCACATAGTCTCATTAAAAAAAATATTTTAGTAGTCCATTTCAGCTTACTCCTTCATGAATTTATGTGTATTCTGATCTGTATTATTTACCAATCCCTGAACTAGTAATGGTGGCAACCAAAGTCAAGCAATCTAATTGTCCAGGCTTGACTTACGTGAATGCCCCTAACACTGCCATACTCACACCAGAGGAAAGGGTTATCCACCATTTGCAAAGGGATATTTTGTTATGAGAAAAAAGGAAAAAAGACCATGCTGGGCAGCAAAACCCACAGTTACCATGGCTTCCTATATATAGTGAAATAGTAGAAAGGATGTAGGAGTAGGAAATGAGACATGTTCACAGCAGGAAGCCGCTCAAATAAGTTTTTTTTTTTTTTAAATCCCCTAAGTACTAGGCTGAAGCAGTAATTTTCTAGATTTGACTTAATCTTCCTCTGAATTCATTTTCAAAGGAATAATGTTGTTTAATCTTATTACCCAAGAAATCAAAAATCCTAAAATAACAATTCAACTTTTTTGTTCAACTCAAAGAATGGCATCAGTCATGCCCTGAATCACAGACACCACGTCCTGCTTGGCCACCTTCTATTCCTTACTAAGTAACAGCAACAGAATGGAATCTAATACGAAGAGATTCAGGGGTGAGGGTCGGGGGATGGAGGTGGCTCAGGAAGAAAATGGAAAGTCTTATTTTATTACCCAAAATGCATTTTCATTTTCTTTTACCAACTCTGCTCATGACTCACCGAAGGATCTGACATGAATTTAAACGTCTTAAATCTATTGTAATATGGTGTATAATGAGTCTTACTGTTTAAGAAGTTGAGTCCTTGAATACAGTCATTAGGACTTCAAACAAAGGAGAAGAAAAAAAAAAGTGTCCACTTCTAAAGCACGGTTTACCATCTTTTGATAGCTTGTTTACAGGTAAATCTTTAACAGTAGTTCTACTAATATTAGAACTCTACTAAAATTTTTATAATGCTGACTTCCCAAATACAAGGTAAGTCTGATTTACTTCCCAATTAATAGTGCCAAATTGTCCCTGCTAGTCATTAGACTAAAAGATGCTTGAACCTAACAGCTGTTCGGGAGACTTTCAGAGAGGTTTAAATAGGTTCTTCAGGATATTTGTATTATAATCAGCAAAAATTACCTACAAAATATCATTAATCAATAGGTTGCCCTTCCATGTTTTTTTAAAGTATTTCTTAAGTTGAAGGAACATGGGAAAGAGATAGTGGTTTATCTTACTTCCATTCCTTTGACCTCTTAAGGAGAACACATATTTTACAATAAACTTTTTAAAATAAATATAATGCAAACCTATTCACTATTCACTTAGGAATTCAAACTACTGAAGTTCATATTCACTTTTTTTTTTTTTTTTAAAGATTTATTCATTTCAGAGAGAAAGAGTAGGGGGAGGGACAAAAGTCACAAGCAAACTCTACACTGTGCACGGGGCCTCAATCCTCGGACACTGAGCTCATGACTTGAGCTGAAATCAAGAGTTGGATGCTCAACCCACTAAGCCACCCAGGCACTTTGAAATCATAGTCACTTAACATGATCAACACAGAGGAAACCAAATATGTAAGTTTATGTATAATTTTAAGATTTATGTATGTAGATATAAACATATATATATATATAGATATATGACAATGTGCACGAGTATTCTCAAAAAATTCTTAGATATAGGGGTGCCTGGGTGGCTCAGTGGGTTAAAGCCTCTGCCTTCAGCTCAGGTCATGATCTCAGGGTCCTGGGACCGAGCCCCACATCGGGCTCTCTGCTCCGCGGGCAGCCTCCTTCCCCCCTCTCTGCCTAATAAAAAAAAATTCTTAGATATAACTGATGAATTAAAGGCTATTTCTTGCATCATTTTTTCCTGAATATTTTGTACTATAAACTTTATGAAAATACTTAATATTACATTTTAATGAAAGATGCTAATTATATTCAAAAAAGAGACTCTACTTTCGATAAGAGATTGAATTGCAACTAATATATAATACATTGTATTCTTGCCTCCCGCTTGCCTGTCATTCATGCATTCATTATAAACATTCTCTGAAGGAGACTGAGGAGATGGAAACTCAAATAAGGTAGAATAAGTTACTATATAAAGCCCAATAAATATATTTAAGCATTGTTAACCATCCTATGTTAATCTTCTAAGTATGAATTTACCATTATAAAATGCACTTCAGGACTTTTAAAATAATTTACAATTTTATTAATAGAGACAACTCTTCCAGTTCATTCACATTCATATACATCACAATCAGAAAGTATTTACTATGATTTACAATTTACAAAAAAAATTTAAAATTTTTTTTGTATGTCAACAGGGAAAAAAAAAAAATCCCCTCTCATTATTGGTTTTTCCTCACCTTCCGTCCTTGTGCTTTGTGTTTTTATGTTTTCTCCTTCAGCCTGGGATACCCTAACCTGCCTGTTACAGCTGAACTGTTTCTTCCCCAAGTTCATATGCTGAAATTCCAACTCTAGTACCTCAAGGTGTAGCCATGTTAAGTGAGAAGGTCTTTAAAGAGGTGGTTAAAATGAAGGTGATGTGGTTGGTGGGGTAAGGTCTGGAGCTGAAGACCAAGAAGGAATTTTTGAGATGTGTTTGGTGCAAAAAGGTGATTTATTAAAGCTCGGGGATGGTGGGCAGAAAGAGCTACCTTACCAAGGTTAGAAGGCAAGGCTGATTATATACTTGGGAGCTGGGGAGGTAAGGGAGGTTTCTAAAGAGAGCCAATTACCTTATGGTCTCACTTATGTGCTGAGCATAAAGAAAAACATGGAGGACATTGTGAGAAGGAAGGATAAGGTGAATGGGGGGAACCAGAGGGGGAGATGAACCATGAGAGACTGTGGACTCTGAGCAACAAACTGAGGGTTTAAGAGGGGTGGGGATGGGGGGCTGGGCGAGCCTGGTGGTGGGTATCGAGGAGGGCACATATTGCATGGAGCACTGGGTGTGGTGCATGGACAATAAATCTTGTGACACTGAAAAAATAAAATTAACATTTTTGGGGAAAAAAAAAAGAACTTTCATATGCTAAAGGGGACCTGTAAGATAAGATGCCATTGTCAAGTTAAGGTAGTTTTCCTCTCTAGCAAGTTTTTAACATTAAGATAGTTGGGGGAGGGGCGCCTGGGTGGCTCAGTGGGTTACAGCCTCTGCCTTCAGCTCAGGCTCCATCCCTGGGATCGAGCCCCCATTAGGCTTTCTGCTCAGCAAAGAGCCTGCTTCCCCCTCTCTCTCTGCCTGCCTCTCTGCCTATTTGCGATCTCTCTCTTCTCTGTAAAACAAATAAAATCTATAAAAAATGAGAGAGATAGTTGGGGGATTCCTGGAAGATTGTCACACTTGTCCCACCCAGGAGTGGGGGATAGGAGAGGTTGCAGGGTGTCAGCTTATGCTTTGTCTTTAGCTAGCCTTCTGTTCCCTCACCAAAGGCTTACCAAACTGCTGACACCTTGATCTTGGACTTCTAGCCTCCAGGACTGTGAGAAAATAAATTCATTATTGAAGCGATCCAGTCTGTACTATTTTGTCACGGGTTCCCTCGCCAACTAATATACTCTCCTGCCTCCACCCTAGTATGTCCAAGTTTTGTCTGTCTGCTAGAGTAGGCAGTTAGAGAAACATGAGCCAGAGGGGAAAAAGAAGGATGGGAGAGGGGATATCGCCAGGGACCACCCAGTAGCCACCCACAGACCTCAGGTCTCCCTAAGACCAACCTCTGTTGGAGTTTAGTACAGGCTGATAGGCAGAAGACAACAGCCACAAGGACTGGCTCCACTCTGGAGCGCAAACATTTAAGGAATACCCTGTTGGGTAGTAACACATAGCCTGTTATAATATCATTATAATATAGTTTGCATTGTGATTCTGGTGCTGTAGATTCCGCTTAGGCGTTTATGGGAAGATGGCAGATACAAACTCGCAGAGAAGGATGAAGGGGAGGGAACCAGGGTGGACTCAGAGGGTGGTGCAATAATGATGAGATGGGAAGGTGGAGACCAAAACAGACATCCCATAAAAATAACAATGCAAAAGTCAGCAGGCTGCTACCCACCCCAGGATCAGCCGGCTCCCACATCCCTCTGCTTTGCTCAAACCTTGCTGCTTTAAATCTCTAACCAATGTCTCAATTCTTTCCGTCAGGAAGACGAGAACTGGGAATTTTATAATCCACTACCCAGTAACATAACCAGCAAGAGCCTGTTGACAGGCTACCTGTTCCGCTTCTTTCTTCCTTCCCTTCCTGCCACACTCCCTGGGAGTAGTAACTCCAACTTCTTAATTTGGGTACCTTGCCACTTTCATTTCTACTGATAAACATAACACTTTGAAAGCGGTTCTATCCAGGAATCCATCAAAATGCTCTAAACATTTTCTTGATCCATCAAACCATGCTGAATGTGCAAATGGAGATATGTGAAGCACGAGTGGACATCAGGGTCAAAGGAAGAGTTTTTGGAGATAAAAGACATGATGATAGAGGTCAGATAGATGGATAAAGCAGAGTTCGTGTTGAATGGCTTCGATTTCAGTAGATCACATATGAATATTTGCTGTCAATAGAGCAGGTGAAGGTAAGGATAGGAATGTGAAGGGAGTTTTAGCACACTTGGCTGTTCAATCAGTAGAGCATGAGACTCTTGGTGTAAGGGTCATGAGTTCAAGCCCCACACTGGGCATGAAGCCTACTTAAAAAGAAAATGAAATTGGGGTGCCTGGGTGGCTCAGTGGGTTGAGCCTTCGGCTCAGGTCATGATCTCAGGGTCCTGAGATCAAGCCCCAAATCGGGCTCTCTGCTCATTGGGGAGCCTGCTTCTCCCCCCCCCCCACCCCGCCTACTTGTGATTTCTCTCTGTCAAATAAATAAAATCTTAAAAAAAAAAAAGAAAATGAAATTTAAAAAGGAATTTGAAGGACGTTTTGAAGCCACACTCAACAGAGTGTTCAAGAAAATAACAGATAATTGAAGGAACTGTTGAGCATCAGCGAAGGCAGATCTTGTTGAACCAGATTAACGCCATCTTGGGCAAATACTCCACTACTCTATTCTGTGACCCAAAACTTTTTTGAGTGCAGCCCCCACCCCCACTTTCTTTCCTTCTGTTTAACCACACTCTGAATTACACCCTTAGGGCTTAATGTCCTTGATCTGCCCCGGAGCAGGTATGACTATGACACACACCTATTTTTAAATACTCTCCTCTTGGGTGTGATGAGGGAGCAAAAGGCTAGCTAAGGACAAAACAGAAGCTGGCACCCTACACCCACCCCGACTTGTGACATGTGTGACATTCTTCAGGAACTCCTGGCTGCCCTACAGGAAGAACAAATGGTCCACTAATAGAGATCACAGGGTCCTGCAAGACAGGAGTCTCGCTCAGTTTACTGATTTACAAGGAAGAGGCTTTCTTATCAATAGCCTAACTTCCAAAGACCCATAACTCAGTTCCTGAAGCCCTAACATTGCCCTCCCCACCATAAAATTGAAGGAGGCTGAGGGCAAAGGAAAGGTAAATCAAGTAGAACATCTGAATCTAAAGCTCATTGACAAGGATGTGTGAGAGTAGAAATGTGACCGACATTCCACCAGGAAACTCCCACCGGTCTTCATGTTGGCACCTCATTAGAGAAACAAACAAACAAACAAAACACACCTTGGCTTGACAATAACCAGGCCTCCAATGTCCTAAAAGTCTTCTTTACCATAGGTCAGTCCTTCTGAACACCCCCTTTGTCCTCACGTCCCCAACTTCTGAGTATAGAATCAGCCACTCCTCGGGATCTCAGGGCAGCAACTCTTTCTGCCCACAGGTCCTGTCCCCATCCTTATAAAATCACCTTTTCGCACCAGAGACGTTTTAAGAATTCTTTCTTGGTCGTTGGCTCTGGACCTCACGTATATTCTAAAACTTCATCAGCTGGTCGTTTAGTATGTACACCCAGCCTGTAGCACTATGAAAGCAGGTCTAAAGTGGGGAGGGGTGAAATCTACTCATGTTGCAGCTGCCCAACACATGCCTCTGTCCGTAAGTACCCATAATAAACCATTTCCGTTCAAGCTGAACTTGTAGTAGGCCAGTATCTTTGGTCCTGTGGCCCCCTCTGCCCTTGGAGGTCATTTTGAATCACCCTCCACTTCACGAAACAGTCATGCTTAAAAGCACAGAGAGGAAGAGTCAAATCACATTCCTTAATGAGTTCTTATAAACAAATGTATAAAATTCACGATTTGTTTTCTAGAAAATATTAGCACCTCTCTCCTTAATGAAAACAGAATCCTATATAGTCAATTTGAGGGATTACGGCTAGTCAGACGTTCAAAAGAAATCCTGGCTTCAAGCAAAGCCATGCCAAGGTACTTTACTGCACCTGTGGGCCTGAGCAGCTTACAGAGGTCTGGGTACAAGGAAAAAGGCACACAGCTCACGGGGATGGGGGGATTGGAAGGGGGAAATCTTTTTGAAGAGGGGTCTCCACCGGAGATTACATTAAAAAAATATGATCTCGACTTGGAGTTTTACTTGATCACAGCCGCATCTGAAACTGAGGAGTAAATAATTTAAATAACAAGAGAGGCTGAAAGTCAGAAAAGATTTAAACCTCATCAGTATTGAGGCTTAATTCTGTAATTATCTCCTGCCCTTTCTGGGATAGGGAGTGATTGGCTTGAGAGAAATAAAGCAAGTAGCAGAAGGCCGGCAAGGAAGGCCTGCTGCACTCCACCCACAGAAAGGATTTATAGGGACCCCTAAGCCCCGCCCCTACCAGCCAAGGTCACTCTAAGTATCAAGACAAATGAGTTTGGACCGGATGACCAGATATGCCCTGTCAGAAGGTGTGTGTCATGAAATACTGCAAAATATGCACTTTAAAAAAACTCAAATTCTGATTTTAAAACTGCTGTCCTCATTTACTTGTATTTCCACAACCTTCTTTGGGGAAAAAGAAGGAGGATCAGATTAGTGGTTCTGGAAGCATGATTTAAAAACCCTCAAAGCTCCCAAGTCCTCTCAGGGGTCTGCAAGTTTCTCTCTTTTCTAAATTCATACCCAGGTGATGCTGGATTATATTTATTATACCACAGATATACAACATACCCCAACACACTGAATGCAGAAGCATATATTAGCAGTCAACTACCTCTGATAAAGCTGACTTTAAAGAGATTTGCACATAAGTATACAAGAGCATTCTTTTCGAATTTTTGTTTTGTTTTGGAAAGGGTATGTCTTTTGCCAAAATATGCCATTTAGGCTGACACATAAGCAGCTTATTATTGTGAGTGTAAATTAGTGAATAGGTTTTTAAATTCTAGAAATCAAATTTTATTTCCACTATGATAAATATCAAGAGATACAATTTACATTAACAAATATTCTCTGACGTCCTTAATAATCTTTAAGAGAGTAAAGACTGAAAAGTTTGAGAATCGCCAAGCTATTTCAATGGGAATCACACGGGACCTGTGGTCTGTATTATCCATGTGAAAATGCTAATCTGGGTTTGCCTGTGGGAGCCCACTGTGCATGTGACCACTGACCACCACCAGCGTCATGATACTTCTCCATCCTGGTGGGTTCTAATGAGGAAACTACCCAAAGCCTGCTCCTATAGCCCCTGAAGAAAACAGTTTCATTTTAGTTCATAACTTTGTGTTATCTGGGCATGCTTATCATCCAAGAAGCAATGAAAACTCTTCTGGGAGAAGATCTAATGACTTACTCTAATAGCCATATTCCTTCCCTTGTCTTTTCCCAATGAGAATAATGCTTGGCAGAGAATGAATCACTAAGAATTATTAGTTAATTTAAAAAAAAAAATTCAACACCATATTGTGAAAGTACTATAGAAGTGATCTAGAGAATGTAAACTTGATATGTGGAGAAAAAGAACTAAAACTCAAAAGGTTACATAAATGTGAAAAACTGATTAAGGGGGATATACTAAAATATACATATATATTTATGTGTATATATACATGTATATGTGTGTATATGTGTTTATATATATATGTACATGTGTGTGTATATATATCTATCTCTATCTTCTCCTATGTGTGTGTATATATATGTGTATATATATATCTCTCTCTTATGTGTGTATATATCTTTAGATAGATATCTCCTAACAGTGAGAAAGACATGAGTCATAGGTAAATTGACAATTGAAAATATTTAGCTGCTGAGATGCAGAAATAATGTGAACTCACATCTTTTGTTTTCACCAATGAAAAGCATTACACATCCTTTAGAACACCTTTAGAAACCAACAAGTAACCACTGACTATATGCAGCATCAGATTAAAAAAAATTTAGAGAGATACACATCAGTCAGTCTATTACTTTCCAAAATTTTATGGCTTTTTAAATTTCAGCTTGGTTTGAAGGTTTTTCATCACAGTATTATATTGACTCATGTCACAGGAGAAAATCAAAGGCCAAAGAACACTGTCAAAAAGTCTAATTCTGTTTTGCTAATATTTTATGTTTTTATATTTATAGATAGATAGATAGATAGGTAATTCTTTTGGGCGGGGGCCCCAAGAGAATCTGGCAGTTATCTTGACCTCTACTTCTTGATTAATGAAACAGCCATTGTTAATCTTCAGACATAAAAGTATAGCCCCACTACCCTTTTCTTTGGTAAGCTTACAAATGGTTTCTCAAAAAAACTTAGAAAGCTTTCAATAAACCTAAACAATGAGATCATAGACATGGAACTATGCTATTAGGAACTTTTCAAAAACAAAGTTCTGGAGGAAAGCAGACCATGAAGGCATCAAGAAAGAGCACCTCCCTGGAGTGTTTATGGAGCACGGGTCCTGGAAAACTTCTTCTGCGGCCCTCTTATGAGAGAAATAAACTGACTGCAAAAAAAAATCCTCTAAGAAGTCATTGTTTCCTATCATCTCTGATTCAAACTGACCCTTTGAAGTAAAAGTCTTAAAAAGATATTTTTTTTATCATTTTTGTTCTCTCACTCTAATGTATGAAGGTATACTCGTGTGATAATTAGGTGAATTCTTTATGATTAAAAAAAGCTACAAGTGGTTCTTACATGTGTGTAAATACTCCTTCCCACACAGACGCCCATCATCTTATAGGCTTTGGCACAAATTTCCTCTTGGCCTATAATAATCAACATGACCATTTATATGACTGTATCCTTCTCAAGTTAAATATCAGAGCCAACAACAGTTTATATAGAACTGACCAGTGTGTATCAATTCTTAAAATAAGAATCAAAGAAACATTCTATGTCTGTAAAGCTTTACTGTTAACAATACCTGTACATGTTTTCAACATTGCTAAGCCAAAAAAAAAATGTTCTTCATTACATTTTAATTCACAATTCATTGGTAATTAAATGGAATAATTTCAAAGATTTTAATGAAGAAATGTATCCATATGGCAGTAAGTGATTTTGTAGTTATGTTACGTATATTTTAGGTACTTCCTAAATATATCTAAAGTGGCAAAATCCTACTTATCTGACATTAGTCTATCTGTGAAAACAGATTTAAATACTTTCTTTTACTACCAGAGGCTTTACCAGGAGAGGAAGTTTAAGGTACCATATTGTGATATTAAACTGTATTCCATCTTTGCTACTTTAAACATCTTGAAGAAATACTCATTATTTGTTTTTCACGTTATTTTTCTCCCTCCATTCCAAGAAAGTAATCAGACTTTTCGTGGAGGTGAAAACAGAGAATCTTGTAAAGACAGCCTTCTTTTTTTTTTTTAAAGATTTTATTCATTTGACAGAGAGAAACACAGCGAGAGAGGGAACACAAGCAGAGGGAATGGTAGCGGGAGAAGCAGGCTTCCTGCCCAGCAGTGAGCCCGATGCGGGGCTCAATCCCAGGACCCTGGGATCATGACCTGAGCTGCAGGCAGACGCTCAATGACTGAGCCACTCAGGCGCCCCTAAAGACAGCCTTCTTATAAGAGCTTAAACTCACCATCTGCATAAAAAGCTCCCAGCTGTCAAAAAGGTTTACAGTCACTAGGAAGTTTAGACGAGGTCACTGGTACTCAAAATGTGTCTGAGGATCCCTGGGAGGGTCCCTGAGACTCTTGTAAGGGTCCATAAAGTGATAACAATTGCTTCTTGCTAAGTACATGACAGGCGCTATCATTATGTCGACAGCTAATAGAATGTGTGTTCACATACTTTTTCTGCTCTAAAATTTTCTCAGTTTTAGTTTCCAATAGGATATAAATATCAATAGAATAGAACCAAATGAAGGTTTTCAGGTATCCTCAATAATTTTTAGGAGCGTAAAGATGAAAACATTTCACAACCATAATCTAGAAAGGAAGGGATAAAAGTAGAGCATCTTTTTGTGACTGAGAGGGATCATGGTGAGAGACTGGAAGTAAATTTTCCAGGACTGGGAAGTAGCAGAGATCAGCTTGACCCAATTCCCTAGCAAGGTCTCTGGGGGGTGGCAGGATCTCAGAAGGCTGGATGCTAAAGCCCTAGATATTCTGCCTCTGCCAAGATTTATGCAGTGCGGCTTGGGAAGGATCGAGCTGCATTACCTGCCCTCATGCAAACAGATAAGCTCAAGCAACTAGAATATCAAGGACAAAAGTTCGAAAAGATGTACCAAAGCATAGAAACGTTTTTACTTTTTTCTTTTAGGCAGTTTGCATAGTCATTTGTTTGACCAGTAACCCCATTTATCTTTGGGGAAAACTTCTCTGGTTTGCGTAGTCGTGGTATGAGGAAGATTCCATGTGCCTGGGTCCTCATTATAGAAGTCAGATTCCCTTCTCCTCATACCTTGGTTTAACCAGGAGGTAGGTGTGAGACTAAGGCCTGACAACCACATGGTCTCTCCTAAGACTTTAAGTCCTCAGCAAGTGACAAGAGGATAGAAAGAATTTGGAGACTACTCACCATAGTGATTCTGATGGTAGCAGTAGTCACAATAGATGTCCTGGCTCCTAAGCTAGCTCCCTTCCTCTTTCCTTCTAGGACTCCATCTATCTACATCCTTCTTGAGTCTGCTGTCCAAGATCCCTTCCAATACCCTTCCAGTAAATTCCTCTTTGCTTAAGTCGGCCAAAAATCTCCCCAAGACATTACAAAATGAAGGAGATAGAAGACCACCCCCATTTTAGAATGAACTCACAAACCAAATCCCCGAACCACAGAGACTGAGTATCTCTCAAGTCATGGAGATGAGGACTCAGAACTATGCTAAATTTAATTTTTAAATAATGAAGGAATTACCATGATCCATTAAATTAAAAAAAAAAAACAAAAAAAAAAACCAGAAAGGGTTCACTAATTTTTAGCAATTTGATGTTTACGTTAACAATCAGCTACTATATAAAGTTATAGCTTCTGGCTTAAATTTCATCTACTCAACAATCCTTATCTGATGTGAATATGAAGATGACAGAATCCTGAATCAGTGATATGTAAAAGGGTGCCTGGAAAAGGAACTTTTTAACAACAACAACAACAACAACAACATGCCATTTAAAATGTGAAATTTACGGGGCGCCTGGGTGGCTCAGTGGCTTAAAGCCTCTGCCTTCTGCTCAGGTCATGATCTCAGGGTCCTGGGATCAAGCCCCGCGTCGGGCTCTCTGCTCAGCAAGGAGCCTACTTCCTCCTCTCTCTCCTCCTGCTTGTGATCGTCCTCTCTCTGTGAAATAAATGGATAAAATCTTAAACTAAAATAAAATGTGAAATTTGGCAGCTTCCTCCTTACCCCCTTCAGAGCAGAGAGAGCAAAGTACCTGGAAAGAGATTTTCAGTGGTCCTTATTATATGAATGCACTACCAGGAATGCATATCAAACCAAATGGTTTGGCAAACCAACCTTTTACTCCCTCAATGTTTAGTGGATTTTAGATGGAAAGCAATGGCCACGTGTTAAGTAGCAGCACCATATAGTGATTCAGAGGACAAGCTTGGGAGTCACACTGTTGGTGAATGCAGAAGCCACCATATCCCTATTGAACGTATATGACGTTGGGCAGTTTTCGAAACTCTTCAACCCTCAGTTTTTAAATCTATAATGTAAGGATATAATAGTACCTACCTCCTAGGGTTATTGTGAAGATAAAGAGAAAATACGCATAGCTCAACAAATTGTAGCTGTATTTATTAGAGGTGAAGAAAGCTTGGGGAGGGACATTTTTAAGTTCCCTAAATATTCTCTTGGCAATGCAACAACTATTAGGGTTTTTTTTGTTTTGTTTTTCTTTTTTTTATTACTTTGTAATGAGCCTGCCTGAAATATACAGATAGGGAAAGGGGGCCAAGATCTCCAAATGTAATCTTACAGAAAGTAAAGAGGAGAATACCAGGTGATACAAATGGAGCAATCACATATTCAGTTAAAGGGAAAATTCATGAGCCATTACATTATAAGATAGATTTTTTCTTTTATTCCAGATTTGAATTATGTTAGCAGAAAAGGATCTGACTGAATACTTATCAGAAAAGACAATTATTCAATAAGAAAGCTGACTGAGCAGGAAATGGTTTTGCATTGAGGTGGGCAAAATTTTCTTGAAATTTACTAAAGACTAAATAAACATGATTTTGTTGGAAAGATTAAGCCATTCTGTTCAAAAACAATTTTCTGTTGTTTTCATGTGGAGACTGATTTTGAATCTTTCATGAAGAAGCAATTTAAGAGGAACAAAAGGGAGAAAAAAATGTCTGCTAAGTTGGATAAGTTGTAAATTTTGAAAGTAAAAGCAGGAAAAGATAATGGCCTCTAAAATAAAGAAAAACGTGGATTGGAATGATGGAGTTAGATAATTCTCAAATTTAGTGACTTCTTAAACTAAAAGTAGTGTAAAATATAAGTCTCATTATTAAATAATAAAAATAAACTTTAGTGATTTAAAGACTAACAGAAGTTAATGTTAGGTTCATGAACTCTTATCTTTGAACTGCCTTAATAATTTTCTCTTTGAAAAAGAAAAATGAATATCAAGATACGCCACTAAGAAATGATAGTATGTATTCTAATGTCTCTGGATTTCAACAGAATTTGATAAAATGAAAAAGGTATTCTAAGGTTTCAATATTTTTCAATTTATTTCCAGAAATAAAATTAATGCAGTAGTAAATTCAGTAGTCTAAAGGCAATCTTTGCAGAATTCTGCTTCCAGATGAGAGGGACATAGTGTAAACAAAACAGCTTTTAGCCAAAACAATAAAAAATACAAAGATCTTCCTTGACTTACAACAAGGTTATGTCCCGTTGTGAGTTGAAATTGGAAATGAATTATAAATTGAAAATTATATTATAAATTGTAAATAAATTATAAATTGCAAATATAAGTCGAAAGTGCATTTACAATACCTAACCTACTGAATATCATAACTTAGCCTCACCTATCTTAAACATGCTCAGAACACTTGTATTAGACTACAGTTGGGCAAAATTATCTAATACATAGCCCGTGTCATGATACACTGTTTAATATCTCCTGTAATTTACTGAATACTATACTGAAAGTGAAAAACAGAATGGATGCATGGGTACAAAATGGTTGTAAGTGCATCAGTTGCTCACCCTCAAGTCGGCATGACTGACTGGGAACTGTGGCTTGCTGCCACCACCCAGCATCATGAGATGACTGTACAACGTATTGCTAGCCTGGGAAAATACCAAATTTCAAAATTCAAAGTACTACTTCTACTGAATGCATGTCACTTCTGCACCATCGTAAAGTTGACAAAGCTAAGTCAAAACATCCTAAGTTGAGGATTACACACACACACACACACACACACACACACACACACACACACACACACCACAATAAAAAAATCATTTCTTTACAAAAAGCACCCAAGGGCAATAAAAACAAAGAGGCCAAAAGGAACTCAAATTCGATGACTGTTCAATCCTGTCTGGACCAGCAGTAATCTGTAGCCACTGTTGGCCTAGTCTGGGTCCTGGAGAGGGGAGGACTGGGTCTGCCACAAGCAGAGGAATTCTGCTGGATTGAAGAGAATCTAGAGGAGCCATTACCAACCCTGTGGCCCCTGTAAATGACTAAAATGATTCCGAGCACAAGGGAAAGAGCTCGATCTTTCTATTTCCAAGTCTCCTGTATGGGATTTTTACTGAGTTTGCGGCAGTGTAGGTACAACAAAGTTTGGTGTCTGAGTTAGAAAGGAAAGCATCTCAGGTTTTCCCAACCCTTCAATTTCCTGCTAGAGAAAATGGCCTTGAATAGATATGCAGCACAATAGCCCTCAATAGCTTTCGAAACAGGACTTAAAAAGAAACCATAGCAGTAATACAACTCTAATTCAGTTTACCTACTGACTGGATTGAGTCAAAAATGCTTATCCACTTAACACTATTCTCCTAGAAGAGGGAAGAGTATGCTGCCGCTGGGTGAAAATACTATGTTCTTTGGTCTTTATGGGCCTTTTGAACACAAGATCAAGAAAATAAAATATTGTAAGATAGAAGCAGAGAATATGATGAATAATCAAAAGGTAAAAGAAAAAAAACTCTAACAAAAAAATAAGGCAAGTTTTAGAAAGGGCCCAGAATTTGGAATAAACAAATAAAAGTTCTTAATGTAAGTATTTTAAAGAAATCCCAGAAAAAAGTAGATCAAATAAGCGACAAGGTGGAAAAATTCAAAGGACGTGATCTCAAAAAAAAAAATAGTAATCGCACTACAAGGACTTAAAAAATAACACAGCATTTTAAAAATAAGAATTTACTAGAAAAAAATACAAGAATGTACTAGAGATACATTACATAAGACCCAACACAATAGGGAAAAAAATCGGAGTGCTCAAAGAGGAAAAGAAATTACTTGAATGTAATCATAAAGAGAAAATAATAGTGATGATAATGGCAACGTAGTAGTAATATGAAATGAGCATGGGAGTTGTGTGGAAGAATATAGACTAACTCTAACATGCTTTTAACTGGAATTCTGGAAACGGGACAGAAGGAATTCTTGAATAATTAATGACTGAATTTTTGAATATTGATGAAATATGAACCCACAGAGTTAAGAAGCTAAGTAAATGTCTTTGAGAATGAGTACAAAGAAAACTCCATCTAGGAAAGTCAGTCAAACTGTGGGAAAGCAAGAACACATAGGAAATCTAAACAAAGTAAAAGAAAGACATGTTGCATTAGGAAGGCAAGGCTAGGAGTGAAATCTAATGACTCATCCTAAACAATGGAAGCTAAAAAAGAAGGGAAAGACATAATTAAATCGGTAAGAGAAAAAAAAACCCAAAAAACCCTAAAATTCTATATGCAGAGGTCATATACTTCAAAAATGAAAAAGAAATAAAGATATTTTCAAACAAATTAAAGCTAAAAATAATGCAGTAGTAGTAGATTCAGCCTACAAAAACTAAGAAATGATGTTCTTCAGGCTAAAGTGACCCAGATTCAAGCATGGCTCCAAGAAGCAAGAGAAACAATATAAATGGAAAACATTGCTAAGTACAAAAGATGATTTAAAAAAAAAAATTTAAGGATTATTAACCTTGAATTCCTTTATATTTATTTTTTTTTAAAGATTTTATTTATTTATTTGAGAGAGAAAGAACATAAGCAGGGGAAGGGGCAGAGGGAGAAGAACACGCGGGGTTCCATCCCGGGACCGTCGGATCATGACTTGAGCCGAAAGCAGATGCTTAACCAACTGAAACATCAGGCACTTCATGGTAAAACCTAGGTGCCCAGATTATTAACATTTTAAAGGAAAAGCAAATAGCATGTATTACGAGGTTTAAAATGCCTGTAAAAGTAAAGTATATGACAACAATAAATGAAGGGTGGGCAGGGAATAAACTCGGAATAAAGATACATATTGTTATCTTTAAGGTAATTACTAAAATAATAAGTATGAACAAATAGAACCTAGTGAAGCATATAAATGGAATAATACCTGATTACTCAAAAAGGAGAAACAAAGGAACATAGAAGAGTTGGACAAATAACAAGACAAGCAGCAAGATGGTATAATTAGACCTCATGGTATTAACAGTTACATTCAAGGGCGCCAGGGTGGCCCAGTGGGTTAGAGCCTCCGCATTGGGCTCAGGTCATGATCTCAGGGTCCTGGGATCAAGCTCCGCATTGGGCTCTCTGCTCAGTGGGGAGCCTGCTTACCCCTGCCTCTCTGCCTACTTGTGATCTCTCTCTCTCTGTCATATAAATAAATAAAATCTTTAAAAAAAAAAACCAAAACACAACGGTTACATTCAAAGTTCATTAGCTCAAGACTACAATGAAAAGAAAGCTTGTTAACCTATCAAACAAAAGCACTTATATGCTGACAACAAAAACACACTTTAAGTGTAAGCAAACAATTTAAAATAGAAGTGTGGAAAAAGTTAAACCATGCAAACAGCAAAAATAATAAAAGGGCATGATTTATTTTATTATTATT
>CM053614.1:67774935-67790841 GCA_028646535.1 Procyon lotor | reverse complement strand
ATTAAAAAACTTAGGCTTTAAAACAAGGAATATAACTGAGTTAAAGAGAAACAGTTAATAATGATATCCGGACCAATGTAGAAGGTTTAGCAATCCTAGAATGTATGTACCTAATATAGCTTCAGAATAAATGAACAAGAAGTTACCAGGCTAAAGGACGATTAGACAATCCCACAAGTACAGTCATATCCAAACTGGATAAAGTCAAGTTAAAGATTTTAACACACTTCACTGAGTAACTGACAGTATAATCAGACAATAATCAGTAAGGATTTGGGAGATACAAAACCACTATTAATCAAATTGACCTAAATAACATATTTATAACATTATACCCCAAAAGTACAGAATTTGCTTTCAAGTACACGTAACATTCATGAAAGTAGACCATATACTGAACCATAAAGGAAGCTGCAATAATTTTTAAGAGAAATCATAGGGAATACTGTTTCTGATTACAATGGAAAAAAATAGAACTCGATACCCATAAAATATCTAATGTTTGCAAAGTAAAAAATACCCTTATTAGTAGCACAAGGATCTAGGAACAAATTACAATGAAGATAAGAAAATACTTTAAGGGGCGCCTGGGTGGCTCAGTGGTTAAGCGTCTGCCTTCGGCTCAGGTCATGATCCCAGGGTCCTGGGATCAAGCCCCGCATTGGGCTCTCTGCGCAGCAGGGAGCCTGCTTCTCCTGCTACCATTCCCTTTGCTTGTGTTCCCTCTCTAGCTGTGTTTCTCTCTGTCAAATAAATAAAATCTTAAAAAAAAAAAAGAAAGAAAGAAAGAAAATACTTTGAACTGAACAGTAAGGAAAATACAACACTTCAAAAATTTGTGGATGCACCTAACGCAGTTTAGAGGTAAATTTAAGACTCTACTAAATTTTTTTTTTTTAAGATTTTATTTATTTGACAGCGAGAAACACAGCGAGAGAGGGAACACAAGCAAAGGGAATGGTTGGTAGTGAGAGAAGCAGGCTTCCTGCCGAGCAAAGA
Source organism: Procyon lotor (assembly GCA_028646535.1). Classification (NCBI taxonomy): domain Eukaryota; kingdom Metazoa; phylum Chordata; class Mammalia; order Carnivora; family Procyonidae; genus Procyon; species Procyon lotor. The sequence continues at coordinate 67,789,842 of CM053614.1, read as the reverse complement.
GCCCCATGCGGGGCCCGATCCTATGACCCTGGGATCATGACCTGAGCCGAAGGCAGAAGCTTAACGACTGAGCCACCCAGGTGCCCCCCGACTCTACTAAAATTTATGGCTTTAAATTAATATATCAGAGAAGAAAAGTACTGAAAATCAGTGAACTAAGCTCCAGTAAAAAAAACTAGAAGAATGTAAGTCCAAATAAAAAAAAAAAGAAGAAAATAATGAAAACAATAGAAATCAACAAAATCAACAGTAAATCATGCTAGAGAAAGGCAACAGAACCAATATATACACAGAATCCATATATGAACACTGGGAAATTTTGTATTTCTAACTGCTTTGGATACCAGGTATGTAAGAAAATAGATCTCCAGTCAGTAGGTGACTACTAGGTAACCAGTGATTTCATGAAAAAGACTTCAGTGATCACAAACTACAAGAGAAATAGACTTCACAGAATTAATTTTTTAAAAGTCACTATACGAGCAAATAAATGTAACAAAAAGCAGCAAAACCCTGAGGAGAGAGTAGCATTTGATTTCAAGAGCTGTCATATTTTAATATTCAAAATGTCCAGTTTTCAACAAAACATCATGAAATATGCAAATAACCAGGGGTTTTTCTGTATGACTAAGACAAAGGAAAAAAAAGTCAATAAATAGAACCTATCTCTGCAGAGGCCCAGACTCTGGACCTACTACATAAAGACTTGCAATTAACTATTTTAAATATGCTCGAAAAGCTAAAGGAAATCATATATAGAGACTTAAAGGAAGCTATGAGGACAACGTCTCACCAAATAAACAATATCAATCAAGATACGGAATTTTTTAAAATGGACCCAAAGAAAAATTTTGGAGTGGTGAAGTACAGTAACAGAACTGAAAAATTCACAGGAAGTGTTCAACAGCAGGTTTGAGCGCTGAAGAATCGATTTGAGGAGACAATCGAAATTATCTTGTCTAAGAAAAACGGAAAAACAATGAAGAAAAATTAAGAGAATCTAAAAGCCCTCAGACACTGATATATACTGGAAGGATTCCCAGAAGCAGAGGAGACAAAGGGACAGGATATTTGAAGAAATAATGGCTGAACCTTCCTAACTGCATGAGGAACATTAACATACACATCCGAGAAGCTTAACACACTCCAAGTAGGATAAAAACCAAAGATATTCACACTGTGGCGTATTATAATCACACTGTTCAATGCCATAAACAAGGAATCTTGAAAGCAGCAGGAAAGAAACTTGTCTGTGTAAGGATCCTTAATAAGACTAGCAACTGATTTCTCATCAGAAATCATGGAGACCAGAAGGCAATGGGATGACATAGTGCAAGTATTTAAAGATAAAACAAACAACTGTCAACCAAGAATTTTTATCTGGCAAAATCATCTTTCAAAAATAAAGGAGAAATTAAGATATCCCCCAAAACATGGAGAGTTCATCTCTAGTAGAGCTGCAAGAAATGCTAAATAAAGGTTGTCCTTCAGATTGAAATGACATTCATTGAACCCATGCAAAGAAATAAAAAACACAGATAAAGATAACTACATAGGTAAACATAAAAGTCAGTATAATTGTATTTTTGGTTATGACTCCTCTATTTTCTTCTATGATTAAGGAAATTGCAGAAACAATCATTATAAATCAATGTCAATGGGCACAGAGTATATAAAAATGCAATTTGTGATAATGAGTACATAAATAAGCCAAGGTGAGAGTTACATAGGAGCAAAGTTTTATATACCATTAAGAGTAATTTTAATGGCATTAATTCAAACTAAATTTTTCTAAATTCAGATGTCAATTGTAATCCTCAGGATAACCACTAAAAGATAACTCAGGGAATTAAAATGAACACAAAAGGGAGTAATAAGGACTGAGAGAAAAAAAAAATAAGACATATAGAAAACAAATAGGAAAATTGAATAGGTCCTTCCTTCTTAGTAATTATATTAAATATAAACAGGTTGAACTCTCCCATTAAAATTAAGCATGATTGCAAAACTGATTTTTGAAATTTATTTATATGCTAATTTAAGACACTTTAGATACAAAGGCACTATTGAGAGTGAAAGAATGGGAAAAAATACATATATTTATACCAAAAGAGACTGAGTAGTTATGCTAATATCAGAGAGACTTTAAGACAAAAAGTACAGTTATATGGCAATTATATCTCAATAAAGTTGGAAAAAAGTTACAAGAAATAAAGATCAATTAAAATGATATAAAAATATATAATATATAGTCAAAGTGAAGGACGTTGGAGATTTTGACGCACCATCAAGAATACACGTATAGGGGCACCTGGGTGGCTCAGTGGGTTAAATCCTCTGCCTTCAGCTCAGGTCGTGATCTCAGGGTCCTAGGATCGAGCCCCGCATCAGGCTCTCTGCTCAGCGGGGAGCCTGCTTCCCCCCTCTCTCTGCCTGCCTCTCTGCCTACTTGTGATCTCTCTCCTCTCTCTCTCTCTAATAAATAAATGAATGAATGAATGAATAAAATTTAAAAAAAAGAATACATGTATAAATTGTAAGTGTACCATCCTCTAACAGCACCTCTAAGAGCATCAAAATATACGAAACAGAAACTAACAGAATGAAAGGAATAGACCATTTAACAATATTTGGGAACTTCAGTACTCCACTTTAAATAATGAGTAGAACAACTAGATAGATTTTTCAAGGAGATAAAAAAAACTTTAGCAACACTGTAAACCAACTACATGAAAAGACCTGTGAGGAACAATAGCAGAACACATATTCTTTCCAAGTGCACATGGAATATTCTATAGGAGAGACCAAAGGTTAAGTCACAAAAAGAGTCTCGATAAATTTGAAAAAGATTGAAATCACACATAATTACCTTCTCTGACCACAAAGGAATGAAATTAGAGGTCAATAATAGAAAGAAATCTGGAACATTCAAAAATGTGTAGAAATTAATACCGTCAATCAATGGATCAGAGAAGAAACCACAAGGAAATTAGAAAATATTTGAGATGAATAAAAACAAAAACACAGCATACCAAAACTTGTGAGATGTAGCCGAAGCTACGGTCAAGGAAATTTATAGCAGTAAATGACTACATTAAAAAATATGAAAGATCTCCCACCACAAATGTAACCTTGTACCTTAAAAGAGTGGGAATAAAAAAACAAACCAAATTTAAAATATAAGGAAGGAACCATTAAGATTAGCGGGGAAATGAAAACATTTGCTGCTATGCCCAACAGGGGCCCAACACCAAAATCATCAAGAGCACTTTTCCATGATGGATTGTCAAATACTTTCCCAGCCTTCAGAGTTTCACCTATACTAAAAAAAAAAAAAAAAAAAAAATCTATAATATTAAATATGATATAATGTAATATCTATATAATTTAGTGTAATATATTATGAAATTAAGTGTAATAGGTTACTAGAAAGAAAGCAGGACTCCCAAGGGTAGCTCAAAACCAGAAAAATACCAAGTTAGACTGGACTGACCTTTTGTTACCAAAAAGCAAAAATGCCTTTGATGTCAGAAGATTAAGGGACCAAACTGAAGTGACCACCGGCCAACCTGTGATTATGTAAGGTTAAAAAAGAAAATGGAATTTTGTGAAGGGGCAACCAATAGAGCTGTTCCTCCTTTTTAAGTAAAAAGAAAAAAAAGACACTAAAGCCAATCTCCTTGAGCTCAGATGGTCAGTTTTATCGTGAACAATGAATGAATCCAATATGGCACTGGATATACAGCTCAACTTGCTGGCAGATTCTCTCCTTCAGTTAAGACTATGCGCATTGACCCTGGCTGATTCGGGATAGAGCCGAATGTATGTTTCTATAACGCATCCCGCCTACTCACTGAGAACAGCTCTGAAAGGGTAAAGTGACTACAGTTAGTTCTTATCCATATTCATCCCTGAATCACAATCTGCTTTTATAAATGCATCTGCACGTTAAAATTTCAGAAGCACTTTCAAATAAGATTCTACTGATGTCCACGTAAGACTTGGTTTTCTCAAACGTGGCACTATTGTTGACATTTGGGGTCCTACAGTTCTTGAGGGGAGCTGCCCTGTGCTCTGTAGGATATTTAGCAGCATCTGTGGCCTCTATCTAGAAGATACCAATAGCCTCTGCCTTGAGTTAGGACAAACAAAAATTGACAAACGTCTCCTATAAGACAAAACTGCCCCTGGTTGAAAAACACTGCTTTTGATGTCTATTAATTATACTGCAATGCTGATAAGAGAAACAAACTTATATTTCCAAAGACAACTAGGATCAAGCCAAGACATAATGAGTTGGCAATAGTTTAAAAAAAAATCTTGGCAGTGAAAATTAAAAAGTGAATGACATTTCACAAAAAAAAAAAAAAAATCTTTTTTAAAAATTAAAAATCTAGGGGTGCCTGGGTGGCTCAGTGGGTTAAGCCTCTGCCTTCAGCTCAGGTCATGATCTCAGGGTCCTGGGATCGAGCCCCGCATTGGGCTCTCTGCTCAGCAGGGAGCTTGCTTCCCCCTCTCTCTCTGCCTGCTTCTCTGCCTACTTGTGATCTCTCTCTGTCAAATAAATAAATAAATACAGTCTTTAAAAAAAAAATTTTAAATGTAATCTTAAATAGGGACCCACTTTAAATCCAAGAATTCAGAAAAATAACGTAAGTGCTACCGCCCACTGATAACTTTTGATAATCCAGCTACTGAATTCCAGGTATTTTGTTTCTTTGGTTCAACTTACTTCAAATTTGAAAGCCTAACTCAATAGGTGTCGTTTTAAATCTAAAAATGGGTAAAAACTTGAAATAAAAGAAACTAAAATGCTTGTGTTGATATTTTTAAAAGAGTTTCAGTGTCAACACAGTAATAAATTCCTAATAGTTGTAGTATCAATATTTGGTCAACAATATTTGAAGAGTTCAAAAGAACTGATCAAACTCAATTTGCCATCAGTTTAAATATTTAAAGAAATTTCATTTATTTTGGATCACCACTAAACATTCGAAAAATGATTTTTAAAGTTTTACTTATTGGATGCATAAATTTACTAGATTAGGGTTCAACGGGGTGCCCACAGTTCCATTCCTTTTCTCAGGACAAAAACCTTTAGAAAATAAGACTGCCCAGGAGAGTTTCAAGAATGCTTTTTTGCCCCTTTTGTTAAGCAAATTTTTTTTTTTTAAAGATTTTGTTTATTTATTTGACACAGAGAGAGAGAGAGAGATCATAAGTAGGCAGAGAGGCAGGCAGAGGTGGGGGGAGGGGGGCTCGATCCCAGGACCCTGAGATCATGACCTGAGTTGAAGGCAGAGGCTTTAACCCACTGAGCCACCCAGGCGCCCCTTGTTAAGCATTTTTAACCAATCATTTTTCAAGTATATCTGGCCATGAAATCCTTTTAATTTTTGCCCAAGAAAACTGAACATCCACAAACCATACTTTGTAAAATATTGCAGGGCTTTCTCCCCACCCTGGGTTCTGACCACCTTGCCCAGTGTTGTTCCACACATTGTTCAGCAGCTGGAATAGTAACGCCACCCCCATCCCATTACTCATCTCAAAGAACATCCTTTTAATAAGCTAATATCTTTTGATTTTTTAATATTGATTCATTTTTCATGAGACAGATAAATCAAAAAGGAACATGAAGCTTATATGAGCTCTGAAATACATAGAAAACTTCACAGAACATTGATTTTATACCTTTAAGCAATATAAATTCCATATTAAGAAATTAAGACGATATGTGTACCGGGCTTTAAAACTTCTAATGAACTTAAAAAGATATTCTCCTTTCTATCATAGTACTTCTGTGCGTAGCCCTGGAGAAAGCCACTGTGTTAATATTCTTATATATTCTTTGAGAAACACTTGGTATCTACTTAAGGGTATGTAAATGTACAACTTTTTTCCCTCAACACTAACGGAACTAATGGAATTGTACTTAAATTTTTTTTTCTTGTACTTAACAATTTTTCATTATGCATTTTGAATTTCATAATAAACATTGGGGATATTTTCCTATCAGCACAAGTAAATCTATTTTGCTTTTTTAAATAGTTGTAAAGCATTCCAATGGAGGAATGCATTATACTTTATCTAGTGTCCTATGATGATGATTTTGATTAACGGTGCTTTATTATTACAATAAAAGTTGCAATAAAAGTTTTTGTCCTATCAAATCTTTGTGTACAATGCACAAATATTTTTTGCCAACATCCTTAGCATTATTTTATATCATTAAATATTTCATCTTTTGCCAATTCACTGCTCAAAAACTAGCTCATAGATGATTCAATTTGCTTTTCTTTATTTATGAGTGATGATGAATAGCTTTTCACATTGCTAACATACATATTTTTTAACTCTATGTTCACACCCTCTGTTCATTTTCCTACTGGCCTTCTGAAAATGCATGTTCAAAATATTTAAATAGGCCTTCATATTCCACTTTGAGGCTCACTTCCACATGCAAGATACTACAGAGCCTGCAATATACCCAGGCCCTCAGAGACAGCTCTCCAAGCACTGGTTAGGGACTTAGCTTCATTGCCAAGTCATTGCTAAAGTTAATATGATAACCCTTTAGGGGAAATGAAATAACTTTCCTTCCGCATCATTTATAGATATGAGAAGAAGTCTTGAGACATACTAAGGAAAAAATAATGCTAAATTGGAAATGCGTCGTCAGGGATATTTGCCATAAATAACCAACATTTTTATTAAATGTAGCACGGTCTCAGGACTAGTGTCTCTTAAGACAGCACCAACCTATGTAGTTTGAGATTGAGCACATGCTACAAAATCGCCCAGTGTAGATACATATGGCCTTTAAGTTTTCCAGCCAAATATCAAGAAAATGTTGATCATGGTGATTACTGAATATGTTCATCACTAATTATGACCCTTCATAGGTCTATTAAAAAAAAATCTTGGAATATCGTCATAGGATTTTGAGGAGAAGAATCGATAAGGACTAAGAACAGTATTTTCAGATGCTCTTCGTTTATAGGAGAACATTAGGTCCATTAGGTGGTACAATGCATTTTCTAAGATTAAAACATGTCGTCAGAGCAGATATTCTACATGCCTTCAATATTTAGGCTGACCAAAATAATGGGGAAATTAATATTTTTACAAAGTCCTATTATTTTAGTCCTCTTTCCATCGAGGACAATCTCATACAATACTCTATAATCCACACATCAATTCAGCTACTGTCTTGATAATCAAGACTTATTTTGGGAGAACAATCTATAGATTACTCAGAAAGTCATCCCAAAAATCCGTCAATGTTGCCTTACCTGTAGATTGTGTCTTTCTTGCTTTTTTTTTTTTTTTTACTATTTCTTCAGTAAAAGCCACAACAATTATTTATAAATGTAATATATTAAGCAAAAGTTATTAAATATAAAAAGAATTAGAAAACTTTTTTAAAATGGCACAACACATTTAAAAATACTCTTCATGTAAGAAATATTTATGGTTTGATTACTGTGTACCTGCCACTGCTTTATCCTAGCACATAAAGCAAAGAACAAAATGGAAAAGCATCCCTACCTCATGGAATTTCCATTCAGTAAAGCAAAGAGAATAATCAGGTGGCACAGAAAAGAAAAATCTGAGTAAAAAATATTCAGTAGGTGACCATGAACACACACACACACACACACACACACACACACACACTAGCCATTTCCTCCAACATCTTGTTCTAGAGCTTTGTAAGGTGAGAATCGATCTTCAGAACAAAGCCACAAAGCAATTCAAGATTTTCAAGCATTCAAAAAATAAGACCACATTGCATTAAATATGCTATAGTTGGCAAAATCAGGCTATTATTTTTAGTCTGATTTGTTTTCCAAAGTTCATACATCTCTATGTTGTCCCTACATATAGACCTGTATGATCCTTTGTATGGCATAGTTTAACATAAAATTAAAATTAAATTACAGAAAATGTCCCTTAATTGACTAGTTCCCCTGTTACTCTGTATTGGGGAACAAATGCTCCAGGTATTTTATGTACCCTTCTAGAGATCACTATGCATATTCCAGTAAATAAAGTATCGGCCTCATTTTTATAATGGAAAAAAACCCACATAAGATGCCTATCTATATGACTTTTTAAACTTATTTAACAAAATATTCCCTCCCTCCCTATCAGTATATAAAAAGGTCCTTCAATTTTCATAATTGTACAAGATTTCATTTTATGAATGCACCATTTTTTCCCCACCTTCCTCCAATACTAACAATCATCTCCTGACATCACTCTAACTAGAAAAGATATGGGGACATTTTTTAGTGGCGTTTTATTGTAATTACTTAACATATTCTATTTCACATTTGCCTCCATCATGTTTAAATTGGGCAGGAACAAAATATGCCCCACAAGTGTTACTACTAAAGTTTGAACATGCCAATGTTATATTAGGAAATATGTGTGGACTTGTTTCTTGCACCTAATCTTGTTTCTTATAAAAATAACTATATTGCAACTTCTCTCTAAAATAGTAGAAAGGGGTAGGATTCAATCCACCTGGGAAATAACTGAGGGAAAACAAAGATTGGCAGGAGAGAAAATAGGACTACATTAAAATAGGCCAGACTGAATGTTAGGGTCTAGATAGAGGAAGACCTTTAATATTTACGTTACAAGAAAACACACAGGATGGCTGCTCTACCAGAGAAATCTTCTCTTGAAAAATAAATTTTAAACACAGTTGAAGTAAAAGCTTTATTATAACAAGTTCTCTAAATGTGAAGGGAACACGAGAACATCAGAGTCCACTGGTGAGAGGAAGATGGCAAGATCTGAAGGAAGACGGGCTTCAGGCAGAAATCAATATGCAACAATTACAGGCCTACCTATTCCTTCCTTTGCACCTCCTTTGGTATCAGGTTTCCTTTGGGGAGGTGTCATTTACGCTAATTCGTCCTTTACCCCACCTTTACCTAATGGTGTGACAGCCTACAGCCAGGCATTTGGAAGTAAGACTGGATTCACCCTTGACTGTGGTTACCCAAGCCAAGCAACCAGTACAGAACTTGAGTCTTTGGCCAGGAATACTATATCACCGTAGCGTGAACATTTATCTCCATCCAAACAACTGCAAAGTTGCCTCCACGAGAAAAGTCTCCTGGGATTGAAGATGGCACACAGAGCCCGAGAGAATCCCAGTGCGTAGGCCCTAGAGCCCCATTCAAACTATATCTGCACATCACAGTTCCCCTGGAACTTGTAGGTATATGAACCAGATATTCCCCCTTAATATTTCAGTTAAGTTTGGCTTGTGTTTTCTATTTCTTTCAGCTGAAAGCATCCACACTGATATAAAAAAGAGGAGGAAGAGGAAAATGGAGTGGTACGCAGAGGAGTTGGAAGTTAAACTTGGTGTATTGTTTGCATTTGTTTATTGAGAAATTCTCTTGCACTTTTCTAATTAATTATCCTGAAAAAGAACAGGTACACAAAATTCTGGTTATATGTCAGATTTCTAAATCTGTCAATCTCTCAATCTCTCAATCCCTCTCTCTCTCTCCAGTCTCCCTTCCTGGTTTTCTCTCTTTGCTGATAAGGTATACTTCAGCTCTTTAGCTGACGAATTTTTTTTAATCTTATTTATTCACTTCCATGTCTGTATTTTAATGAAGATACCACTATAATCTTTCTTAATTTAGGTGCTGTCAGATTATGTTGTCTTACTATTTGACCACTTTCTCATCTCAAAACATTAAAGTATGGAGTTAATAAACCCATTCTTGGGGTGCCTGGGTGGCTCCATCAGTTAAGCATCTGCCATCAACTCAGGTCTCCATCCCAGAATCCTCAGATCGAGTTCCCCATCAGGCTGTCTGCTCAGCGGGGAGTCTGCCTCTGCCTGCTCTCTGCCCGCCACTCCCCTTGCTTGTGCTCACGCTCTCTCTCTGTCAAATAAATGAATAAATATTTTTTAAAAAATAAACCCATTCTTCAATTATTAACCTATTCTGGGGTACCATGGATGGTACCAGGAAAAAAAAAATCATAAAATATAACTTTAATCTATATTTCAATCTTCTGCTCGTCAGCAAGAATCTGCAACATCAATCATAAAATGGCCATGTAACAATACATCTCAAATCCTGCTGAGCAGAAAGAATATTAAATATTTGAACCTAGTGCCCAGGATAATTTTCAAAATTCTCTAGCAGCTGTGTGATATCGTACCAAAAGAGAGATGACTTCTTTGCTGGGCCAGAGCCACTGAGGAAAGAGCCCCATGATTTCAAACTGGAAACCACTGCCATCGGTTATTGAGAGTTATGAAAAAAAAGTAGTTGCTTTTTAACCAGCTGAGCCCTCAGACCCTTATAAATAAATAACAAAGATTATACATTTCACCAAGAGGTAAACAGAGAGTTTTTGAAGAATGCAGGCAAAAAAGTGTTGGTTGTACTCTACAATATTTATTACCGAGAAGATATATTCTACCTTTGTCAGCAAGTATGTATTGACGGTGTTACGCTTTTGATCATAATAACCTTGTATGGCAAGGAGTAGACAAATACATATCACGGTTAGCCGGGTGTTGCACCCACCTACTAGTATTATTGTATGAGCCACACTATTATTAATAGTATCCTTTCACTCCTAAACAGTCCCTGGTTTGGAAGATAAGTGTTATGGTCACCCTACTTCCGGGGGTTAGTAATCATGTATCAATATAAAGAATGCTAATTAGAGCAAAGATGGATCCTTGCTCGCTCTTGCTTGCTCTCGCTCTCTCTATATATAGCAGAAATAATCATCCCCTTGCTATTGAAATATCTGCAAATAGATTATGAAATTAGGGCATTTATTGGCCATTGAAAGACTTCATCTCTCCTCTTTTCCCTTCAGAAAAAGTATTTCTTAATTCTTATTCTTTCTTACAATGTATGTGAAAGTACTATTTTCTGAGTTAAAACAGCCACCTAGTTCTTGATCCTGGCTAAAGTACAAATACAGCAATCGCCTCAAGGGGGATGGGGGCAAGTTGGGCAGAGGAGGCGGGAAGGAGGGAGGGAAGGAGAGTAAGGAGGGTGGGAGGGGTCAGAAATACCAGCAAAGTCACCTGATATATTTTATTATTTTACTAAGAAGCTTCCCTCTTGTGATGACTAATAAAATAATAAATATCCATGAAATAACCCCAAAGAGGGAAGGCATTGTCCCAAATGTGTTTATTTACTCAACAACTACTCATTCTCACTTCACAAGTACCTCACTCCTTCCCAGCTTTACTAAGTTTGGTCCTGCTTTATTAAACTTAATAAGCAGCAAGTGGACTTTTCCTTTTAGGGTCAGGACTCAGACGATGTCCCTCGCATCCCCAAAGGTACATGGTGAACCCCCAATCTAAACTCCCAGGGCCATTTGCAAAGTGAAGGTGGGTGTCGCCATGGTGCCTGCACGGAAATCGTCTTACAGCTCCGGGTCTTTATGTGTAGCTAGAAATAACATCCACTTCCACAAATTGAAATTTTATGAGTCACACATTGTCCTCCAAGCCATGAATTTTATGTGATTTATAGCTTAGGATTTTAAGCTGAAGGTTTTACACTCTGTTTTATCGGTTAAACATATTTCTCCCGTTAATCTACATTATGGAGAACATCCTCATAAGTAGAGCTGCTACTATAGCCTTCCCTTTTTATTTCCCCTCATTTCCTTGTATTTATAAACAAAAGTGGGATAAAGTGGCAAATGGCAGTGTGGCTGGGATGCCCGAGTGACTTCAAAATCCCAGACTCCACAGAAGTTTCTAGGAAGCTGCTGCTCTCACCACAAATCAACCCTCATCACAGCCAGTTAGATCAGCAGCCTGGCAGGGGATGACTAGGGGATTCTGAGCTCTTGACGGGATTTGGGGATTTGCTGACGACTTCTTTCCTACTTTTATTTCCTTCAGTAAGATGGAAATGCATGTATTTCTTTTACCATCTTGCCACGTATTTCCACAGTAACCTGGCATACCAAATCAAAGGAAGGGTGGGTGATTTTAGTCAAGGGTACAAATTCATCCCTTTTTTTCCTCATTTCCAGCTCATTCTTAGAAGGGGATTTTCTCAGAATCCACGACTGAGAGGTTTTTGGTTTGTTTGTTTCTCTCCCCCTTCCTTCCCTCCCCTCCCCCTCCCACCCTTCCTTCCTTACCTCCCTCCCTCCCTTCTTCCTTTTTATCCCCAAGCTCTCACCCAGGAAATATATCTGTAGTTGAGCCAAAATTCTATTTCAGCTCTGGTGCTGCGACCCATGGGGCGCTGGTGATTCATCTGAGCTGCTCTCCCCCACTTCCCTCCTCTTAGTGATGGTGATGATGGGGATTCCTGTACTTTCTGCCTCAACAGCTCATTCCCAGAGTCAAGTATGAGATCACAGAAAACAAGGCTGTTGAAAAAAAACATAGTACAAAAATGGAAGCTACTATGATAAAGCTTTTGGGTTTTTTTGTTGTTGTTTTTGCCCTCTAAGCTATTATTATACTGTTTGGTGGCATTTTTTTGCAGCGATCAAAGAAGCACTTGAATACGTGGTAAGTGTGAGTGAGTGAGCAGCCAACTCTTTAATTTTAGTTAATTTTAATTAGTTTGCATTTAAATGGGCATATCTAGCTAGTGGCTAACATATCTGCACAGCTCTAGGACATTGAACAGTTTTATTATTACTTCTAAGTCTTCGTATTTACTTTTTAAAGATTTTATTTACTTATTTATTTAGAAAGAGTATACATGTGAGCAGGGGGAGGGACAGAGGAAGAGAAACAATCTCCAGCGGACTCTACCCTGAGCACAAGCCCAAGGCCCGAGTTTGATCTCCAACCCTGAGATCATGACCCTGAGATGAGGATCCTGAGATCACAACTAGAGCCAAAACAAGAATCCGCCACTTAACTGAGCCCCCCAGGCAACCCCTCCAAGACTGTTTTTAAACACTTGCAAGTAATCAGCCACTAACCTGATAATGCAGGTTAGTCCACAGGAGATAACAAGATACTTTATGACAAGATAATTTATGACACCTAAATTTCGAGCCTTCTCTGGGGAGGCTCTCTTCAAAATAAATATTATTTTTAAAATATCTAAGATTAAGAATGTAACTTGCTAATGACCATATTGTTAATAACTATATTTTTCAACTATATTGTTAATAGAACCTCTCTTTATACTTGACTGACATTATGAGCATACGTATACATATTATTTATTTGTATAGCATATTGTCAGGTTCAGTGATTTTATTGTGGTACAGTTCATGAGGGAGACAGAAAATTTAGTGTAAAGCCTTGACTAAACATACTTTTCTTCATCCATTTACTCTTTTCCTCAAACACCTTTAAGGACTTCCTGTAAGCAAGAGAATAAAATCCCAAGTCTTTAGCATAACTTTCAAAACCAACCTCCTCTCCTACATTTTTCATCTTCTATCACCCCCTAAAACTCACAATTAGCAATTCACCAACTTCTGCTTTTTCACATTCCACATTCCACAGAGAATCTACTATGTTCAAGACACTTTGCTAGGCACTAAAGGTACACCTATCAAAACACAGCGTCTTCCTCTTACGATGACTTCATTTCACTAGGAGCTATCAATAAAATCACATAATTTCATGCATAATATTAAATTGAGATTTTATGAAGCAAGGTTAAAAGGTGTAACTGGTGATCTCAGTTGAGACACTGGTTTGGTTTGTGAGGGTCCCACAAAGGTGGCTCTGTGAAGTAAGTGTCAGCTAATCCTAAGGTCTGCAGCATTGAGTCAGACTAGAGCTTTCTGGAGGTGGGAAATACAGTGTGACTATGTTATGATGTTATCTCTGCCTTTCTCCTCCTCTGCCCGGAAAGACCCTGTCTGTTTGTTCCATTTAACTCACATATTTCCACTTGAGAAAAGCAAAGCTGGAACCCACCATCACAACTAACCTTTCTCTGTCACAGAATATTTCACAGCCTGACACATTATAATTGCTGGTATTTATGTCAATTTCCTCTCTAGACCTCGAATACCTCCAGAGAAAGTCTTCATATTTAGATCCTCTAGTATTTATTTCTTTGGGGACCTTTCTCTCTAAAAGATACAAGGAGGAGTAACATATTCCTTTCCCTTTAAAAGTTTAAATTAGAAGGGGGAGGGAGATGCTGAAACAAATCTGCTATTCTCTTTGATCCATGCTATAATAGAGACCTGCCAAAATGCAACTGAATAATGAATAACAGCTTTTTGTGGGTAGAAACAGAGAGAAAAGTAAAGCATGAATCCAAATAAATATTTTGGATATTGTGATAAAATTTGGTCTGTGATGATTTTAAAGAGAGCTACTGGAATAAAGGTTGGTAAAAAGCAACCCAAATATAGTAAGACAGCAGCAATGGAAAACAATGATAGGAGTGGGATCAATCACTCTGTGGAAATAAATCCACTCTCAACAGGACTGGGTCCATCAAAGAGCTAGACTTATGTCATGGGCTGGACTTATGTCACTAACTCGACCCTGTTTCCTCTTCCATAAAATGTGGAGCTTGGATGAATATGAGCAGTGTTTTCTAAAGGGTCTTCTGGATAGCTTCCTAAAATGTTAACACTAAAAAGTAATTTCTAGAAGCTCAGGGTTAAATAAAGTTCTGTAAGTTTCTTTAGAATAGAATCTCTCCCAGGCTCACGTATAATGTGGCTCACTAGAGGGACCATTATACGGCTCGCTCAAATCTATTTGAATACGAAGACTGTGCCTCCTTTATATAGTTACATTTTTTTGAAAACAGACAAAAAAAAAGAATGGGGTGCTAATGAAAAAGAATAAATGACTATAGATGAGGTGGCCTGGGGAATACCTCTGTGAGATCAGAAGTGTGACACGAGGGATGAAAAGAAATCCAGCAACGGCGTTTC
>CM053614.1:67738945-67774435 GCA_028646535.1 Procyon lotor | reverse complement strand
AAAACAGGGGCGCCTGGGTGGTTCAATTAGTAAAGCCAGCTTCCTTTGGCTCAGGTCATGATCTCAGGGTCCTGGGACGGAGCCCCACATCAGGCTCCCTGCTCAGTGGGGAGTCTGCTTCTCCATCTCCCTCTGCCTCTCCCCTCTGCTTGTACTCTCTTGCTCTCAAATAAATTAAAAAAAAATGTTTTAAAAACATCTGCTTGAAACAAGATGAAACCAGAAAAGGAGACAAACCTTAAGAGACTCTTGGTCTCAGGAAACAAACTGAGGGTTGCTGGAGGGGAGGAGGGTGGGAGGGATGGGGTGGCTGGGTGATGGACACTGGGGAGGGTATGTGCTATGGTGAGCGCTGTGAATTGTGTAAGACTGATGATTCACAGACCTGGACCCCTGAAACAAATAATATATTATACGCTAGTAAAAAAAATCTGCTACACTATTTATCTGGGAGTAAGTGTAACGAGCATAGCCCTGATTAATACTTAGTATGAAGTTCTTGGAATATTAAAGAAAATATGAGAAATGTGTAATCCCTGATGCGAGCATAAGAGTAACTTTTTTTTTTTTTTTTAACTTTCCCATGTTTCTGGGCATTTTATATTGAAAACTCATCTGAATTGCCTGGGAAAAATACTGTGGCCAACGGGATACAAAATTCACTATCTGGAGCTTCATAATGTGAGACTGACAGACTCATAACAAGATAGCTCAACACCTTCACTCTCCCCTCCTCTCCTCAGCACTGAGGCCCATAGTCTAGGCTCCTGAGTGTCCTGGGCTTGCCCTGAGATCCTCTCATTTCTCCAGCACACCTGAGACTGAAGAAAGTGTCTACACTTCCCTGCCTCCCTCCAGATCCTGCAAACCTGTGTAATTCTTAGTCCTTGAGGAACATCAGGAGTCACTGCAATTTCTTCCCCAAATTTCTTCATACTATCTCAGAGCTTCCTGATTCTTTGAAAGGTGTGGATGTGAATGGTCCAGACAGACAGACGCAGGCCTGAGAAGCATCAAAAACTCTTCCTGAAGTAAGGAATGCTCAAGACTTAAGAATACAAAATGCTGGCTGTCTTTTGGGAGTAGAGATTTGGGGGGAAATACTTTATATTACTGCCTGAAGAATTTCTAATAGCAAAACCCAGAACTCACGGCAATGTCTTATCTTTTTTCATTAAACTCTTAATACATTACCCAGCAACAATAATTTAGCACTTAATTATTACAGGCAACATAATTCTATATTTTAGGTTTTGCGTTTGCTTTTTTTTTTTTTACTTAGGGAAAAATAATTCTCATATACTACACAGTAATTCTCTATTTCATATCACAATGCCTTGGGTCATCAAGGAAAAGAATTTAAATATTTTTCATAGTGTGTCATAAAAAAAAGGGTTACAGAAAGTCCATTAAAATATTTCTTCGTTCTTTTATACAAATGGATAAACCAACATCATTTCCATTGTCCTCAGTGTTGCTGGTAAAAACACATGACACTAAATGATGGTGTTGGACAAGATGGTTTCCCAAGTGCTTTCCAAGTGGGTAAATAGGTGAAAGTTGTACATATTTTCACTAATAATGTTTCACAAGATAAAGTCCTAAGGGTGACCAATGCTAAGTTATCGGTCTCCTTTTCCAAAATTAAGATCAAAAGGAAAGAAAGCCAAATACCATCCTTTCTATCATTTCGGATTTTTTTTCTTAACATAAAGTCCACGCTATTAAAATTCCCATACGTGCCACACTCATCGTTACCATGGTCGAGACAGCCCAGCTGCACTTCGAAGCACTTTCACGCTTCTCCAAGCTTCTCCACATGTGCTCCATCTGGATGATTCCCCACCCCTACACCTACCTCGCCACAATTATAAATGAGAACAACATTTCTGTGTCCTGTTCAAATGTTTGTTTTCTCTCTGCTGCAGTCTGTCATCGTGAGCTTTCCAAGACTGAAAAGGCATCAGAGGTAAAATCCACAAAAGGGATCTGAGTCCCATAAAGCACTTGGAGAGGGCTGGCAACCCAGCGAACTAAAAGCTACCCTCACCAGCATGAACCAGGTCAGTATCCAATCTGCTGTCTGTGTTAGAAACAGCTCTCCCAACAGGTACTTACGTCAATATTTGCTTTCCCCATGTGATGAGCACAGATTAAACCAGTAAGTCAATGGAGGGAGAGAGAACGGTTTTACTTTCTCAGGATGAACAACTCTGTCAGCATAACTGGGAGTTTTAAGTGAAGTGCAAAATTATTTTTAAATACTCGTCAGAAAAAGGGAACTACTATAAATACAACCTGTGATCACAATTTGTCAGGGCCAAGTGTGATGGGTCTTTGGAGAGAGAGGGTGCATATTTGCTTTACACTGACAATAACAACAATCAAAGGCAGCTTGTAAGACTTGTAAATCAAGTGAATGCTACCGAGCAGGTGTGCAGGGGAGACGCAAAGTTGAGAAAATGCTTGGAAGCCACTGTTGAAAGATAAAGGGCTTTTTAAATATGTTCCAAGAAGGGACTTCTTACCAATGTGTACATTATAAGGGGTCTAGGTTACTACAGGTGACGGGTGAGAGATCATGGAGCCATATGAATCTTCTTTAAATGGAAAACAGAATTTTGAAGAGTCAGAACCTGCTATAAATTTCTTTCTCCCTCCCTCCCTCCCTGCCCTCTCTCTCTCTCTCTCTCGCTCGCTCGCTGTGCGTGTGTGAGAGATGTAGCGGAACTTTATGTACAGTACCTCCTTCCCTGCGGTCCCATTTGACTATCCACTACCGGAAAAGCCAAAATACATTTCACTCCCCCTGGACACATGCTAGGGAGAAGCTCACTTGTAAATGCCCACCAGCACTGGCTTGGACGGGTTTTCTCTAATAGTGAGGTTTCACGGAGCCCTACTTGCTTATTGTATTATCTTTTCTTTTTCTCAATAGTTTTCTCAGGAAATGTCCTTAAAATTCCTAGAATCCTGATTTTTTTTGTTCTGCCCTGTCATCTTCCCTGCCTTTGTTTTGAAACTTCCAGGAGTACCGGCTGTCTGTAAGATACAGAACTTTGCTGCCTTCCTCTAGCCCACTTTTTCCAATCTCAAATCTAGTTTTACATACACGCATGTTGTATTTTAGCCACACTGAATTTTTTTTTAAGATTTTATTTGTTTATTTGAGAGAGAGAGAAAATGAGTGGTGGGGAGGGGCAGAGGGAGGGAGAGAGAGAGAGTGAGAGAGAGGGAAGCAGATTCCTCGCTGAGCAGGGAGCCTAATGTGGGCTCGATCCCAGGACCCTGGGATCATGACCTGAGGCAAAGGCACACACTTAAGTGACTGAGCCCCCTAGGTTCCCCACAACAATTAATTATTAAAAATTTTGAAAGACTATAGCCTTCCATTTCTCATTTTTTACTTCCGCATATTTTTTATTCAGATGTTGCTAGTACACTTGCAATGATCATCAAATTATCTTCAGATGTCACTTCCATAGATTTCCCAGAAAGAATCAACATAAATGACACATCATTTATGTTCTACCTGTGTACACACACGTGTACATACCATGTGCATTGCAATTATGATTACTGATCTAACCCTAGGACAGACTATGGCATCCAGGGACAAGAACTCTATCTCATTTATTTTGCAAAGTGTTTTCCAAAGTGCACAGCACATATCCACAAAGAGCTCTAAAAATATGTTTATAAATAGCTATTTCTCAAATGTCACTGGTTTGTTAAGATAAACATACATATCTGCATTTTTTGGATCCATTATGAAAATGGTTACTAATAATTCAAGTGGCATGAGCCAGATTACTAATGCTGGATTAGAAAGCTAGAAAGAAAAAGCTAACTCTCACCTGGAGAAGCAGTTACCTGAAGTCCAAGAACCTTAAATACCCCTTTCAGCTTCAGAAACCTCCAGATGCATACAAGCTTCATTATTACACATTTCAAGCCAATCTTCCCCTGGTAAGACACGGACAGAAGGATGATAGGGAATACATTTCACAGTAAACAGGCAGAGGAAGGGGGGAAAAAAGCATTTTTGTGACAATCACTTGAAGCTCAAACCACCTTCCCCCCACAACATACGTTCTATCTTGGAGAGAAAGAACAAGGATTCTCTCATAAAATTACACAGCACGGAGGAAAGAGGAGTCCCTCAACGGGGCTCTACACTAGGGCTGAGAACTCCAGCATTTGGCTCTTTCTGCCACAGATCGCCACTGTGGTAAAAGTATAAAGCAGATATTGGTCCACTGAGGTGAAAGGTCATCCTGAGTCATTTCACTGCTCTGCCTGGACTTCCGGAGGACCTGACCCCCCAGTGTGGTTGCAGCAGGGGGAGTGTGGAGGTGCAGTTGAAAGGAAGGGTGGAGGCAGAAGTCACATCCCACCTACAGGAAATTCTACAGGTTCACAAGTTTTCCTAACAAATTAGACCTCTCGACTTTGGTTTGGAAAAGGCTGTAAAAAGGACAAAGGGAAATAAAATGATATAATATTCTAACCCTCGATTTTCAAATGCCCAAAACTGTATAGAAAATCTCAAAAAAAAAAAGAAAAATCAAAGAGGGATTAAATGTCTGTTTAGTTAATGACATACCACATTTTTATTTAAAAAAACTATTGTAGTAGTTTACAGATAGATTACAAATTTAGATTAAATTAGATTATAAATGAATGGTTCAAATTAGCTCTGAGAAGAGTCATCCTCTTTCCTTGGAAAAAATAAATTCTGTGTACAAAGTAAAAATCTCTTAAAATCATGTTGGCATGGGGAGAGCGCTTGGGAGTGGATGGGCAGAAATCAGTATTTAAAGATAATTTTCTTCACTGGTGTCCCTAAACCGGTTAAATTTAACTTCGCACATGTTGAGCGTGGCCACCCTGAAAATGCTCCACTCAGGTCTCCGGCTGAAGGGAACATATTTGACCAGTGGCCCTCGCTCTTGTCTAAAGAGTCTACCACTTTGTATTCCCTATCATCTCACTTCCAGTGGGCTGCTCTCAGCCAGTGACTAAGAAATACCCATTTCTCCAAGATG
Source organism: Procyon lotor (assembly GCA_028646535.1). Lineage (NCBI taxonomy): Eukaryota > Metazoa > Chordata > Mammalia > Carnivora > Procyonidae > Procyon > Procyon lotor. The sequence goes on along the minus strand of CM053614.1, from coordinate 67,769,387 downwards.
GAGAATTTCTTTGATGAGCCATTTTGGCTCAAAGAATCCCCCATTGACATGTTCTTGGAACTACTTGGCAGTCTGAGTCTCTGCCTATGCAATCCCTCCTCTCCTTCCTCACTTGTTTCTTCACATGGGTCAGGGTTCTCTTCACTTTTTCTGACTTCTCTTTTCTTTTATAGGCATTTTTCCAATTAGTCTCTTATAGATCTAATTCCTGTAATTGTTCTGGCGTTCTTTTCTCAGAGGACCTGAACTGAAGCATCATGTGACCTTATCTCCATCTGAGATCCTCTGTATTAACAACATTTCTTTTTTTTTTTTTTTAGATTTTATTTATTTATTTGTCAGAGAGAGAGAGAGAGAGAGAGAGATCACAAGTAGACAGAGAGGCAGGCAGAGAGAGAGGGAGAAGCAGGCTCTCCGCTGAGCAGGGAGCCTGATGTAGGACCCGATCCCAGGACCCTGGGATCATGACCTGAGCTGAAGGCAGCCGCTTAACCAACTGAGCCATCTAGGTGTCCCAACAACATTTCTTCTAATAAAGAAAAATATATGAATTTTTTAATCCTTGTGCATAAAATTAAACATAGCTTGTTTTTTTTTTCTTAACACAAAAAAATCCTGTGTGGTCGGTTCCATAGTAGTCCTCCCAAAGAGTCCATACCTTAACTCCCAGAACCTGTGGCTATGACTGTATTTGAAAAATGTTTTTTTCACATGTAATTACATTCAGGTACTTGAGATAAAATCACACCTGATTAGCTGGGTAGACCCAAAATTCAATTCCTCCTCAGAGAGAGAAGAAAGCTCTAGTTTCTTCTAGATAGAGCCATGGGAAGATGAACACAGAGAAAGAAGTTATGTAGCCAGGGTCAAGGAACATGGGATCCATCAGATTCTGGGAGACTCGAGAAAGTATTCTCCCTTACAGCACTGAGAGTGAGTTCAGGCCTACTGACACCTTGATTTAGACTTCTGGCCTAGAAAACTGTGACAGAATAAATTTCTGTTATTTTAAGCCACCAAGCTGAAGTTTGTGGTAATTTTCTTACATTACTCTAGCAACCAAAAGACCCTGTCAAGTTAAAAGAGTGAGATGATCAGCTTTTCATCTCCTTTGAGCAGGGAACAGGCACCTGAGAATAAAGTGAAATAGAGCCTAAACCTCATAGCGAAACCTAGTAAGAACATTAGAAAGAAAGGAAAATTACAAACCAGTATTACTCATGAACATGCTAAAAATCTTCAACAAAACATTAACAAAGTAAGTCCAGAATATACCAAGTGACAATACGTCATCAAAAAGTAGGTTTGCCTCAAGAATGAAAGTGTAGGGGTGCCTGGATGGCTCAGTGGGATAAAGCGTCTGCCTTCAGCTCAGGTCATGATCTCAGGGTCCCGGGTTTGAGCCCCACATTGGGCTTTCTGCTCGGCGGGGAGCCTGCTTCCCCCCCCCTCTGCCTGCCTCTCTGCCTACTTGTGATCTTTCTCTGTCAATAAATAAATAAAAAATCTTAAAAAAAAAAAAAGAATGAAAGTTTACAGGTTCCTGGGTGGCTCAGTTGGTTAAGCATCTGCCTTTGGTTCAGGTCATGATTTCAGTGTTCTGAGATGGAGTCCCACATGGGGTTCTTTGCTCAGCAGGGAGCCTGCTTCTCCTTCTGCCTGCCATTCCCCCTGCTTGTTTTTTCTCTCTCTAATAAAAGAGAAAAAAGAATGCAAGTTTATTGTGGTCATCATTTTGCAATATGTATAAATACTGAATTATTACGTTGTGCACATAAAACAAAACTAATGTTATATGGCAATTATTTCAATAAAAGAGAAAAAAATGTTTGGTTCAACATTTAAGCATAAATAATGACTTTTTTCATACAAACAAATTAAAGAGGAAATGCCATATGATCGACTCAATAGATGAAGAACATCTGACACACAAAAAAATGGAGAAATAGTCATATTCATGGATAAAAAGTTAATATTATTAATATGTCAGTTCTCCCCAGTTTGCCTTTCGATTCAAGAAATATTAATCAATATCCCAGCAGTTTATATGGAGGATTTGACTATGACTATCTAATCCTAAAATTTATATAGGAATGTCAAAGACTTAGCAAAAATAATTTTGAAAGGATCGTTACTCTCCTACTGCCTGATTTTACTTATTCTCTCTGATTTTAATCCTCACTGTACAGCTACAGTTACCAAAATGTTATAAAAATGTTATAAGGATAAAGAGATCTATGAGGCAGAAAATAGGTAGACCATAACTAGACCCAAATATATTTATGTTCAACTGTTGTTCAAAAAAAGCACCAGTGTAAATTAATGAGCAAATCATCTTTTCCACAATGGTGCTGGAACAACTGAATATTTGTACAGATCAAAATGAAAATGAACTCTCATCTCACATTTATGCAAAAATTAATTCAAGATGGATCACAGACCTAAATGTAAAAATTAATAGCATAAAACTTCTGGAATAAAATATAGGAAAATATCTTTGTGAAGAGGTAGCAGATACAGATTTCTTTTATAGGACCCAAAAAAGCTAAGAATAAAAGGAAAAAATGATAAATGGACTTTCACTAAAATTAATAACTTTGGCCCTTCAAATGACATTACTGAAAAATGAAAAATCAAGCCACAGACTGGAAGAAATTATTTGTGAGACATATATCTGAAAAAAAGACTTGTATTCAGAATATATTATAGGAAAAACACACCTATAATTCAATAATATAAAATCAAACAAGATAATAAATAAAATAAAAATTTGAAAAGACACTTTACTGAGAAATATATACAAATGACCAAGTGTGTGGAAATGTTGTCAACATCCTTAGATATGAGGAAAATGCAAATTTAAACTGTGAGATACCATTACATATCATGATTTTTAAAGGACTTACAAGTTTCAGGGCACCTGGGTTGCTCTGGTTAAGTGTCCAACTCTTGATTTCAGGTCAGGTTTCCTCTAAGCGTCCTGAGGTCAAGTCCCTTGTTAGGCTCCACGCTGGGTATGGAGCCTACTAAAGAAAATTAGTAAATAAAAAAGACTTACAAATTTCAAGTGTTGGCAGGCTATTAAGCAGATGGAATTTTCATACTTTGCTCATGAGAGTATAAAATAATTCTACCACTTTGGAAAAGCAGTTTCTAAAATGTGAAACACATAACAACTCAGTGACCCAATATTTCCATGCCTAGGAATTTCCTCAAGGTAAATCAAAACCCATGTCCACAAAAGACTTGTATAAGAATGTTTACTCATAACTGCCCAAATTGGAAAGAACTCAAATTTCCATCAACAGATACATGAATAAATAAATTTTGATGTGTTCTAGAAAATGGATTACTATTCGAATATAAAAAGGAGAAAACTAGTGATAAACACAGTAACATGGATGAATCTTGCATGAACAATTAATCTTGTAACACTGAAAAAATAAAAGTATTTTGGAAAAAATATTTTTTTTATTGAAAGTAAACCAAACGCAATAGAGTATGTACTCTGTTATTCCATATATTAGAAATTTCAGAATAGGTTAAGTCAACTGTAGTGACTTAGATGATTCATTGCTATAATTAGAGGGAAGACAGGGTAGAAATGACTAGAAAGGGACATTTTTGGGAGTTATTCTATCTTCTATATTTGGATTACAAACCTTGTGTAATTTATCAGTATTTCCTAAATAAGACACTTAAAATCTGTGTGTTATTATGGGATATACTTTTACCTCATTGAAGAGAAAAAAATTAAAAGGTGGTAAGCAATGATTTGTCTAACATGAGATAGAGTATAAAGTAGAATTTAATTAATTTAGCATTAATTTATTAATTAGCATTAATGCTAAAATTAAAAGAAATCTAAAAACTAAGGATACGTTGTTAAATAGGTTTATTTGAAAAAAGACATACTGAATATGAAACCATATGGACTCATAAAGGGTAGACTACAATGTTGCCTCTTAATTTTTCCAGTTGGTAGTGAAAAATGGGCAAGTTGGTCAGTCACTCCAGTGAGTTTCAGCGTCTTTTAAAAGACAACCACCCAGGGGCCCCTGGGTGGCTCAGTGGGTTAAAGCCTCAGCCCAGGTCATGATCTCAGGGTCCTGGGATCGAGCCCCACATCGGGCTCTTTGCTCAGCAGGGAGTCTGCTTCCCCCCCTCTCTCTGCCTCCTTCTCTGCCTACTCTGTCAAATAAATAAATAAAATCTTAAAAAAAAAAAAAAAAAGACAACCACCCAGGATGCTTTGTGAAAAACACAAATTCCCAGACCTATACCTCCGTATCCGGAGTCTGTCTATCCAGGGAAAGACCCAAGATTCAGTATTTTTAAAGTTTTCCTTCCATATTCCTTAAAACTTTCCTTTCTTCGGGATTTGCTGAGTTATACCATACATACAATCTGTAAATAAATTATTCAGGAAAGGCTCAGCAATTCCTAGCACTAATAATAAAAATTAACTTACTCTGAAAATCCTCACAAGGAGGGTTCTGTGTAACAAAATGTGTCCTTAACAGTATCCTTTCAGTAAATTCAAGAACAAGCTTTAGAGAAATGCTTCATAATACAAATCGTCATTCAGGAGGAACTCAACCCAAGTCAGAGGAGTGAATTCAAACCTAACTCAGTAATTGCAGTTCCATAGAGTGGTCAATGTATAAACTTCAAGTATGTAACTCCTGCTGCTTTAGATTAATACAGGAGCAAATTAGAGATGGCCGAAAGAGACAGAGATTGCAGGTTCTTCATGCAATTACTCATTAAGATTTTTATTCCTGATGAAGTTTTATCTTTTTAAGATAGTATTCTGTAGCAGGTATCCAAATTGTGGTTATTCTGTATTGCCATTTAAGTTCTAAACCATACAATTTAACAATCTGTATTGCCATTTAAGTTCCAAACCATACAATTTAACAATCTGTATTGCCATTTAAGTTCCAAACCATACAATTTAACAATCTGTTATTATTAGTTTACATGTTCAAGTGACAATTCAGGAACTCAATCTAAATTTAGGAATGGCTGTGGTGAATTTCAATCAGGAATCAGACATAAATGTTTGGTACTTATAACATATGCCATAGAAAAATAGTTGCTTTGTGAATCATTAACCTTTCACAGACAGACCTCTGACCCTCTACATTCATTTTTCTAATAAGCTTTTCCAATTGAGGGTTTTTAATATTTATGAATAATAGTTATAATGATTAAGATTATACTAAAACCCTTATAAAACACATTAAGAAAGTAGTAATAAACTGAATTCGAAATGGGAACAGTTTGGGAGAGGAGAGATTTTGATACATCCACTTGAAGACTATAATTTCATATCCAGAAAACTTAGTCTCTCTTTTTGTGTGCAAAAGAAAAAAAATCTGGGGGCTGATTAACAAAGCCTTCAAAGGATTAAAAGAGGCAGAGAAAAATGAACTTATTAATATCACTCTTTGTCCTTACTCTCCTTTGTGACTATTACCTTTCTTAGCTAATTGGCCCCAACGATCATCTATAAAAATAAATTTAACTAAATTAAAGACCAACTAATTTTTTTTTTGAGAAAGTGCTGCTTAAACACTAAAATCATCACCAAAAAGGGGCATGTGGGTGGCTCAGTTGGTTAAGCATCCAACTCTCAATTTCAGCTCAGGTCATGATCTCAAGGGTCATTCATTAAGATTCTCTCTCTGTCTCTCCCTCTTCCACCACCCCCATCCATGCTTGCACTCTCTCTCTCTCTCTCTCTCTCTCGAAAAAGGAAATCATTACCAGCAAGACAAATACATACCATGATCATATGTGGATCCAATTCGGGTGGGGGTAACAGAAACCAAAGGGGCTCATGAATGAGGAGGAAATGGTAGTTGCTGTCACAGATAATTAGGGTTTCAGGTTTTAATATCTACTGATTAAGTCATGATATATTTTTTGTCCCTTAGACTAGATATTTACATTTAATGCAGCTTTTAAAATTTGTAAATTGATTTTCTCTACATTAAATATTAAGATGATACTTGGATGAAAGAGGAAACCCTGGTAGTTTATTTACTACCCTATAGCTGTGTTGTTATTCCTTCCATATTTAATTATTATATTTGACATAAAATTGATAGTTTGCAGACTGCTCAAATTGGAAATAACTCTATTATAAAGAAATCAAACAATTTAATGAAATATAGCTTTTGCCAGATCTCTCTCTTAATTATATATCCTTCAAGAATATAAAAGTCTGTAATAGGTCTCAGTAGCCATAAAAAAAACCAACAACAACAAAACTAAAAGCTTTAAGCGTCAATAACAAAAACAACAGCAAAAATTCTGTGGTAGGTTTATGAAGTCCTATACTCTCTACATCTCAAACAAAAATATACCTTTAAACATAAAAATCAACATTTACTCATTTTTCAGATATAGATAGAAAAAAGCAATTAATCATAAATTTAGTAATAAAAGCAATTAATCATAAATTTATGCACTCATGCATGTTGTCTTTGCCACCTGGGAGTTCTATTTCTCCTACGTGTGTGAGTGCATGTGTGTGTGTGTGTGTGTGTGTGTGTATAGTATTTTATCAGTCCTTATGCCTTTTGAAAGGAAATACTCTCAACTTATTCTCTCGAAATTAGATATCTAATGCTAGATCTAGAGATTCTTAAACTTTAAAGAATAGAAAATAAACAAAAGTATAAAAGTAGACAATGGGAGGATGGTCACCCACCATGGAGTTGTCCTATAGAATAAAGTTACAGTTAGACAATGTACATTTCAAAGATCTGCGGTACGATTAACTATAGTGCCTACAATGAACAGTAAGGTATATGTACTTAAAATTTTATTAAGAGGGTGGATCTCATGTGTGTTCGTACCATAAGCAAGCAAACAAAGGGACACAGGAAACTCTGGGAAGTGATGGATATGCTTATTATGGTACAGTAACATGTGTATACATATGTCTGAACTCACTAAATTATATACTTTTATATGCAATTCTTTGTATACCAATTATACCTCAAAAAAGAAAAAAAAATCTCTTGTTGGCTAAGCAATTAAGTTGACAAGAAGACTTCCTAAAGTTTAAATAATCCTAATGATGCCAGTTAACTAATGAGGTGTGAAGAGTTAGTTGACTACAAGCAGTCTTAGATATTCTAACAAATTCTCTTCATTCCAACAAATCGATGACCACCTGACTGACAATAAGGTCCTCAGAACATCTAGATTTCTTGCTCTTTTCCTCGTTGATCCTGCACTTAGGTAAGTTTTCCTCTCTTCCAGGGCTACTCCCTCTCAAGTTAAAAACTTATGGAAGAGACATTGCTTGTGCTATTCCAAATGCAAAAATTATTTTCTCAGAGATTTTTCAAAATGAGACCATCTTGGCCACTAACTTCAAAGTTAAGTAATGTAAACCCAAACTGTGTCTGGTAGATTATGAACAGAGTTCCAATTAGTTCCAGAACATAGAAACAGCAGCCAGAGGAATATTTTACATTAAAGCACATCCAAGTAAACTGTATTACATTCAATTATAGCCCTGGCGCTAAGTTTTAGAAGACAGCAACTAAAGAACCAAACAAAAACAAACAAACAAGAGCTAAGATGATTAATTAATTCCCACATGTAAGACCATGCAACACAAATATGGAATTTTAGATCATTTTATGTGCTTTAGTTCTTTCTTCACTTTTTACAAATCCTTCAGATGGTGTACATATCTGCAATAGGTTTTTCTCCCTCCCTTAGACAAATCTATTTTTCCTATTTGTTTCTGTTCCTGGAATTAATAGTGTTATCATCCTCCCGCTTACTCCAGAGAGAAACTTGAGAGTCCTATTTGATTTCCGCTGTCCTTCACGATGAAATTCAATCTGCCACTAAATCCTGTGATTCTGCATGGGATCTTTGATAACAATCTCATTCCAGGCCCTAATCATACCTGCCCTACATTATTGCTTGGCCTCCTATCACCCATCTTCCTTCGCTCTGATCAAACCAGTGGTGTGTTACTAGTTTAACACATTAATCCTGCCATCTTCCTACTTCCGACTTATTTCTGACAAAATAAAGTACAATGTCCTAGGCATCACGTTGAAGACCCTTCCAAGTTCTTGTGTCTTATAAACTACCTTTTGTCCCCCCACCCATCCCTCCTGCGCATGTCTGCTGGCCCCCGACAATGCATTTCGCCGCTGCTGGAAACTGCTGGGCTTTAAAAACTACAACAAAAGCCACCTCCATTTCTGCATTTATTAGATTATTCTTGTGTTTCTACCCCTATCTTTCTCCCTAGAACATGAATCCTTCAAGTTTAGAGACCTGGCTTGATCATATTTTCACTATCCAATTAGTTCAACACCTTATATATAATCGGTTCAAAATGCCCATGTTTGCATAATACCAAAAACTTTGATTTGGGGCTGTAAGGGCTGTGTCATCATTATCCTGTTTTATAACACGTTTATCATCGACAATTTCTCTTTTCCTTTTCCTAACACTCTATTTCATTCTGATCGACAGAAGGAAGTACAGCAAGGAGGAAGTGGTCAGGAGGAAATTGACTGTGGGTGATGTTTTGGAGACAAGGTCGTGTTGGGGAAAACCTGTAGAATTTGATTGTGGGCTCTGGAGTCAAGCTCCCAGACTTTAAGTCCCAGCTCTACAATTTGACATTATGTGACTTGAGCAAGTTATTTTTTTTTAAGATTTTATTTATTAATTTAACAGAGAAAGATCACAAGTAGGCAGAGAGGCAGGCAGAGAGAGAGGGGAAAACAGGCTCCCCACTGAGCAGAGAGCCCGATGTGGGACTCGATCCCAGGACCCTGAGATCATGACCCGAGCCAAAGGCAGAGGCTTTAATCCACTCAACCACCCAGGTGCCCCTTGAGCAAGTTATTTGGGCAATCGACACCTCATGTTGTTCTTTAACGGGGGCCATACAACACTTTGGAAATAGCTCTTAAGTCCCAGGTCCTCTTCTAAGTATTTTGGACAGAGTGGTGAAGATGACAAATTCCGTGCCTGTCAGGATTCTAGTAATTATCTCAAAAATTTGTTGGGAGAATTACATGACATAATGGACAGAGAACCCTTTGTAGAGTGCTAGGCACATAACAAATGCTAAGTAAATGTCATCTACCATTACCACCACCACCTACTACTACCATTCATTACTCATGTCCTTATTATTTAATCAGCAGGTACGGATACCACATGCTAGTGTGTCACTTGCTGACTCTATTCAAATCCTCACCATCTCTATTTTTAGGTGTAATCACACCCCCTTTTCTGCAGAAGTCTCAGCCCACTATCTCTCCCCTAAAACTTAGGTTTAGTTAGCATTGATAGCGCAATCATGAGAAGCTCTTGACAGAGGAAGGAGAACTACTCAGAAGTTTCCTTGTTGCTGGTTCCATGCACCTGCTGTATCTGCATTGCCCTCCTCCATGCTTCTGTCAACCTCTCGGTTCTTAACTGCCATGACCTTGGGATCCAGGGCTTTGCCTTGCCCTTCACTTTACGCATCCTCATTCTCATGTGCCTGCTCACCGGGCCAGCCGTCATTCTCACTGCTGGCCTTAGCCTCCACGATCGATAGCACTTGAATTTTGTTAACTGCCTCAGTCTGCAGTTTGATTACTTGGGGGTTTGGCTCCCCAAATTACAACCCAGTGGATGACCGCGAGCCAGATGAACTGAGCTACCTCCTGGGTCTCACGACTTCACATGTTCAACCCTACACTCTGTCACTTTACAACAAACATAACTGAGTGTCTACTAATGCTGGGCATACAACAACACCAGTAATCATTACAGCGTCCCTTAAGGCAAGTGTGTTGACTATTTCCTTTTACAGATGAGGAAATGGAGGTACAGCAAGGACAGGCAATTTGTCACAGTGTCGACACTATGACATGAAACCACAGAGCTGTGATTTGAGTCCATTCAGTCTGACTCTAGAGGCTGTGTTCTGAGAGAATGAAGTGCTTCCTTCCACCTGACCTGGGGATGACAGCCCAGAATTTCAGAGCCTGGATCTCACATATAGCTCTTCCTGTCAAATCAATGTACAAAAATTACATGTGGTTGATATGTGTCATTTTAAGCTCGCCAGCATCCATTTCTACTTCCCACTAGTGATCTGAAATTTTCTTAAGAAATTAGGTTTTTCCAAGCACGCACAGCCTTGGAAGGCAAGTCAATTAAGGTAGAACATTCAGCCCAACTTCTCAGAAGCTTACAATGTACCACGAATCTCTTTCACAATGATTTATTTTTTTGCTTCATTGATGAAAACAGAGGTTTGCCCAGCAGACCCATCCTCGCCTCATCGAACTTGCTCTCAGAACTTTGAAACTTATGAAATTTGAAATCTGAATGTCACAAATGGGGAGGAAAACAAAAACAACAACTGTGTTCATTTATTTTTCATCCCAGCAGTGGTGCTTGAAGAAGACTGCCTGGCGGTCCTTGCTACGGAGACCCTGCCCCTCTAGGTGAAAAGTTCTTTCCTTTCAAGTTTGGTTTTTAGTTCTCCCTTCAGTCTTGAGTGCCTTCACATCCTTCTAAAAAATTCCCTTTCTACTTAAATTATAGCGTTGGGTTTTCATTGCTTTTCAGCTGTTATATGTTACAGGTCCTGGCTAACGAGTAATCCTAGGACGGCCATTTTCCAGGAAGAAGTATGTTTCATTGGCTAATGACTTTGCTGAATTGAATTGGTTGAATCGGTTGAATTGAACTGCTGGCATTGGTGTAGTCAAACACAACATGATTATTCTGAAAGATTAATTTAGGCGAAAATATGCCACATGAGAAAAAAATTCCACGTGGGAAAAAGTACACGATACTTTGTCAGCTTCTATCTCAGACATGGAAGGGGTGGTAGAGAGGAAGAGAAGGTAGACAGGAAGGAAAGGAGAAAGAGAGGAATAAATGGAGAAGGAGAGAGAAGAAGAGGAGGACACAGAGAGAAAGAAAGAGAGAAAAAGGAAAGGAAGAAAAGAAGGAAAGAAAGAAAGAGGCTCTGTGGTTACTTGCAAGTAGCAATCCTGTGTCAGGCGGCCCCAAACAGGAAATTCAGAGCTCAGCTAAATAGCATGTCGCAGACTTAGATCTATATATGTGTGGAAGAGTGGGTGTTAAAATGTATTTCTTTTCTGAAATGTGAACTCCAAATTCCACACTTGGAAGCAAATAAGGAACCTTCTGTCTGTGATTAGAAAATCGTCTCGTCAAAATAGAAATGGTAAAGCCTTAATGCTCAGACACACCAGCCTCCTCACAGCCTTTCTCAAAACTCCTATGAACACTTGGACATTCATTATTCAAGTTAAACACTGAGTGGCCATAATCAGTGAATGAGAGTCTTATACTCTATCTATATGATGTAAGAGAGAAATTAGACCATACAGATAGGAGCCGGATTTCATGTGGCAGGTACTGCATTGGGTGGTGTGTATTCCTTTTCTCGTTTCCACAATCCTGGGTGGTGGGTAGTACAGTCTTCCTTTTAGACCTACAGGAACAGGGTTAGGATAGGGTAAAATAATTTTCCGTAGTTCACCTACCTGGGGGAGTCACCAAGATAACATATGTGTATGTCTCTGCTTGTTTCTAGTTTGATGAATCATTTGCGTATCTTAAAAGTTAACTATAATTGCCATTGGAATTGATCATGTTCATACATATTGTGTTGATGCACAATATTTAAGGATAAATAAAAAAGACTTCCCACAATACTTAACTGTGTCTTGGGAGTTGTCCTGACTGAACTGTTATAAAGCTCTTAGTTTTGTTGTACTCACTTATTTCACCTCGCTTTTAAAATCCTGACAGAGAAAAAAGGTACCTGTGCTCATGAGTCTTATCTGTCCTCCTTTCATTCAGCCATCCTAAGTGTCTCTATCTTTTCCATTTCCCTCCACCATCATATTTCACAGCTAAAATCTTTACTTTCAACCCTAGGAAATAGGAATTTGTACTGCTCATCTCTTGCTGTGTTATAAATTACCGTGAAATGTAGTAGTTTTAAAATAACTTACATTTACTGGCTCATGGTTCCTCTGAGTGAGGGATCCTGTGCAGGGGAGCCTGGTCTCCTGACTGGCGGCAGCCATGATGCTGTCTGAGGTGGGAGTCATCTCAAGGTTCAGCTAGGACAGGATCTGCTCCCAGGCTCTCACACCAGTCCTTGGTAGGACTTAGTTCCCTAGAGGATGGCATAGTGACTAATGGCTTGAAGCTGCCCTCAGTTCCTTACTACTTGGGCCTCTTCCAAGGATAATTCGCTTCTAGCACCTGGGTTCCTCAGAATATGCAAGTGAGAGATCAGGAGAAGGAGTACCACCACCATTTTTATGACTCAATCTTGGAAATGACAGGACTTGTACCGTGTTCTCTTTTTCAGAAGGAGGCCACTAGAGGAGGGGATTTCTGAAGGGTGTGAATTCTAGGAGACTGGGAGCCATTTTAGAAGCAGCCTATGATACTACTACCGAGCTGTAATGTGCTCCCCACTGCTTAGTAAAAGGCTCACTTTCTCCCCATGCAAATATATCAGGCCTGTCACAGCTTTTGGGAGCAGCAGAGAGCCCTCTACCTCCATTACTTGTAAGTGGGGACGCTCACAGATTTACTTGATAGCTCTTTTAAATAGCTTTGAAGAGGAAGTAGTAAAAGTGAGTTAGCACTAATTAGTACTTCTCTGTGAACTATTTTGCCTTATATTTTTGATCTCTTAAAGGCTCCTTGAAATAAAAGCAGCATTTAGTTCCTAAAGCATTTTCCTCACTTAGACACAGGCTTAGAAATGAAAGACTTAAACATAATAAAGGAACTTAAGCCTTAGAGGGTAATGAACACAAGTTTTATGTCAACATTACCTAGAAGGTAAGTTATAATAATAGATGAAAGGACTTTTTTTTACCAGTAAATCAGAGCTTAAATCCTTAGAGAGGGATTATATAACTTAAGGATTTAAGTGACAGAAATATATGTGCAATGGATATTGTTCATCTTTTCGTAAATTCCTTAAGATGATAGAGAGCACCTCATTCATGTCTGTGTCTCCACAGTCCATGAGCTCCATACTTCTGCCTCCCCGTGTTGGGCATGTAGAAAATGCCTGTTAAGTGGATGGGTAAATATTTTATATTTTATTCTGCAGTAAGAGCTATGATTTTAATATTTATGCAATCTACTAACCAAAAGTAAAATAATCCTGAGAATTATACCTTGCATTCAAGCTAGAGCTGCTTTTATAAATTTCCCCAAATAACATAAAGATAAATCTAGGTGGTAACTAGTATCTTCTTACATTGTGGAACATAAACCCGGACATAAATATATTTCTTATGGAAGCAGGGAGTTTATATGTTTAGAAAGATAGACTCAGGGATCAATGCTCTGGAGCTCATATCATGGAAATTCAAGTAGGGTTTTAAATATAATATGCAGTTCCCATTACATTATGTTTATATTTTTAAATTTTTTTAAGTTATGTTTATTAATGTAACTTTCATTTCATATTTTATGAGGGTCCTGATATGTGGAAATTTTAAGGTGAACCATGGATCTAGCTGTTTTTGTAGGTCATAAATGATCAAATACAATCAATTTCACTAAGCAGCCCATAGTCAGGGAATAAGAAAATAACACCAATAACTACAGGGAAAATTCTTCAGAATATCTAAAAGAAAGAGAGTAATCCTTCTACCTCATTATTCAATAAGTATATGTACATCTATGTGCAAAACACTAATCTTGGGGCGCCTGGGTGGCTCAGTCAGTTTAAGTGTCTGCCTTCGGCTCAGGTCATGATCTCAGGGTCCTGGGATCGAGCCCTCTATCAGGCTTTCTGCTCAGCTGGGAGCCTGCTTCCCCCTCTCTCTGCCTGCATTTCTGCCTACTTGTGATCTCTCTCTCTCTGTCAAATAATAAATAAAAATCTTAAAAAAAACAAAAAAACACTAATCTCAAGCATATACAAATACAAATATGTCACAGAAAGCTTGGAGAAACTGAATAAAGGACAAAAAACTTATTGACATTAACAACTATATTTGAGGCTCAGTATGGCATCATGTGGTTAGTTTCATGAAGAAAGTGCAACCCAATTTCTATAGCTCAGAAGAGAGAAATCACATTGTGCTGGGAGCCACACATGAAACCAAAGAACTTTGTTACCTCACAGAAATCTAGAGGATCGTCAATAGTACTAATCTCAGTAGCATAAACAAACAAACAAACTAAAAAAACAAAAAAAAACCCACAAAGACTTCAACCCGTTCTTATATAGATTGGCAGGAATCAGCACTCAGATTCCTCCTTCTCCATTAAGAGACTTCCACAGACTTCTCCTTCTGCCACTTGTCTTCATCTAGGGGACGGCTGTTGGTGAATTTCACAGAGCTGAGTCACAGGCACGCTCTGCAAAGCAACTCCTCCTCTTATCCGACAGTCACGCGGCCCTCCCTCTGGAACCAGATTCTGGATCATGCCCTTTCTATTATGATAACTGGGAAAAGCAGCAGCTAGCTCATTACAGAGGCTACTCACTTGAAAAGTTCACAGCCAGACTACCGATGAAATCACAGCCAAACGGGGCCGCACTTGTTCCCGGGCTCCAGTCATTCCAGGTTTTCTTTATGCTTCAAATTCAAATGATCTCTAAATGGGAAAAAAATAAAAGTGGTATAATATATTTAGAAGAGGTGTAGGAAATATCTATTTAAAAACTTTAAAAGAACGCATTTTCAAAGGGAAGGGAAATGATCCTAAAACAGGATTTGGCATGATTTGTATTAAGAAATATCAACCTGGGGGCGCCTGGGTGGCTCAGTGGTTTAAAGCCTCTGCCTTTGGCTCAGGTCATGATCTAAGGGTCCTGGGATCGAGCCCCACATCAGGCTTTCTGCTCAGTGGGGAGCCTGCTTCCCCCTCTCTCTCTGCCTGCCTCTCTGCCTACTTTTGGTATCTATCTCTGTCTGTCAAATAAATAAAATCTTTAAAAAAAAAAAAAGAAATATCAACCTGGTTTATAACTAATGAAATGATAGGTTAGGCTCAGATATTTTTAGAAACTGCAAATAATTTTTATCTCAGAAAAACATCTATTCTACTACGCATGTATTTCCTTCTGATCATTGCCTTTCCAGGGTTAAGAATAATAGCATTCCAACTACAATTGCATATTGCTCTGCAATATAAAATCTCCTATTTGCAGATGGGGTATTAATGTCCAGTACTATGGCATCCTGAGAGGCAACGATAGCTTGTACACAGCTCATGAGCCATAATATGTTGAGGCAGTGTAGTGAGTATGTTAAACCCAGGGCTATGAAGTCAGTCTCACTGAGGTTGAATATCACCTCTACTACTTACTGTGACCTTGGGCAAGTCCCTCAACCTTGCTAGACCAGGGTTCTCAACTGTGAAATGGGTGGTAAAGAGTCCTCTCTCTTGGGATCCTGGAAACATTACAAGAGATAATGCTTGCATAGAGCCTTTCCCATTGTAAGTGCTAGCCTTTGACAAAAGACTTCTGAGAGCACTCTTCACACAACCTCCTTTGCTGAGAAGAAGGCCTCATCTACTAAAACTCCTAGGAAAACTGGATTGCTTGGTATCCACTTTTCTGACATTTTCTAAGTGACAATTTTTTTTTTAAAGATTTTATTTATTTATTTGACAGAGAGAGACACAGCAAGAGAGGGGAGCTCGGGCAGGAGGAGTGGGAGAGGAAGAAGCATGCTTCCTGGGAGCAGGAAGCCAGATGTAGGGCTTGATCCCAGGACCCTGGGATCATGATCTGAGCTGAAGGCAGACGCTTCATGACTGAGCCACCCAGGCGCTTCTCTAAGTGACAACTTCTAATGAGGCAATTTGCTTGGGCAGATAGTTATATTAGAAGACTCTGGTCTTCTCTCTCTTTTAGTCATTGTAAGAACATCACCAACTTTTTGATTTAAATGCCTAGGGGAAGGGCTAAGAGCTACTCTGGTGGGAACATAAAAGAGGTATTTTATGTGGAGCTGAATACCACAACAAAAAAATGGGTGTTAGCTTGCCCTGTTGCTGAATGCTGACACCAAGAGGCAATATTATGTTCTGAAGCCAATTAGTTTTTCTAAGAAATACCACCAATCAAGCTCAGTGAGAAAGAGGAAGAGGTGTCTCCGCTGGATATATTTATGTTAACATGATTCTGGCCAAAAAAAGCACTGAAACAGGAGAAACTAGGAGGCTCATCCTGGCATCTGGGTTGGTTTGGGCTTGAACATGCTTCATGATAGCTGTTACTTGATTGGTGTTATTATTTTTGGCAGAGCAATCTTAACCTTTCCTCAGAATTTACTTCGAAGGCTCTATATTAATAAGGTTCTTAAAAGAACCCCCGAACAGAGACTTAGATATGATAAAAGTTTATTGTTTTCTTACATAAAAGCTCAAAGATCCAGGACTGATGGTGTAACCTTGATATTCTCAACACGAATTCCACCTTGGGGCCCGAGGCAGCAGATCCAATGCTCACCAATTTCTGTCAGCACAAAAAGGAAAGATAAAGGACAAACAACCTCCTTTGTAAGGCATTTTCCTCACTGACTACAGATATAATATGTTTGGCCCGAGTGTAGTCACGAGCTATAAGGGAGTCTAGGCTGGTGGCTACATGCCCAGGTGCAACTGAAAAGATTCTATAGTTGCAAGAAGAGAGAGAATGTCAGTCGAGGGTGATCAGCAATCCATAGCACAGGCTCCTTCCCTAATCCAAGGCACACTTTAGTTCCTATTGCATCCCTGTCTGCTTTCCTAAATAGGCTCTCCATGACCTATTCTAGCTACAATGGTCACAATGGGCAACTTGCAGTTTCTTGAATTCATTTTGCCCTTTGTGCTTTTGCTATCAGCTTTTCTATCTTATTTATCTCTCAAAATCCTACCTATCTTTCCTTTGAGGCTTGGGAAGAATTATGTCTAGGTGTGAAATCATCCATAACCCCGGCATAATGGAAACAGTAAGGTAGAGAAGCAAGCCAGTGGAGACTTGCTTACTAAGGCAAAAGTTCTGTCTGCCACAGTGAGGGCAGGCACACAATCCAACCAGTTACACAAAGCTCAGGGTTCTCTGCACTAGTGGCACATAGCTTAGGAGAGTTCAACATTGTGGCTGTTGACCAATTAAGAAAGAAGGCATTGTGTTTGGTAACATCATAGAAGGTGCTCTTCAATGATGAATGCTGACAGATTATGGGGGCAAAGGGTTTAACACTAGGATAAAAAAGGATATTACTACTTACATATTTTAGGCAGTCGCAGCAACTTGCTGAAGCATGAGGCATGAGAAGTGATCAGAAATTAGGATATGGGAAGTGAACGAGAAGCTCAGGGATTTGGGCTAGATACAGAGGAATAGAAAGCAAAGACAGAAACTTCAAGGTGTAAAGCATCAGAAGGACTGAGAATTTTCCACTGCATCTTTCTTACATCTTTGCCTCCAGAGCTGTTCCTCTCATCCCCCCTAGCGCATGATCTCATCTGCTAGATCTTTCATCTCCATCCCCATGGCTATTAATCCACTAGAGTAATCCCTTCTTCTGAGAACCATTTTTGCCTGACTATTTCTGATAGTAGCTGATTACAGCTGATACCTTCTGCTAAAGCACTATGCATTTCCACTCTTTTTCTGAGAAGGAACCCTTCTTCTGAGCTTTTTTAATACTCAGAACTTTCAAATAAAATAAAAAAAACTTATGCCATTGTGTTCTGAATGATTCTTCTACATTGGTTACACATATTATTAGGAGGTAACCAT
Organism: Procyon lotor; assembly: GCA_028646535.1. Taxonomy (NCBI): domain Eukaryota; kingdom Metazoa; phylum Chordata; class Mammalia; order Carnivora; family Procyonidae; genus Procyon; species Procyon lotor. The sequence goes on along the minus strand of CM053614.1, from coordinate 67,751,569 downwards.
ATCTCAGAGAATTTTTGGTATGGTTACAAGGAGAGGTTGAGAGAGGAACATAGTTTCAAAGAAAGAGAAACAGAGACAGAGAAACAGCTTGTAAACATATAGGGGAGTCCCCATAACATTATCAGCAGATTTTTCAGCAGAAATCTTGCAAGTCAAAAAGGAGTGGCATGATATATTTAAAGTGCTGAAAGGAGAAAAAACAAAAGCAAAAGTTCCAAACAGAATACTCTACCCAGCAAAGTTATCATTCGGAATTAAAGGGAGATAACGAGTTTTCCAGACAAGCAAAAACTAAGGACTTCATGACAACTAAAATGGTCTTATAAGAGGAAAAAAAAAAAGGTTTACAAAAAATGTTGAAACAACTTTTTTTTTAGGCTGAAAAGAAAGGGCATTAACTGGCATAGGACGAATCAGTCTCACTGGAGATGTGAATATATGGGAAAGGTAGTAATCACTTATAAATCTACTATGAAGGTTAAAAGACCAAAGAAGTAAAAGTAATTATGATTATAATAATTAATTGATATGTAAGTAAAATTTGACATCAAAAACAAAATTTGGATGTAAAGATGTTGATCTTTAAGATCAAACTTAAGTTGTTATCAACTTAAAACAGACTTTTATAAATATAAGTTATATGTAAGCCTCATGGTAACCACAGAAAAAAACCCTGTATTAAATAAACAAAAAATAAGGGACAAGAATATAAGTATAGCACTAAAGAAAGGCATCAATCCACACAGGAAAGAATAAGAAAAGAAGAAAGAAACAGAGAGGAACTACAAAAATGGCCAGCAAAGAATTAACAAACTCACAATAAGTACATACCAATCAATAATTATATTAAATATTCAAAAGACATAGAGTAACTGAATGGAAAGAACAAAACAAAACAAGATACATCTCCATGCCATCTATAAGAGACTCACTTTAGATATAAAAACACACATAGACTGAATGTGAAGGAATATAAAAAGATATTCTATGTAAATGGAAGCCAAAAGATAGCTGGAGTAGCTGTACTTGTGTCAAACAAAATAGGCTTTAAAACAAAGAATGGGAGCACCTGCAAGGCTCAGTCATTAAGCGTCCGCCTTCCGCTCAGGTCACAATCCAGGGTCCTGGGATCAAGCCCTGCATCCGGCTCCTTCCTCAGCAGGAAGCCTGCTTCTCCCTTTCCTACTCCCCCTGCTTATGCTCCCTCTCTCACAGTGTCTCTCTCTATCAAATAAATAAATAAAATCTTAAAAATAAAAAATAAAACAAAAAATGTAATATGAGATAAAGATGAGTGTTATATAACAATAAAGAGGCCAAACTAACAAGTTACAATGAAACATTTAGAAATGAAACACTGACAACTAAATAAATGCATAGGAGCATCTAAATACATAAGGCAAATACTAACAGACCTAAAGGGAGAAATAGATAGCAGTATAATAATAGTAGGGAATTTTAATACCCCTACGTTAAAGAATAGATCATCCAACCAGCATATCAATAAGAAAATACGGGCTGTGGGGGCGCCTGGGTGGCTCAGTGGGTTAAAGCCTCTGCCTTCGGCTCAGGTCATGATCTCAGGATCCTGGGATCAAGCCCCGCATTGGGTTCTCTGCTCAGTGGGGAGCCTGCTTCCCCCTCTCTCTCTGCCTGCCTCTCTGACTACTTGTGATCTCTCTCTCTCTGTCAAATAAATAAATAAAATCTTAAAAAAAAAAAAAAAGAAAACACAAGCTTTAAATGACACATTAGAAACAATGGATGTAATAAATACATACAGAAATTTCCACCCAAAAGCAACAGATTACACATCTTTCTCAAGTACATGGAATATTTTCTAGGATAGGTTATGTATTAGGCCACGAAACAGGTCTTAATAAATTTAAGAGAACTTAAGTCACAGCAAAAATTGTTTCTGACCACAATGGTAGGAAACAGTGGTATGTAAGTAGAAAATAACTGCATGAGGAAAACTCATAAATATGTGGGGATTAACCAACATGTTACTGAACAACCAACAACCTTGTGCCCCTTGTGGGTCAAAGAAATAATCAAAACAGAAATTTAAAAATATCTTGAGACAAATTAAATGGAAATATAGCACACCGAAATTGGTGGGATGCAGCCAAAGCAGTTCTAAGAGGGGAGTTCACAGCCATGAATGCCCACCACAAGAAACATAAGTCTCAAATAAATTACCTAACTTTACCCACCATGGAACTAGAGAAAGAAGAAACGAAGCCCAAAGTTCATAGAAGAAAGGAAACAACAAAGAGCAGAGATAAATGAAATTGAGACTTAAAAGGAAATCAGAAAGATCAATGAAACTAATAGTTGGTTCTTTGAAAAGATTAAAAATAATGGGAGGAGGGAGAGGAACAAGATGGCAGAGGAGTAGGAGACCTAAAGTTTGTGGGATCCCAGGAATTCAGCTAGATAGTTATCAAATCATTCTGAACACCTGCAAACTCAACAAGAGATTGAAGAAAAGGAGAGCAGCAATTCTAGGAACAGAAAAGCGACCACTTTCTAGAAGGTAAGACGTGTGCAGAAGTGAATCTAAGGCAACATATGGGAAGATAGACTGTAGGGGGAGGGGCTGGCTCCCAGCAGTGATAGAGCAGTGGAGCAGAAAATCAGAACTTTTAGAAGTCTGATCCACTGAGGGACACTGCTCCAGAGGCTAAGCCAGGGTGGAGCCCTCGCTGGAACAGTGTGGTCTCAGGATCCGCAGGGTCACAGAAAGGCTGAGGTGCCTGAGTGGGGCAGAGTTCCCAGGTATCAGAATGGGGAAGTCGGCTGCAGAGATGGAGCTGAGCAGGGGGCTTTCAGCTTGGGTTACCTTCAACCGGGATCCAAGGCAAAGTTGGGCCACTTCTCTTCGAGCAAGGACCCCACAACTGGCAGATCCGGGGAGATGCCCCTTCCTTCTTTCACTGGGAGGAGCAGCACAGGAGGGTGCTGCAGGAATCTGTTGGGTTTGGAGACTCCAAACAGGGCCATGAACCAGAGATAGAAACTCCCAGTCACAGGCTGACTGAGCTCGGAGTACGGCCTGAGACCAGGGAGACGGGAGGGATTGACTGCTTTTCTCTGAGGGCACATTGAGGAGTAGGCCCCAAGCTCTTGGCAACTCTGGGTCACAGACTGGGAGGCTGCCATCTTCATTCTCCTCCTCCAAAGCTGTATGGAAGGCATTCAGGGAACAAAAGCTTCTGAGAGCGAACTTGAGCAGATTATTTAGCCTGGCCCCTGGCAAGGGCGGTGCAATTCTGCCTCGGGCAAAGACATTTGAGAATCATGGCAACAGGCCTCTCCCCCAGAAGATCAGCAAGAACCTCCAGCCAAGACCAAGTTCACCGATCACTGAGAACTGTGGAACTCCTGAGCTAGGGGAAAGCAACACATAGAATTCATGGCTTTTTTCCCATGATCCTTTAGTCTTTCAAAGTTAATTTATTTTATTTTTTTCTTATTCTATTCTTTAATTTTTCCACTTTTGTATTTTAACCTTTCTATTTTAGCTTATCAATATCTTTATAAAAATCTTTTTAATTTTCATTGTTTAGTCATATTCTATCCCTTCATTGTATTTAATCTTGTTTTTTGTGTATGTATAAGTTTTTCTTTCTTTAAAATTTTGGGATATAGTTTCTTCTAAGGATCAAAATATACCCTAAATCTATCATATATTTGTTCTAGTCTCCAGATTGATCATTCTCTCTTTTTTCTTTTTTCAACCAACTTTTTTTTCCCAACCAACTTTTTATCTTATCAACTCCTTTTTTACACTCTTTTTAAATTTTCATCTTTATAGTCATATGCCATCCCTTCATTGTGTTTACCCTTATTTTTGTATATAAATAAGTTTTTCTTTCTTTAAAATTTTGGGATGTATTCTTTTCTAACAGACCAAAATACACCCAAAAACAAGTGTGTGGCTCTATTCTATTCACCAGGCTAAATATATATATATATTTACATATATATATATACACACACACACACACATTATATATATATATGATATGTATATATTTATCTATATGTAGATATGATATGTATAAATATATATATTTATGTATAAATACATATATAGATATACACAATATGCAGCCATCAAAAAAACAAAATCTTGCCATTTGCAATGACATGGATGGAACTAGAGGGTATTACACAAAGCAAAATAAGTCAATCCGAGAAAGACAGTCATCCTATGATCTCTCTGATATAAAGAATCTGAGAGGCAGGGCGGGGGGGTCATGGGAGGAAGGGAGGGAAAAATGAAACAAGATGGGACTGGGGAGGGAGAAAAACCGTAAGAGACTCTTAATCTCAGGAAACAAATGGAGGGTTGCTGGAGGGGCCTGGTAGGAGGAACAGGGTGGCTGGGTGATAGACACTGGGGAGGGTATGTGCTATGGTGAGTACTGTGAGTTGTGTAAGACTGATGATTCACAGACCTGGACCCCTGAAACAGATAATACATTATATGTTAATTAAAAAAAAATAATGGGAGGCCTTTAGCTAGACTTACTCAATTACGGCTCCGAGGCAGAAAAAGCAGGTCTTTGAGTTCTTTGGTTTGATGACAAGTTTTAAAACGAGCCATAAGGAAAAGAGAGGACATGTGTAATTCCTTTGGCTTTTATGGCAGCCAAAGAAATACACTGCTCAGGACACCCTAAGACAGAACCAGCTGCAAGTAGTGTCGTCAGCTGATGGCCCTCAGCCAATGCTCTCTCCCAGGGCAACTGGATGATTGAGTGTGACAGGGACACCTATGTCCTGTCATTTCTTCCCAGTGCTGAACTCACCCATCTTAACGTCTGCTTTCCGGAGGACCTAAATCGACTCAGCTCCAAGTGAATTTTTCAAGAGCTATGTATGGAAAGACATCTGAAAAACTTCCTCCGTTGCACAGGGAAAACATTCCTACCTGTGACAATGTCTAAGTATAAGGCAATGATGATAAAGAAGGTGGATGTAATGTAGGGTAAGAAGAAGGAAAGCTCACCTCGTCGGGGCTGGAAGGTTGTGGACAGGAGTGAGATGTAGGGAAGGCTGACTGGAAGAAATGTATACGAACGTTCTGCTGGGAGAAGCACTCTGCCATAGGACACATGTGTTTCTGCATTTTCTTGCTGGTTATGGCAAGAATGCAAAGCCTTGACTGCACTTACCTGGGCCATTTCTCAGGGTTATATTGGCAGCAAATAATTTTAAAGGATGATATAACGTATCCTTCTAGAACAAAGACAAGTCTTAATGGAAAAGGGGCAGATTTCCCAAGACCAATGTTCTTCAGCTATGACTCAAACTCACTGGATGCTTAGTAAACATGTGGGCCATTTTCTGTCACCTCCACCAATGGAAATTGTTGGCAAAGGTAACCGGTGCCAACATCATACTCATGCTGCTTGCTGTTATAGTAAAGTCTTTTGTCTCTGACCTGGAGCTCTGTGTCTTCTGGTAGCATCTATGAAAAAAATAACAGGCTACCTGTTAACTTGAACATAGGGTCAAATCTCAGGCCTCAACACCTTCTCTCTCTCGGTTGCTTTGAAGCTCTAAAGTATGGAAAAATGGAGAGGTCTCTGTGGGTAGAACAAACCATATCCCACCTGGAAGAGTTAGAGAAGGCTGCTTTATAAATGACCCATAAGGCAACTTGGAGCTGGGTCTCATTCAAGAAACCTGGTGTCACAGTGGGAGATTACATTGACAGAGGCCTGCACATTAACTTCAGAATGTACACGTGGGTCTCCCGGAGTTGAATCAAATTATAGAAATCCTCGTTGTCCTTATGAAAAGAAGTGAAAGATGGTCAAGTGGGCTGGCCACTTAACTTAGGGGAAGAGGTGGGGTGGTACTCCAGGAAGGCTCTTTGGGCTAAGCATTTCATGGGTGGCATAGCCAGATCCCGGTAAAACTTAACACCAGAGACTCTGGAGGTGAGGTTCAAACATCAAGGCCTTGAGGGAAAAGAATATTTTAATGGCATCATAATTCAACTTAAGACTCTAGGAGCCCAAGGACCCTCTAAGGCATGGCTTGGATATGAAGACACAGTTATTAACAAGGACTCAAGATCATGTAGGTCTTCCTTCCCACATATCCCTGGGTACCTTTGAGAGAACTTGGGGAGACAGCCCTTGGCCACCTGAAACACTCAGCATTAGTGTCCAAGGAGGACTCTGGACCACCCGAAAGGACTGTCAAATTATTTCATCACACCCCATTGAAATCAAAAGGGCCAAGGTGTTTTTCCTGACCCTTGGAATCTGAGAGCTTATGGAAAAGAGCCAGGCATTGATAAAGAAACCACAGTTTCTCCGCTTATCTGAGTTGTTAAGGGAGTGGACTTGTGGCTCCATTTTGTAATGGGCCAGCAGAGGATGGCGGAAGGTAAAAAATTTAAACAGTTTGGTGTTTTTGTTAAGGTCTCAGTTGGCGTATAGTGAAGAATATATAAGAGATAATGCAGTTGCCTAGAACATCATGTTAAGGAGTTTTGGCTCTATTCTATACAAAGAATAGTGTTTGGAGGGGATTTTCATGAGGATAATAAGAGAATTAGTGATGTAATTTGGAGAGGTTCCTTCAATTAAAATATACACATCCACACATATAAGTATAAACAATTGGGAGGAAAATGACACGAGGCAGGAGGCTGGTATTGAAAGCCTGAATTGACACAGCCCCTGGTGCAGAGAGATCTTTTTAAAAAAAGATTTGTTTATTTATTTGAGAGAGAGAGGGTGAGGGAGAGAAAACAAGCAGTAGGGGGAAGGGACAGAGAGATGGAGAGAATCTCCACTAAGCAGGAAGCCTGATGCCAGGCTCTATCTCTCATGATCTGAGATCATGATCTGAGCCAAAATTGAGAGTTGGATGCTTAACCGACTGAGCCACCCAGGTGCCCCGGCGCAGATATAATTTTACAGAGAGAGCCTTGCACCGAACCAAAGACAGACTCTACCACATCCCTCAAATACAGTAGATGAAGTGATAGACGTAGCAGAAGAAATAGTGATTTCCTCAGTAAAGTGCTTCAGTTTTTCATTTATGGATTCTCTGAAAATATTTTATAGTATTTTTTCTGCTATGTGGAGCTATACCATAAAATGTGGTAAAATGAACACAATTTTAAGTCTCTTGTTTAGAAATGCTTTGACTGCTAGTCTACATATAGAGGTGACAAACCGGAATAAATAAATTCACAGAGTTCCAATGTGTGTCCTCTTTAAACAGAATTAATTAGTTGAAGAAATGAGACATTCTCACATTTGAAAATAAACTCTAAGCTAATTTTCAGATTGTTACCAAGAATATATGTGTAATATCACTCCTGATAGAGTAAAACTGATACAGCAAACATCCATTTCTGTACACATTTCAGGGACTAGTTTATATTTGACATATTGTTCTGCTTATTGTAAGTCTGCCTAATAAAAAAAAACCCATGATACTCATATAGGCATTTCATATTTAAGAAGAGGGCATTCCCCAAAAATATATTAGCACTAGGATTATTTTGCATGTAATTAAATCTTTGAGGACAGAGACGACATTTTATGATGACGTATCACAGAAAACTGCACAAAGGAACAGGTTGCACTCCTTTGCAAACTAATTTGGCGACTCAAAAATGTACTATAGCTAAGGAAATCATGTTGTAAACTGTGACTGGATTATTTTGAGAGACTGTAAGAATATCCAAGTGATATGTCCCTGACAGACTTACCCTATGTGAACTAGCTTGAGTTCTGCTCTGTGAGAACAAAAGCCACACAGTACGGTAAGCAGGAGGAGGAAGGTCCTGGCATCTGGGAACTCGGGAAGGGGACAAGAGCAGTGGGGAGCTGACCTGAAGGGGATGAGAGAAAGCATTTTTAAACTATCCCTTTTCCTGAATAAAGGGCAAAAAGCTATAGGGAAAAATGGCATAAAACATCTTTTTATTTCCTATTTTCTTTTTTCTTACACCTAGGGGAACATTCTTCTTTGCTATTTTAAGTCTCTCAACCAAGGCCTGAACTTTCTCTTCAAGTGTTCCAGTCTAAAAAAGCCAACTAGCTTTTTTCCTCCCCTGGTTTCCTTCCCCCACCTCCACCGCATCAAACATGTCATTTTAACAGTTCAGGTGACCCCAAATGGCTTTCAGCTGGGTGACTGCTACTGCTTCTGTGAATTCTAGCCCACTCAATTCTACAACGGTTATTAGCATTTTAAAGAAGGTTGCTGGATAACTCAAAGACGTCTTTATGTGACAGAATTTTCGAGAGGAGACTAAGACTTTCATACACAGAAAATGTTGCACACGCAACCGGGGTGTATCAGTAAGTCTGGAATGTCACTGTGACTTAGCTAACCTAAAATTTCTACAGCTGATTATCTTTATCAAAAGATGCCAAGGTTGGGGCGCCTGGGTGGCTCAGTCAGTTGAGTGTCTGACTCTTGGTTTTGGCTCAGGTTATGAGATTGAGCCATGTGTTGGGCTCTGTACTGAGCCTGGCACCTGCTTAAAAGATTCTCTCTCCTTCTCCCTCTGCCCCTTCCTGCATGTAATCTCTTCCCGCACCTCTCTCTCAAAAAAAAAAGAAAAGAGGGAGAAGAAAAAGATGCCAAGGTAATTCACAGAGGGAATCATATTTTCAAGAAATGGTGGAAAGGGTTGGGAATAGTTGTGAAGCTATACGCAAAGAAAGAAATCCTGGTGCATACTTTGCAGCACATACAAAATTAATTTCAAAAGGATACATATCTCTATGTAAGAGCCAACGCTATAAAACTTCTAGAAGAAAATATTGGATAAAATTTTAGTGACCTTGTGTTTGGCAAAAATTTCTTAAATTTAACACAAAAACCCTGAAGTGTCAAAAACTGGAGTCAATAAAAATGTTTACTGCTAAGACTTTGTTACCAAAATGAAAAGAAACACGCAGAAGTCAGAAATATTTACAAAATCTATATGTAACTAAGGCTGTGTAACTAAAGTATGTAAAGAACTCCTGCAACTTAACAGGAAGAGAAACAACCAAATACAAACGGGCAAAATATGTAAACAGTCACCTCCCCCAAAAAGACATATGGATGACAAATAAGCCTCTGATAAGATTCCCAACATCTTCAGTCATTGGGCAAATGCAAATGAAAAAGCATGATGAGGGGCACCTGGGTGGCTCAGTGGGTTAAAGCCTCTGCCTTCGGCTAAGGTCATGGTCTCAGAGCCCTGGGATCGAGCCCCACATCGGGCACTCTGCTCAGCAGGGAGCCTGCTTCCCCTTCTCTCTCTGCCTGCCTCTGCCTACTTGTGATCTTTCCCTCTCTGTCAAATAAATACATAAAATCTTCTAAAAAACAACAACAACAACAACAACAACAAAAAAAAAAAACAAAAAACAAGAGATACCAGAGCACACCTCATATTCTGAGCAAAAAAATTGAAAAGACTGAATATACCAAGTGTTAGTAAAGATTTAGAGGAAATGGAGCTCTCATACGCTACTTGTGGAAATGTAAAGTTGTACAATCACTTTGGAAAACAATTCTCTGAGAATTAAATAGATACCAACTGCACAATCTAGAGACTCCATTCCTAGGTTTCTACTCAAGAGAAATAAATGGCTATATTCATCAGAGTCTTGGGCATGAGTGTCCAAAGCAGTTTCATTTGTAATAGCTGAAAACTGGAACCACAAAAAAATCCACCACATATTTGTATATCCACCAAAGTGGAATACTACTTGGTAATCAAAAAGAATGAATCATTGAGACTTTTGACAACAGGGCAGAATCGAGAATTAATTATGCTTAGTGAAGGAAACCAGACAAATAGAGGATATACTGTATTGCTTCCACTTCTATACAGTTCTAGAAAACATAAACTACTCTATAATGTCATAAAATGGATGAGTGGTTGCCAGGGCAGGGGCAGGAGAGGGGTAGAGAGAGAGAGAATTAAATTGAAAAGGGTCACGAGGACATGGTAGGGGTAAGAGATATATCCATTATCTTGATTGTGGTAGTTTCACAGATGCATAAATATATATGAAAACTCATATATATATATATGAAAACTCACCAAACTGCACACTTTAAATATGTACAGTTTATTTTACATCAACTCTGTGTCAATAAAGCTTTAAAAATAACAGTTTAAAGATAAAGTAGTTTGGCCGCCATACTAAAGAGTGTGATTTTTCTCTGCAAGTACTTGAACACTGTCTTTGGAAAAGACATCCCACTTTGTAGGCTCAAACAATGTTATAAGTGGTAAAGTATTCCAAAATCATCTGGTCCAATCACTTCATTTTACATATTTGGTAGCCAAAATATATTTTACATATTTGGAAGCAGAGGAGCTACATGGGTTTTCTAAGTTATCTGTCAACGTGAGAGCTAGAGTTCCGTTCTGCTGGCTGAGGCTAGGGTACCTCTCACACATTGCTGCAGTTCTTCGCTGTACTGTCCCTAAGACCACATTTCCTAATATGAACAGTGACGAAACTGACAAGGAACAGACATTCCAAGAATGCTCCAGAAGTGTCCCTGCTTCTGCCATCTGTTTGTTAAGAATTGCGTGATAAGAAAAAATGTGCTGTCCTTTTCTGTCTCATAAAATGTAAATTCTGAACACTGCTTTTGGTGTCAATATTTTACCCTTTTGCTTCAATTATGTAAAGTGAATCTCTATCCACGGTTAACGTATTTTCAGAAAGCTTCCCCCCAACACTCCTTTCTCATAAACTGTTGTAGCCAAAGGTCAAACACGCAGCATTTACCAACAAAGTAATAGACCTTCTCGTTTTGACATTGCCTGAATATAATGTTTTGCCAAAATTTGGATTTTTAAGTAGAGTGTTAAATCTGTGAATTACCGGTTCAGGAGATGGAGGAGTTCTGGGCCCATCCCACACCAGTGGTACTAATTTTAATTTAAACTTTTCAATCTGCTTGTTGTTGCTTCAACAGATGATGTCTGGAGCAGATGATGCCTTTTTCCTACTCAACAGCTCTCTTTCACACTGTTTTTAGGTGTTTTTTCTCATAGGTACGCTCGTCTCCTAGCACAGGGTTAGCAACTACCTTTCCCGGATTCCCTTATGTGGGTACTGACGCAACCCTGGTATCGAATTCGAAGTCTTCTGGAGGCTGTGGTGTGGGTGGTTGGATGGGGTGTGGACAGATAATCTGCCCTTGAGTACTGCCTTTAGCACCTTTTGTGAGAAAAACAGATGCCTAGACCTTCTGCCTCTGGGCAAAGTTAATGCCCAGGATACCAGAAGGGAAAGATGGAAGTTACCTGAGCCATTTAGGAATCCAGAGGGTGGGATGGAGACCTCACAGGGCCAAAGGTAAACTCAAAGGAGGTAACACCGAGAGGCAGAGAATATTCCCAGGCCTTAAAACCTAAGAGAGGTCGGCCTGCTGATTTATCAAACTGCTTTGGATGGCGACTCCATTTTACCTACCATTTTCCTCCTGTTCAAAGCAGAATATCTGTGAACTCTTAGCCTTTGTTTGTCCTCTCATTGTATGTTGGAAGCAGATAACTGATTGCTTCAGTTTCACAGAACCAAAGATGGAAAGAAATGGTGCCCTAGGGGTATGTGAAGGATTATAGCAAGAGTCTCATCTGCACCTGATTTAAAGACAGATGATAAGACTTGGGACTTTTCAGTCAATGCTGTAAAAGAAAGAGAACTTTGGGGACCTTGAGATGGGCTAAATTTGTAATTTGCATTTGAGAAGAATGTAAATGTGGTGGGGAGGGAGAGAATATGCTCCAAATATGGCCACATCCTAATTCCCAGAACCTGAATATATGTTGTGTTCCATGGCCAAAGGGTCTCAGCAGATGTAATTAAGGTAATAAGTCTTTAAAGAAAGAAATTAGCCTGGATTATCTCCGTGGATTCAGCCTGATCACATGAACCTTAAAAGCAGAGAAATTTTTCCAGTTGGAGAGAGAGAAATGCAGCAGGGAGTTAGAGATGCCAAGTCTAAGGAGGACTTAACAGTCCAGTGCTGGCACTAAATACAGATGGCAGGGGCAGGGATCTCGGTCCTAGAACCCCAAGAACCAGAATTGTCCCAATTACCTGGATGAGCTTGAAAGTGAGTTCCTCCCCAAAGCCCAGGCTGCTGGTGCAGTGATATTGGTCTGATGAGATCTTAAGCAGGGAGTCAAGCTGAGCAAGCACCTTGATTTCTGACTGATAAAAATCACAAGATAATAAATTGGAGTTATTTTCTGCTGCTTAAAACCAACCAACCAACCAACCAACCAACCAACCAACATACAAAAGAAGAAACTCTTCAACTATTCTTTCAAATTAGATTGAATTCACGGAATCATCTCTAAGGGATGACTCTACTTGTCAATACCTTTTGTTGGTTGAAAGTTGAGTAGATCATTTTCTTTTCTCCTTACCCAAGAACCTATTCTGATCCACAGAGAAGAAATCACCTACAATTTGGAAAATATAAGCCAGCAGTCATCGTAGCTTATATAAGTTTATCATAGCCACTTTTCTCACATATCATTTTTTTTTAAATTTTAATTTTTATTTATTTTTTTAAAGATATTATTTATTTGACAGAGAGAGAGAGAGA
>CM053614.1:67662363-67738445 GCA_028646535.1 Procyon lotor | reverse complement strand
ATATCCTTTGCCAACTTCTTCTACTGGATCATTTTAAAGAGTTCTTTGAACGCTAAGTATCCACTCGTTCATCCACTCGATAAATATGCATCAAGTACCACAAAAAAAATAAAATAAAAATAAATCAAACATGGTAGGGAGCTACTGACCCAAACAAGGAAATCTGCCTTGGAAACAAAACTCCCCAAGAGAGTTTCATTTAACACCAAATCTCATTTAAAAGACCTCTCGGAGGAGGTCTAATAAAAATAGCAGAGAAAACGTCCGTTTACACATATTAAGGTAGATGTTGAGGCCTGCAAACACTGTAACCATCCTACTAGTTACCATTACAAAAGCCTTCATTACCCCTATCTCTTATCTGGATGATGCAGCTTTGAAAGGAATTTCTGGCTGCTGGTCCTACAAACACTACATGGCAAAAATAAGCCCAAATGCTGCAAGGGAATGAGATGAGTGGACATTTTCCTCCTTAAGGAAGTGGACTTCTGAATTTCCAAAAAAAAAAAAAGGGGGGGGGGGACGACTAAATGCTTTTCCAACATCTTAAAGAAAACCAGCACTAGCCTAGCATTGTATGTTTACATGCGGGCTTTGACACATTACAAAACTTTGGAGTTTAACTCATACGACCTTAGAAAACACTCCTCAGACAGCACGTAAGGGTTTAGCAAATATTTATTTCTTTAGCATCTAAGTTGCACTAAATAGAAATCGTACATAATGGTACAGGCAAAGGATGCAGTGTAGAGAGGCAGATCCATAGGATAGTCCAAGAGACGCACTGTCAGTGGTCTTTGGACTTGACCGCTAGATGGTAAGTCTAATGGCTTCTCATCAGTGACAAGAAGTAAGAAAGCACATGCTGTTTTGAACCCGGGCAAATAAAAGGTAGCCAGAGAGGCAAGAACCCCCGTCCCCTCCCATATACTACTCTAGTTTAGAACTAAGCCATTTAAGCACAAACAGAACACATTCAGTTGTAACAAAAGCCAAAATATAACGCTCTCTTCCCAAGGAAAAAATAAACATACCAGCTTAAATAACACACTACAATCAAAACAGTGTTCGTGGAAAGTCTCTTATTTATAACTGAGTCAAAGGCAACAGTTGTTGGCCTGAAAAATGAGCACTGCTCTTGCAAAAGTATCTCGGATGCGATATTCTGCTGTAAGAACAAGCACGTGGGCTCCTTGATGTTGGCATCTGCGGGGCTTTGTTCTGGAAGCTCAGATATCTACCCAAACCCAAGTGGTTTTCTTCATGTACCCGGCAGGCTAAAGACAACTCATTTTTAAGGACGACAGCTGCTATGTTTGTTTCATGCTTGACACCAACACGCAGAACTATGACTGTATTTTACAAATTTTACAAATGTTCAGGGTCGCTATGAAGATTTACAAAGCCCTACACCCTATAGCAAATAGTAAACACTCCATAAAAACATCCTAAGTGTGTAACTAATTTGGGCAAAGAAAAAAAAACTCTGAAGTATATACAGAACTGCCACTGACTAAACGGGCAAAGACTTTCTGTTCTCCCCCACTCTTTTTTTTTTTTTTTTTTTTTTTTTGCCCCGAGAGCTCTTCTAATAGTATTTATCTTCACTCTAATCCCTGTTTCTCCAAGTCATAGCTTTGCACTGAAATATTCAGCAATAAACACAAAGGAAATAAAAGAGCAATGCAGAATGCTGGACATGGAAGAGACCTCACAATTCCTGAGGCAAAACCTCTTCAAAGTGCAATCCTCCTTGCGAACAAATCTACACCTTTCGCTCAGTAGGGCTGATGAAGAATTCCAAGAGGAGATGTATGCTGTTCTATGTCAAGGCTCGTTCTATTCCCAGGACCTCTTCCTTCCCAGAGGACAACACGGCGGAGGTGTAACCATCCAGGATCAGCCTAATGTTTGTTCCTGGAGGGCACAGTTTCTCTTCCCCAGGTTTATCCAGGACTGGGCAAAAGGCAGTGGGTCAGGGCCCACTCCTAATTCCTCCCTGTCTTGCAGGTAGCTAAGCACGTGTCCTTTCCTGAGTTCCAGAAGAAGAAGATAAAACTGGTCGATCGTTTGTGATTTTCTAAGCCTGGACATTTCTCAAAGGAGATCCTGAATTCGAATTCTGACGCCAGATGGAACAAAAGACGGGGGATACGTTTGGTCGTATGTTTCAGATTCTCAAGGAGGACAGAGCAACATAGGTTGTTTGTTGGTTTGTCTTTTGAGAGGACAAGTCTGATTTATCTTAAAGTATGTCGTGATGTGTGTGCGCATGTGCCCCGCACCTGCATGCATGTCTGAGGGAAGAGAGGGAGAGACTGGAGACTGAGCAAATGGGAAAAAGTATATTATATATGAAAAGTTAGCGCTCTCTCTAAATTGTGGACTTGAGTCCTCTAAATTTTCTTATCAGACTTCTCTCAAATTAGTATTTTAAGACGCTCCCCCTCTTAATAGTCATCTGGTTTTACTTGAACAGCTTCAAGGTATATTTAATTAAGGCGTGTATCACAGAAAAGTTATTCTCCTCAGTTGGACAAAAATAGCAACAAGGTATGTGCTATCTGCCTTACTGGAAAAAAAAAATCTGAATATAGGAGAAAACCCGACTTTCCCTTTGCTTGTATAATGGCAGAATGCCTTCAATAAATTGTGCTTTATTGACTTATCTGTTCACTCTGAGTGTTTGAGACATAATCTTTGCTAAAGACCCTGTGATCCGTGGTTATGGTTCTATTTCTCCACATTGGGTAGGATTTTATTGATATATATGCTGTTTTCAGTTAATATTGGTGGGCAGCAATGACCTCCAGTGGATTCATGGGCAAATAGCAACTGGGTTTTTCAAGAATGCTAATTTTCAAAGCGTTTCCACCCTTTAGACCTTTTGGAGATTGATGGCTTAACAGATGAACTTTTTAAACTTTTTAAAAATCATTTATGTATTTCTTAGTTTTCGAATGAAATTGCAAGTCATTACAAGTTATCCACACTTGGACTTTCTTAATTATATACCCTATAATCTAACTTTGAAAACTGCAACGAATATTTCAAGTAAATATTTAAATAAATATTCATAATTGTTTTCATGTGAAATTCGCTTGCTTTTCATTTTTATTTAAATGAAAAGTCTCAACAAAACTTCATACTTTAGAAAGGCAATCACTAATTAAAAAGGAGAAGGAAAGACTTCAAGAAATTAGCACTCTCGAAAATAAAAACTTTGATACTATTTATAAAGCGAAAAGCATTCTAGACATCTTGGGAGTTAAGTGAATTTGTGAAACAATTTTCTTATTTGCTAACATAAAATAGGGAAATTTGGTATTTGAGAGCAATATGCTTTAACATTTTTAAAATAATAAACCTATGTTTCTGGAGTATATTTTATATTTCAGGGAAGATTATTTAGAAAGCATAAAATTTCAGTTTTAATAGAGCTTCGGTACTGTAATATCTTCATTTTTGGCTTGTGAGATAATAAATTATTCATAAACGCATTATCGCCATCTTAAAGCATGACATAAGCATTAAGACATTTTTAAAGTTGTTTTTTTTTTTTTTCTGAAAATGGACAAGATGTATTAACAGAAGCTGCTTTCAAATCTTTACTAGACAATCTGTAGAGGAAAAAAAAGAATATACTTTTTTCTACCACAAGAGGGCAGCAAAAACTTTTTCAGTTAGATTTCTAACTGTAACTTCATCTTTTTTGGCATTTTTTTTTTTTTTAATATATATCTTTTTCAGAAGTTACCTTAACTTCACTCTTTATGCAATGGAGTGAAATTAAAGGACGTGTTTTCATCATGAAACCTAACTATAGTGAATGGGACTGAATGAATGTTTTATGAAGGGCACGAGCCTCAAGGTGACCACGGTTTTTCTTTCATGGTTTACAATAATTACAACACATCTGCTTCATAAAATACATAGCTTAGATATTAACACGAGAGTTCTTAAAAAGTACAGACAGCTCATATGAGAACAGTAAAGTACTGGATATTCTGTATATTTTACATCGTGGTGGGAAGATAGAATTCAGATTAAAATATATATTTCTTTCCATGCTTATGAAAATCTCTGATTTTTCACCAAAATTCCAATAATCCTAAGTCTTCCAAGGGTAAAATAATAATTGCCAAGGAAAAGCAGCCAAGTACTCAAAACTACAGCTATGGTCACTTTTTGGTAAATACAGCGGGAAGCCACTGAGGAATACACTTGCTTCGAAAAATCAGTTAATTCTATGAGATTTTTAAGCAGTCAAATGAGTATGTAGAATAATTTATCATAATACCTTCACAGTCATTTCTGTGTTACAGAACTCTTTAAAGAAGGTGAATGGTTTCTCTTCGGTGTTGCTGTTCTTGTCCTGTTTGATTTTGGTTGCAAACAGAAATTCTCCGGAAGCCAGCACATGGATTCACCCCCCTCAGGAGTCCAGGGTGTGTCTGGGCAGGCGATAGTGCTCAGCTTTGGGACGCAGCTTCTTTTCCTGTGGGTTGGCATATTTCCACTTGGAAGGAGACATTTTAAGCTTTTTCCTCTTCTTGTCTGTGCACCAGACCTTTTCACAGTATTCTTCCACTCTCTGGAAGTTGCTGTAACCAATCAGCTGCAAGAATTCCTTATACCAGGGTTTCGCCCCGTGTGGGATGCTACTCTGGACTGGACAGGGCATCTTGTGAGGCCCATCCTCTTCATAGTCTTTGTGAAACATTTCCTCTACCCTCTCCTCTTCCACTACCTCCAAGGTAATTTTGCGGACGGTATGGACAAAACCGTGCTCTACTGTCTGGCAAAAATAGGTCCCAGCATCCATTTTGCGAACCCTGAGGAAGAGTAAACCGAGGTCCATCTTAACCACTCTGTCATCTGTCTTCACCTGCAAGAACAAGAAAATTAATGGCACTAGAATATTATCCAGGAGAGAAGACCAACCTAAAAACTCTTTCACTGTCTTGAGTCTTTCTAAATTTTTCTGATCCCATGATGAAATCCTGAGAGTCCTAGATGTAGCTGAGCGAGCGAGCGAGCGAGGACAAGTTAAATCAGATGTGTGCATGTTGAAGTTTCTTACATTTGAGATCACTTCATACTGATGATTTTAAGGTCATTTCACATCGGTATTATTAAGAGCAGAGTGAGAGAGGTTTCTCCCTAATGATTTCACTTAATCATTAGAAAAAACCATCTAGTTCAGAACAGCACTCAAAATGAGAGGGCAGATCTGTCGAGTTGATTTAACTTTTTCTTAGCAGACAGCACAAATGCCATTTCTTACATTGTTTGTTCAGGGGTTCTTATCCTTCCAGATCATAAAGACTAGTGTCTCTCTAAGGACCTCTGTTAAGAGATCTGGGATACCTTCACTCTCTTTCCTAATGAAGCAAGAAAAAAAAAAATTCGCCCATCCATTAATGAAGTGAGGACTCCTTATATTTCTACAAGGCTTTCTATGCAACAGAGACTTAAAAATAAGCCAGAAAAACCCATAATCTGCTCTGAAGAATCTCACGCTCCAGTAAATATTAATATTGCACGTAACTTCAGTGCTCACATACCCTTTTATGTCTGTGACATAATAAATTACGCACATTACCTCTATAAATAAATACAACTCAAGGTAAGAAGAGCACAAAAAGGCTTTTGAAAAATACACCTCATATGATAAACAGCGAGTCTATGATTTGGCCTCAGACAAAGCTACACTCAAATACTTGCACCACTATCTACTAATTGTGTGATCTAAGGCATTTATGTATATTCTCTGCCTTAGTTTTCTTCCTAAAAATGGAGATAAGCCTACTGTCACCCTGACGATTGCTGTAAAATTTAAATAAAACAACCTAAGTGGAGCACTTGGTATGGTGCTATCGGTACCTACCTCTCCCTTTCCTATGTATAGTCCTCCAGCTAAAAACGAAGCGGGATGTGTTTTCAGATGGCCTAGGATCATGCCATGGGGGCTATAAAGGGGATTCCCACCACACTGGCTAATCTGGCCCTTGAGAATACACAACGGAAGCAATATTCACCTTTGCCAAGACAAAAGGCACAGACTAACCAACCACAACCACTCTGGCAGTCACGGCCATTAAAACAAGCAAGGTTTGGTCCCAGGGGCAGGTCTTGGCCAGGCCTGCTGGGTTCGGCTCTCCTGAGTCCTGATCAGATGCAGCATGGCTAAAGTTGCAGTGTGGACAACACATGAGTGTATCTAATTATGTAACGATACAATATGTGAACAGTGGCAAAATGGCATTGGCAGTGTCCTAAGACACTGCATCTCACATGGGCACGTTATGACAAATTATGAAGCTTTCAGAGTTCTCTTTTTTTTCTTTTTCCAGCCATGTGAGGTGAATTAATTCCTCGGCAGCTCCATAGTGACATCATTGAATGAAGGGACTCCATAATTCCCTGACAGGGGCTTCCCCTGACTTGGTGGGACCACGTTCAAGTAGGCAGAATGCTAGAGCCATTAACTCAAGAAATTCCCTGGCGAGGAATTGGGAAGAGCTGTTGAACCAAAACCATCGTCACTACAACAAACAACGGCTTATCTGTTGACAGGTTTTGCTGAGGAGGTACCCCGGACACCTGCCACAGGCAGGAACTCAAATGACTCGGTGTTCCTGCTCATGTTCACCACTACTTTCTCCATAAATTTATCACATATCTTGGACTCTAAAGCTCAGCCCCCAATGTGTTTAAACTTGTGGCTGCATACAACATAGGGCATCTATCTGCCTTCTTAAACCCGTTTTTGTTTTGTTTCTTTTTCCTGGCTGGTACATGCCATTTTACCGTCCTGGTTCTCTGCTTGGTTCCTTCTTGGTCTCTTCTGTAGATTTCTCCTTCACTCTAAGGCACAGTCCTCCATCCTTCCCGGATCTCACGTTTTACTAGTCTTTTTTTTTTTTTTTTAAGATTTTATTTATTTGACAGAGAGAAACACAGCGAGAGAGGGAACACAAACAGAGGGAATGGTAGCGGGAGAAGCAGGCTTCCTGCTAAGCAAGGAGCCCGATGTGGGGCTCGATCCCAGGACCCTGGGATCATGACCTGAGCCGAAGGCAGACGCTTAACGACTGAGCCACCCAGGTGCCCCCCGGATCTCATGTTTTATTTGCATACATTTGGTAACTCATCTATTCCCTCCTTTCAATGAGCTTCCCTAAGACGGTGTATCTTACGCATAGATCATCCATGTTTCGTGCTTCCTGTTAATTACAGAACACTGACTGAAACTTACACGAGCCTTCATTATTTACAATCCGGTGTCTTTACTAACTTCCTTACTCCTGACAGTCACATTCTTCTTCTTCTAGTCCCTCTGTCCTCATGTATTGCTCTACATCTTTCTCACTGTTACATGCGCATATCCGCTAAATTACAAATTCCCATCAACATTTTTTCTGCGGCGATGGTGGGAAAACATTCATTCCATTTCACTATTTTCCCACAGTGTTAGAGTCTCATACTTTGTGACCGATTCTTTGACCTTACCTCATGGGAGGCTCCTCCCAAACCTTCCTTCTTTCTCTATTATGCCCAGCTTGGTTCTGTTTCACGACCATGCTGTTGTACCTGTCTGGAGGGACTTCCCTACTGCTGGTTCCACACTGGAAAAGGCTGAATTAAAACATCATCTCTGCAAACAGGCCTCGCTCACACCCCTGTAAGAATGTCCTCCTTCCCTTATTACCATCATGTTGCCTGTTAATCTGTCAACTGAGCACGCAATATTACCTGCAAAAAATAACAAGTCCTTCAAGCAATTTTCTTTTGATGGGTACCTTTCCCTTTTCTTTCAACAAATGAGTAGTATTTTACCCTGCCTCAAATTTTACTTCCTTTTGTCATGCTCCTTATCCATATCCTGCCCTTCTAAATCCATACCCCTAAACAGAGTACTCTAGTGCTCCTCAAGGGTTGGTGGAATAGGTACATTTCTGGATGGAGATCAATGAGTATTCTGTAAAGACGTCTTTGATTATTGTGTTTAATTTTCATGATAATCATGGAAATTAATAAACTATATTTGGGATCATGGGGAAGACCGACTTCATCGTCGGTACTGCTGTTTATCATATAGACCCTGAACCATTTTCAAAGCTTTAACAGTTTCCAGCTGCTGAGAACAAAGATGAGTGTAATATGTTAATGATACATTCCAGCCAAATGAAAACCAAACAACACCCCTATGCAGTAATGTACATAAAAAGTTTTGAAGTCACTTGTATAAAGTGTTAGGGGGATTGAGTCAGCACACGGCACAAAGTGCTGCAGGCAGCTGTTTTAAGCACACACGTACACACACGTATGTGGGAGTCTGTGTCCCACGCTGTGCACGGAGGTGCCTTATTTCAGGGGAAACAAATGGCCACATTCAATAAAGATTTCAATGACGCATAGATGTGTCTGTGTCTTGTTTGTCAATTCATTTTGTTTCTATAGCTGAAAAAAGTTACACGCATCAAGAGTGCATTCCTTAGTTCATTATTGTGAATACTGCATATATATTTTCACACAAGTTGCGCTCGCAGCCCGAGACGCTGTTTCAGTTTCAAGGGCAGATGCTGGGGGCAGCCTGTACAAACCCCACAAGCAAGTCTTCCTCTTTAGAACTCCTTCTGTTCCCGGTCCCCTGTATCGCCACTTTCTTTCTCCTCTGCATGGCTTAGTGTGGTCTTATTCTGCCTTTCCACTGGCAAACTCCTTTCTACGGGCCACCGATCCATTTTTAAAAATTTCCTTCCAAGTTGACATTTTCACTTCTTAATGAATACTTTCTTTTCAGCCCTAAAGTTCTCATCTTTCTTTTTATAACTCAATAGCATTCCCATCTGTGGCTGGTATTTATATTCCTCGTCAAATAATTTTGCCTTGCAAGTTTCATATCTTTAACCCTAAATTTCATAAGAGTAAAGGCCTATCTTTTAATTATACTGAGTATGCCATAATGAGTGGAGTACTCAGAACACAGTGAAAATGAGAACTTATTAATTTGTTCAGAGTGTACAAGAATGCAAGGCCATGGGGTATCCCAATAAAGGTATGTCCAGAAGTGATTCACTTCTGTATAAACCCAGTAATGATTTGGACAAGGAGGAAGCAAGCATGATTTCAGGAGCAGTCAGTAACTACTGGAAAGGCCGCACTTCACAGATACATAGGAAAAGCACTTCTAGGACACTGTTTACACCTGGAAGGAATTTGCTTACAAACACCCTCACTGAATATGGTGCTTTGCTTTCTCCCTACTGTACTTCCCACGAGGGGGCAAATATGAAAATATGAAAGTCATCCAGCACAATTTCTAGCATATACCAACAATGACGGTGTTATGAAAGTGTTTTACAATAAAATAAAAAGCAAAAATGAAAATAAACACAAATCCTTGGCCGCTAGGTTAGGAGTGCTTCTTTTTTTTCTCAGGCAGGAACTCTTTCAAAATCAAAAACCCAATTTGAGAAACATGTGTGCATATGAAGTCCAGACAAGTTCAAAGATATGGAGGCGTGACAATTACAATGGGAACAGTCCCCCATCAATTATCTGCAAGACAGAGATAGTGCCTGTCTCAGAATGTAGGTTTCCCTCCCTGGTTACAATGAGTTGGAAATTTCAGTAATAAAAGATGTCTTAACTCCAAAATCTGGATGGTCATACACTATGTATGTTAAATCATGCTGAAAGTTAAATGTATCTTCCATAGCCTGTGAATACCTAAAAATAAAAGTGACTTAGAAATTTGTATTTGAAGTCCTTCCATGATTTAATCTTTCCACTTTAGTCCACATGGGCGCCTTCAGCAGCAAAACTTGATTACACAATTGTTTTCATCAGCTGTGCTTTCTCTACGTTGGCAGACCCGATTTCCTTGGTCAAGAAGATGATACATAATACATCACTTTATCAAATATTCTTATAGGCAATCTACAAAAATACAGTATTTCTTACTGAAAATGGTTTTAATATTCTGAGTTATAGAGATTGATTCAGTATGTTTTGTAATGTCAAATACAAAAAAAAAATAATAATTGAACAAAGAACCCAGCACATCTGGAAGCTGGTCAGGAAGAAGCAGTGATTTCCATGTGTATCAACCATATGGGTCCACGCTTTTCACAGGAAAAGGAAAGACATAGGCCCTGAACTGGTTTCTTTCAGAAAAAATCTAACACTGAAATTAGTTTTACTCAAGAAATAAAGACCGATAATTTATATATTTGTTTACCTGGCCTACCTTCAATAAAAAAAAAAAAAATCCATTGACTTATAGAAAATGTATCATGCATAACAGCAAACAAACTTCTTTTTTGAAAAAACACTTTTCAGTGTGAATCTGCTTTATGACCAAGAGGACTGCCCAATAGGAACAGGGTGAATTACTTAATAGCTCATTTAGGGAAACCTGTTACACTATATACAGAAGAAATAAAGTTGTATATATACTTCAGATTAATTAAAGATCCAAATTGGAAGACCTTTTCTAATACAAGAAGATGCTAAAAAGAAAGTTATCATAAATAAGAACTCAAAACCATACTGTGAATGTTATATTGAGAAACATCAACTATATTAAAGAGGAAATTTGGGACATTTACATTCAAGAACAAACTAATATACAGAAATGCAAAGAACTCTTGAAAGTCAAGAAAATGAAAAAATAAAAGAGAAAAGTAGGGGAAAAACATATCAAAAGGCAAATCAAAGTAGAAACCCAAATGTCTAATAAGTACACAAGTTAACGTTCAATCTTACTAGCAATTTTAGAAATACAAATGTAAACAAGACACCACCCTCTACCAGCAAGACAGGCAAAAAACAGAAAATATCAAAAACTGGTGAGAGTATGGGAAAACGGGAATCCACATAAACCAGAATTGCAGAAATGAAGGTTGTCACAAGATTAAGAATTCAGAGATTTGCACTCAGATCTGTAAGAGGTTACTTGAAGAGTTGATCCTTAAAAGATGTGGTAGTGGGAATTAATGACACCCTTGGTTCACTCTGAGGATGGATCATTCAAGAGTAATGGATCCATGCTCTGGGATGCTAAGGTGCAGTCAGAAACAATGAAATAGAGACACAAAAAGCCACAGTGATAAGCCATGAAACACAGTGTTGAGTTATAAAGAGAAGCAGAATAGGTTCTAGAACTCAATAGATTTATTTTTACAGTTCACAGGTACTCAAAATGTTACGTATTTGTTCAATATAGTGCAAATGATGTAGTATTGGACTTACTCCAATGATTACAGTGCATGCATATGGGGGAGCAAACATAAAAGTGGAGAAAGGTGGTCCAGGAAAAGTGAAGTCAAACAAGAAAGGAGATTTGTTTGAACCCGTTATGACAACGTGCCATGAACTAAGTTATATGCTTATGATGATTGTCTTGGTTTGGCAACCAATAAACTACGTCTGTAAGACCTGTTCAAGCTCTAGTATACCATAATCACACAATTTTAGAAATAATGCTGCAAACACACAAACGGCAGTGTAAGGGTAGTGTTTTACTAAAAATTGCCATATGGAAGAACACCGGGATAATCAGGATGAAGGGAAAATAAGAGGAAGGGCTGAAAGAAAGATAATGTTTGAACACAAAAATGCATGCCATAAGGAACTGAACAACTCCTCTACTTGGAGTACAAAGTCAACACTAAGTTGCCTGGTGACTGAAGTAAAGAGGGAAGTATGCTAAACTCTAAGGTCCAAATGACCCCAAATTATATTTTTAAAGTTATTCCTTATCGTAGGGAATATAGTCAATGATACTGTAATAGCCTTGTCTGGTGAAGGCAGCAGCTACACTTGTGGGGGGCAAAGCACAGTGTCTACAGAAGTCGAATCACTGTGTCGCACACCTGAAAATAATGTAACATGGTGTGTGGACTATACTCAAATAAAAAAATATCATAACAAAGTTACTCTCTACGACAAGAACATCTTTCCCCGGCACTGAGGCCTGAGGAAAAAAATCTCTTCTGGGTTTTCATAAAATGAGATACAGGCATCCAAACGATAGCACTATGCTAAATACTCTCTCTTAAGGTCACATCTCAAGGTCAAGACAAGATGCCCAAGTACAGATCAATCTGAGCTACTCTACGGGACTCACACAATGTGGTATGGATATACAATTCTAGGCGGATACATTTTTTTATTATCTAGAAGACCATAGGAACTATAATTAATCCTGGAACCAGGGGTATTAAATTGAAGAGAATTCATATTTTTGATATTGCTGAACGTCCGCTGTGTGTCTGACACTGAGCTTGCAGATTTACCATGTTACATTGTTTAATCAGATGCCCGGTATCAGAGTGAGGGATAAAACACAGGTCTGTGTCTGATTCCATAGATCTGGGAATACATATTTAATTTTCAAAGATGTTCAGTATTGTCTTGGAAAATTGACCATAGAGAGTTCTATCTAAACCACCAGATCCAGTTCTAACCTTATGATCAAAATACTGCTCTGTATTTTCCACTTATAGGAACTGTGAAGTTAAAAAAAAAAAAGAAGAAAGAAATTAATGGGCTATACTGCTAATTACTCCAGAAATAAAATATGGGACAAATGACATTATAAACATATGCTCATCAAGGCTGAAAATGTAAATTATGAAAATCTACTTGTAAAGAATTGTTAGCTTAGAAAAGATGAGTGGAATTTTTTTTAAAGACTGAAATAGAAACAACAAAACTACTAAGCAGATGTTTCAAATGAGGCAGAGTTCATGCACTTTATGTTATGATAACAAGAAAAACAAATAATATTCATGTGGAACAAACCTCATGCTTTCAGTACATGTGTAAAAGACAATATCGTAAACTTATGGCTGTCATTGATCTCTTAGGCTTTCTGTCATGGGTTAGCATTGGGAAGGTAAAAAAATCCAGATTGTCTAGCAAATAACATCGTACAATAAGGATGACGTTTTCCTTCATAATTCTTCTAGTTTTGATGAAGTACTAAGTCTGCAACATTAAAAGATGTAACTTATACACTCCATTTTTCTTTTGTTTTTACAAGAGAAGCTGTCTCCACAATGCACTGAATCATCAATAAAATTATGTTTTACTTAAAGCTGTGCAAATTCTGCATGGATGCAATGAGCTCTGAGTTATCTAGAAGGAACTGCTGATTGACAAGTTAACCATACCTCTTAGATTTCTCAGCAGTATTTAAATGACTTTGATGAATTCATCCTACTTAGTAGGTGGTCTGAGAGCAGAGTTAAAAGTGACAACTTTTGGCATCCAGTTTTAAAAAAAAAGAATTCAGAGAGTGGGGTGAAATTGAAGTCTTGGAGTTTTGATGTCAACTTACATTCTCTCTTGGATTTTCTATAATAAACATTCACATTTGTGCATTATTTAAGAAGTCTGTACAATACATACAATCAGCTATTTCAAAATGAAATATTTTATTTTTAAGACACACAAGCGCACACAGAAATATTTTCCCTTAAATAAAGAATCCACAATGGAAAGATCAATGAGGATCAGGGGAAAATGAAACTTTCATGCTTACCAAAGGCTAAAAAGTATGTTGCTGGTCTTATGGACCAGCAACTTACTTGCCTGCCTTATATCACTTTGGAGAATATTTTCTGTGTTTTGGGATTGCCCCCCAATTTCCACACTGGGGGTTTGTGTATGTTAATTCAACTCTTTCCTGGAACTCAACCTTATTTACAGTATCTTTGGGATACACAATGGTTTTGTCAGTAAAGGACTAAAGAATAAAGTCCAAAAGAGCACACTCCAAAAAATTATTCATATTGCTTGGTTTTACTGAAAACTCATTCTAATGAAATTATAGTGCCCAGCACAAAGTGAGGGCTTGGTTATTAACGAAAAAGATTTTTTTCCTCCAAAACACACAGATATTTTTCACAATAATACTCATTTAATAAAGCTTCACTCTACCTTCAATCAAAGGCCAACAAACTTCCTGTAAAGAGTGATACAATAAAGGGTTTTGGGCTTAGCAGTTCATATGGTCTCTCCTATAACTACTCAACTTTGTGGTTATAGGATAGAAACATCCACAGACACTAGGTAAACAAATGGGTGTGGCTCTTTTCAAATAAAATTTTATTTACAAAAGAGGTGGAGGGCCAGACTTGGCCTTCAAGTTGTAGTTTGCAACTTCTACTTTAAAGTACTGTCAGGTTCAAAGAAATACTCTTATTTTCAGGTTAAAATCATGTACTCCAAACTTACAACATTCAAAATGAGTATTATAATTAAGGTAAAAAGTTATTTACTAATCATGTGAGGACCTTGACGAA
This sequence comes from Procyon lotor, assembly GCA_028646535.1. Lineage (NCBI taxonomy): Eukaryota > Metazoa > Chordata > Mammalia > Carnivora > Procyonidae > Procyon > Procyon lotor. The sequence continues at coordinate 67,724,124 of CM053614.1, read as the reverse complement.
ACTATGGTTTTCTTTACTGTGATAACTGAGAAGTACACACAGTGAACTAATAAACATTTAAATCTAGCAACAAATACATATGTAAATTTTCCTTTGTTTCCTTAAGTTTTAACATGTAGTCCGTGTGCACTTTGGAGAAAGAGAAATGCACCGAGAAATACTTTAATTGTCCAACCAAGTGACCTAACAAGTATGAACTCCTTTCTTTTGGAATGTTACTCAAGATTAAATTTTTGCAATTATTTTGGAAGCTTATAAATTCATAGCATTTATAAGCCTGAGAATTCATAAACAAGGGTGTATCACTTTAGGTGATTTAGTTATAACAGTTTTGTCCTCTGCGATCACAAATATATAATTTATATATCCTTATATAGGTAAGGAAGCTTTGAACTAGTATTCGGATTTAAATAATCATAGATAAGGAATTTGGAACAGCTAAACTTGGATTTTGTGGATGAAATTATCTTCCTTAGCCACATTCATAAAATATTTTTTTTCCTAATTCAGACAACGGGGGGTTTTTCTCTTCCTGTCTGAAATTCACCCCTTAACTTTCATCTCTAATTAGGTTCTCTCTCATAAGCTTTTTATCTTGTTAATCAATTAGCTGTACATTCTCCTCTTGATGGCTTCTTCCCTTCAACCTATAAATATGACCAAGTCACCTTCTTTCTTAAGTCAAAAAAAACCCCACAAGTTTTCTCTCTTGTCTCCCTCTGTTGACCTCTCTCTTTCTCCTTCAAACCTTTAGGTAAAATACACTACACTAGTTGTTCCTAATTCCCCACAGCCTCCTTCATCACTTAACCTATCACCAGAGGGCTCCTAGCTGAACCATCCCACTGAACACATTCTCAGGGAACACGAGATACTTAGTTTCTGAAAATTTCACAGGGTTTATGACTTTATCCTGACCCAGGTCCTCTTCCCTGAGATCAATTACTTCACACTCCCTGGACTCCGCGGTGTCCACTTACTTAAGCTATACTACGCTGAAAGTACTTACCAGTGTCATAACTTGGCATCAATTATTTAAACTCCTCCCTGTGATGCACACAGTATTGCTAACTACTTCAGAGAACTGTTGAAGGTTTTAAATAAGTTACTACACATCAGGCACTTAGAATAGTACAGGGCACCTGGTAGGCCCTAAATGAAGGCAAACTATAATTACTGTTTTTCTGTTTTCACCTTATCTTTTAGAACTTATCCTCTGATTTTTCCTTAGATGGGGTTCCTTTCCCCTTTGTTTCTAGGCTTGGTTCACAATGCTTCTTATTTACTCATTCTCCAAGGTAAGTTATGGCAGTTGGAGGCATCATGACACAGTGACTAAAGGCCTAAAATTGAAACCAGAGTATCTGGTCACAAATTCAGACTGATTTCATAGGCTGTGTGATAATGCAAGTAATTCAATCACTTTGTGCTTCAGTTTCTTTATTAAGTGGGGGCAATAATAGTTTCTACTTCATAAGGCTGTTGCGATGATTAAAAGTATTAATACTACTTAAAATTCTTAGGACAGTGCCTGGCTCACAGGAAATGATATTTAAGTATTGATTGCTGCTATACTATTCTTATTTTTATTACCTCCATCAATTTAATTACTACCTCTCTGCTGACGTCTCTCACATATCTCTGGCCATTCCAGATCTGTCTTTTGAATTTTATATTCCTGAACATATGCTTACTCAAGGAAAGCTCCACCTAAATGCTTTACAGAAGACTCCAGTTGGACACGGCCAAAACAACCCAACATTTTTCTCCTAAACCTTCCTAAACATTCTCCCTGTAGATCACGTTACTGAACCATCAACTACACAACTACCCAAACCAAGAACATGCAATTCATTTTTGATTGCTTCTCTTTTATCTCAAAAATCAAACGCACTCCACGTTCTCTCATAAAAATGAAAACTGTCTTCTCCCCTTCTAACACCATTGTTTAGTTCCTCTCAAAAATCTTCCACTTGACTACTGAAATACCTTCTTAAATAGTCTTCTTGATACCTGCTTATCCTCAAAGCCTATGTGAAAGTTTCTAGAGTAATGTCTAAGGTGTTTTCATGGCTTATAAATAAAGTGAAGTGGTCCCTTGACCTATCCACTCATTTTTGCATCCTTATTTCCAGCCATAGATCTACACATACCATGTTGTTTCTTGTCCCCACACATGGGCTTATCCCATTCTCTGTGGTAGTTAACTTCTACTCATCCATTAAAACCTGGCTCACATGTCACCTGTGCCTTGAATCGTTTCCTGATGGTCCATCATGCAACCTCCATATCCAACATGCTGGTGGACACTTTTCTTGAAGTTTCAACATAACTCTAATGAACACAATACACTATAATTATCTGTTGACATTCTTGTATTCACTGTCAGATCATAGGCTTCTAAAGGGAGAAGGGTATGAGTTATTCACCACCTACTAATGTACCTTCTGAGTACTTACTGCATTCAAAACACTAATTGCAGACACTTAAAGAGAGATGAGAGCAGAAGGCTGAAAAAGTATTCCACCTGAGAAGTTGAACAGCCTTCACAATTCTCAATAAGAACAGAGAGCATATGCAAATCACATTGCTGTTATGTGTATGAGGCAGTCACAAGCACATCATTTGACCTTGAAGGTAAAGGGCACATACAGAGTTAATGTATCAGTGAACATAAGGATTTACGTCCCTATCACCTCAATGATCACCTGCTTCTGCCTTTCTCTCTACCTCCACATACTATATTCTTAATAGATCCTTTATAAACCAAATTTTGATCACGTCATGGCTCTGCTGGAAACTATCCAAAGGTTATCCATTTAAGTCAGAGCAAACAACAAAGCCCTTTTGTAAGGGCCTACAAAGCCCTACATGAGCTGGTCCTTTCCCTCACTCTTCGACTCATAGTTTATTAGTGTTCCTTTTGCTCATTCCCTTCTGGCGACACTGCCCTTCACTCTAGGGTTCCTTGAATATGTCAGAGGCACTCCCATCTCAAGGGTCTTTACATCAACTGTTCCCACAATCCAGAAAGTACTCCAATACCAGCATCTAGCCTACCACCTCAGTTCTTTCAAGTCCTTCTCAAATGTCACTGAGTTGGTGACCCTCTTAATTAAGACTTTCCATGAACACCCCTTTAAAACTCTCCCTGTAGGTAATCTCTCTTGGACTTTTCTTCTCATTATCTGATACATTAAATATGGTTCTTACTTAGTTGTACTATCATCAACACCATCATCTTCCTCTGTTTTCCAGAGGAAAGCAGGACATACTGGGTGCTCAATAGATAAGTTGCCAAATAATTAATGAAGCATTATTTTGATGAAAAACCCAAAAAAAGAGGTAGAATGCTCTTAGTTTTCTATTCACATAGCCTCAAATGAGAGAGGACATTTAATTTGCTACAGAATACTTCTTTACCAATTCTTCTTCTACTCTTATAGATTAGAAGCCTGGAAGGGCAATTGAGAATGGAAACACACTGATGTATACCTTGTATAATAAGGATTCATGGTATCTGTGCTTAGTGTGGAAACTGCTCAAATAACAGGTAATTCTTAAAATCTCAACGTCAAAAAATGGGCAGAAAGGCATGAACAGACACTTCTCTAAAAAGGACATACAAATGGCTAATAGACACGTGAAAAAATGTTCATCATCATTAGCCATCAGGGAAATTCAAGTCAAAACCACATTGCGATACCATGTTACACCAGTTAGAATGGCAAAAATGGACAAGGCAAGAAACAACAAGTGTTGGAGAAGCTGTGGAGAAAGGGGAATGTTCTTACGCCGTTGGTGGGAATGCAAGTTGGTGCAGCCACTTTGGAAAACAGTGTGGAGGCTCCTCAAAAAATTAAAAATAGAGCTGCCCTATGACCCAGCAACTGCACTACTGGGTATTTACCCCAAAGATACAGAGGTAGTGAAAAGAAGGGCCATATGCACCTCAATGTTCATAACAGCAATGTCCACAATAGCCAAACTGTGAAAAGAGCTGAGATGCACTTTAACAGATGAATGAATAAAGATGTGGTCCCTATGTACTATGGAATATTCCTCAGCCATCAGAAAGGATGAATACCCAACTTCTCCATCAACATGGATGGGACTGGAAGAGATTATGCTGAGTGAAATAACCCAAGCAGAGAAAGTCAATTATCATGTGGTTTCACTTATTTGAAGAACATAAGGAATAGCATGGAGGACATTAGGAGAAGGAAAGGACAAACGAAGGAGGGGAATCGGAAGGGGAGATGAACCATGGGAGACTATGGACTCTGGAAAACCAATGGAGAGCTTTAGAAGGGAGTGGGGAGGAGGGGCTGGGTGAGCCTGGTGGTGGGTATTAGGGAGGGCACAGATTGCACGGAGCACTGGGTGTTATACGCAAACAATGAATCATGGGACACAACATCAAAAACTAATGATGTACTGTATGGTGACTAACATAATTTAAAAAAAAAAAGCACATTCATGTTGGTGTGCAAAAAAATAAATAGAAAGAAAGAAAGAAAGAAAGAAAGAAAGAAAGAAAGAAAGAAAGAAAGAAAGAAAGAAAGAAAGAAAGAACAGGACACAATACCAAAAAAAAAGTAAATAAATAAACATGAGGACTACTGTTCTTGCCCCCAAAGCTGAAGCAGCATGCTTCACTGAAGTTTGATAAAAAATATATAGATAAGAATCAAGAAGATACCAGGACCATTTTTCAGAAGTCAAATTCCAGAACCATGGCTGGAAATGGTTTTCCATTTGCTACAATGTCCCAAAGCACCTGAAGCTGTATTTGGGTTTTCGATTTCAGAAGGCTGTGTGGTTTAGTACAGAGAACACAGACATGAGGATTTGAGTCAACTTGACTAACTGTCAGTAACCAGATGATTGGTTTTTGTGATTAGACATTCTGTGTCTCGATTATGTCACCCGTAAATCAGGTTTTGAAATAAAATGGTATATTCTATAAAATGCACACAGCAAATGACAATGACTACATGTGGAGTCAGGAATAGCAGTTCCAATCTCCGGTCTGTCACAGACTGAGTTTAGGACCTATACCTCCCTCAGTCTTCATTTCCACATTCGGAAGAAGAGGTCCATGACACTGAATGTGCATTTGTGTGATGTCAGGACAGTAAGGTAAGGCACCTACCGACTGCTGCAGCTTCTGTGTGGTAAATGCACACAGGGAGCAACAGCCTTATCCATAAAGTCCCTTCTATTAAAATCCTTTCCCTCCAGGTATCACAACAACTGAGGCACATCCTAACTAAGGTCATTGAGCCAAGGGAAAACATTCCCTTAAGAATTACCTACAAAACAGGCTTTCAGTAAACATTTGTGGAATTAATAAAATGTACAGAGGTCGTGTTTCATACAGGGTATTTAAGAAGGCAGGAGACCTTAAAGTGCCTATTCGAGAGAAGAATTTAGAATCCGGTTTAGAAACTAGATAAATGAATCTGGAGATGCGTTCTAGCAATTTAGCTATGTAGCATTTCAAAAGCTTTATGTGAGCTACATTTTATTCACCTGAATATGTGCTTTTCAGAGAATTCCACAGGGCTGAGTTTGGATTTTCAGGCAAAAGCTCCAGACTCAAAAATTTCAGTTCCATAAAAGTGTGTGTGTGTGTGTGTGTGTGTGTGTGTGTGTGTGTGTGTGTGTGTGTGTGTGACAACCAAAATTTTTTTTACAAAGACTATGGTCTGACGACAAATTAATAACTTATGGGGGCACCTAAGTGGCTCAGTGGGTTAAAGCCTCTGCCTTCAGCTGAGGTCATGATCTCAGGGTCCTGGGATCGAGCCCATCAGGCTCTCTGCTCAGCGGGGAGCCTGCTTCCCCGCCCCCCGCCTGCCTCTCTGCCTAGTTGTGATCTCTCCCTCTCTGTCAGGTGAATAAATAAAATCTTTTAAAAAAAACTAATGACTTACAGCTAAAAGTGTCTTGTGATGAACCCTGCTGGCTACTGTCCAGGAATGTGTTAAAAGCATTTCCATACAAGAAATGGAGTGGATGAACTTCAGTATCTTATACGATGGTCAAGATACGATAATAAAATAATTTTCTGTCCACAGTAACTATAATAAAACTGGTCTTTTAAAAAATGATCTTAAAAAGAAAATTCTAAAAGCTCCAAAATAAGACTCTCAAAGAACTTTAAGACAAACTCTAAAAGGACCCACAATCAAAGTCATTCTGCTCTGTGCATTCAGCAAACACATCCCCCTTTTTATGACGTCAGCAATTTTGTGTTTTGTTCTAGATTCTGAGTCAATCAATATATATTGCTACGTCTACAGAAACCAAGGATTATATGATGACAACACCTAATAATGCATGGCATAAATTCAAAATTTCAAGTATCAGTAGATAGATCAGTCATGGAAATTTGAAAAACAGAAACTAAAATTTGGGAAAAGGAGAAGCAGATTACATCAACAATAGGAGAAAGAAGCTTATAATTGAACATTGATGGATGCAGCATGTCAAAATGATTTGGTAAAGATTTCCAAATGAGGCAGATTATAGTGGCTTTCAAATTAGAACCAGAACATACTGATGGAAGAAAATCACTGATGAAAGAAAGACCTCTCTGGCTTCTGAAGCCATTCAATGAGAGGAGCTATAGAATATTCCTGGGTCCTCTCCTGCCAAGTGAGTTATGACAGAATTTAAAAATCAATTTCATATCAGATCTGTGGAATGGAAAATACTTCAGTACTAAATCAACAATGTACTTTAGTGCAATATGCTGTAACATTTTGGACACATGTTTATTCTTATGATGTCATGAAAATTTAGGAGAATTTTCCTGTCCTTGATTGCCTTTCTAGATTATCTCTAACAGTCTTTTGAGTGCCTTCCTCTGTAATAACCATTCCGAGAAACTGGGATTTATAAATTTATTCCTCTCCTAAAATGTACTGCATGATTTTGGGCCAAAAACACGTTGCATTTTTAGTTTCACAATAGGTTAAACAAAAAAGGCATAAAAAATCAGTGTGCTCTACATTTGGAATCTACAGTTGATGGCTTCATTGATTCCCTCTCTACCCACTGTGAACCTATTAGCTCGTCGTCCCTGGGTCCTATGGCAGGCGTCTTAATGTTTTTTTCCCTATTCAATTTACAACCTTCTTTTTACCAAGAAACATTTTGCTAGCAGTCACCAAGATCTATTTCCCTTTAATTAACCAAATTTCACTCTTACTCTTTTTCTAACTTCACTTTTGTGAAAATTGAGTTCAAAGCCCACATTAGCATCCATAATGTTTTACCTGCCTTTACTATCGGTTTCATGCCCTTGACCTTGGCCAATATACAGCCAGATCCCTAGACTCTCATAAAAGTTTATCCAATAACTGCCTCCAGGCTATCCCTTATGTGTGCTTTAAGTTGCTTCCTGTTCTTCCATCCATCGATAAAAGGAGCACAAATGAGTCTTCTCTCATTATTTAGATAATAGAAATATAATCCCCACCACTAAACCTACTTAAAAGGACAAACAAACTGATGCCTTTCTTTTGTTCCCAGTGGACACTAATGGAACCCCTGTGGCAAAGTTCCATGTATGACTCAACTGCTTTATCAAACAATTGGTTTAATGTTGCTGTTGTTTTAATTCTATTATCCATGTGCCTAAGATGCATGGGTTAATGGTGTTTAAATCTGTTACTTTTCTAGAACACTGCCTTGGGTGATACAATTTAAGACAATCATTTTGACAACATGATACTAAAATCATGAAGCTCTGAGTACCTACTGAATAAAAAACCAATTTTCAGAATCCAAATTTATACATACACATATACATGCATATAGAATTTATTTATATGTGTATATATTTTTATTTAACACTTAATAAACGTATACATGCATTTTCTATGTATTTATATGTATATTTATACACATAAAATTTTATATATGCACATAGGTTTTTAGAGCATATATAATTATATACACATAGAAATCTATGTGTATTTAAAATTTCTTATATGTATATAAATCACACATTATAAATAAATCCACTTTTTAAATAACACATGGATAGCACAATGGACTGATTCATTTTCAAACACCAAATAAGTTATCATCTATTTACGAATCACATAGCACATGCAAGACAGCACGGTGTGAATGCACAGCTATGAATTACCTCCTCTTTCCTGGCATCACGTCCTTTCTGTACAAACCAGATAACTTTTGCTTGCAGAGATCGTGGGGTACATTCCAGCAGAGTGCTGTTGTTCTCTATGCCATAGGCCAGTCGCTCTTCAGTCTTATCCAGAGCATCCCCTGCAATATAAATATTAAAATTAACTTTAAGACTTTAACAGTAAATAATCTATTTTTAAAGATTTTATGTATTTATCTATTTGTCAGAGTGAGAAAGAGCACAAGCAGCGGGGGCAGGAAGCAGAGGGAGAAGCAGGCTCCCCACCGAGCAAGGAGCCTGATGCAGGATTCGATCCCAGGACCCTGGGATCATGACCTGAGCCCAAGGCAGATGCCTAACCGACTGAGCCACCCAGGTGTCCCAGTAAATAATATTTTTAAAAGCTTCTTCATTTAGATTATAAATCTAAATGATACAGCAAAGTGAGTATCTTTCATGACTTACTACTAATTTCCATGCAAGGCCATTTAAAGGAGATATTTAGAGATAGTTGCATACAAAATCTAGGCTTTTGAAAGTCCTGTGGGCTACAGAAATGAACAGAAGGAAGTTAATGGGAATATGGGTCCAAGGGTAGGACAGTCAAGACAGTAAGAAGGTTTGTCAGTGTTAAAAGCACAGAAAATCAGTGATGATATGAACCGACAGAGCAGGCAAGAGAAGCATCAAACATTCAAGTAAAACACAAGACAAAATTCATGGTTACCAACAAAAGCAGAAAGCAGAAATCAAGTGATATGATGCTACATAAACACAAGTGTGAGTGAGATCTTATCAAGGGACTGCACTGACCCAAATGTTAAGCTCCTACAGTAAGAATAGGGTACAACACTAAACTACGGACTTCTGATCCAGATCTTCCTCCCATCCAAGTACTAAATGGCTCGACCCTGCTTAGCTTCTGAGATTAGAGGAGATCCGAGGGTTCAAAGTGGTATGGCCGTAGAACTGATCCAGAGCTTCCTGATTATTATGTGTATCTTGGCCCAGAGAGGCTCTCACTGGACTTGAACTCAAATTTGCGTACAGACTTATCTATTTAACTGCAGTGGGGAATAAAAGCAAGTGGACAGGGCATCTGGGTGGGTCAGTCCGTTAAGCTGATGCCTTCAGCTCAGGTCATGATCCCAGGGTCCTGAGATCGAGACCGCCATCAGCATCCCTGCTCAGCAGGGAGTCTGCTTCTCCCTCTGCCTCTGCCCCTAGAACAGCTTGTGCTCTCCAGCTCACTCACTCCATTTCTCAAATAAAGTCTTAAAAAAAAATAGCAAGTGGATGTATTCATTGTGTTTTAACCAATATCAAATTCAGTAACTAGAACTTGGGATTTTTTTCCCCCTTGTGCCTGAGTCCTCCTCACTTTCAAAACTGACTCCTGCATTTTCGTAGATGAAGATCCTGCTTTCCTCTAGCCAACGTTGGCCGAGGCTTATGTCCTGCACCAAAAGCTCAGTCAGCCTTGGAGCCAGTGGACTGATGCTGTGCAACTCTGGATCGTACACGAGCACTCTTGGTCTCCCAGGCATTGTGTCTCATCTCCCTGGTACCTCCTTGTGGAACTGAGGACACCAGCTGCAGCCAGTTCCAACCACCAACACGGTGTGAACAGTCAGGACCACGGTCTTCCGTGTTGTGTGACTTCCTCACATTTGCTGAAGCAGAAATTTCCTCTCATCCTTTAGCCAGCAGACCACATACTAACTTTCTGCAAAAACTCCTGTCTACCTGATCTCTCAGCTTACCTACTCTTGTGGAAGACTTCCAAGTCTTTCACTGTATTCTATCCTGAAGCTTAGTAGGTGACTTGATACAAGTTGGACCACCCTTGATAAGAGCACCGTGGGTGGCATAATATGGTGAAGATATTCCTGGGGCTGAGATGGACAGAGAGGTCCTACAAGTCACTGTGGCATCTCGTTCCAAGATCCGTCTGTTCTGAGGTCTAATAGTAAGGTCTTCGGGGTGGTAGATAGAACTTATTTTCCTAATTAATTAAAAATTATACGTCCACATATAATTAAAATTTTGGAGTTAAAATCCACAAAATTTTAGCTTTGTGGAAGGAAAAAAGAACACTTTCAGTAACATTGCTCTATATCAATCACAAAGAAAACAAGGACCCTTTTAAGAGGTCTGCAGTTTATCTTCCCAGTACACCCCCAGTAACCCATAGCAATTGATTTTCTCTGGATTACCAACAAACTGCTGTCCAAAGCATTGCTGAGCAGCATTTCCGTGCCGAACGTCTTGTCTGCGGAACCGCCTGAAAGAAAGTAGATGCATGTAGGAGATGTTCAGATTTCCATTTTCCAGACTTTAAAATGCAGCCAACTGCATTAAGGACTCAAGCAGTATTCTGCTACCGAAAAAAATTGATCTGTCATACAAAACAAGGATAAAATGCAAGTTTCATAGATTCCCATATTTCCACTGAATGTTATTCAATGGATAAGATCTTTATAAAACTCTAAGTGTTCACATAAGTTTGAATTCTGGATCCTGACATAATTTGAGAAAGTTCTCTTTATATTTTGCTTAAAAATCTAGTGCAAACAAGAGTTCTTTCAAATGGGTGTTTGGAGTGGGAAGAGAGGTGCGCAGGAAAGATAGTGGGGTTTGAGGTAGACTATTTATTTGAATAAAAATTATAAAACTCCTACATATAATAAGGTGAATGCAAAAAGGGTAACGGTATTCGAATCCAAGTATTTTCTTCTATAGCCTTCATAGTCACATAGCACAAATACAGTTGGCAATTAAAAGAGAAACTAATGATGTATTCAACTTACTCTTTTATTCAGAGAGTATATGTAGATATTATATGCCTCTATTCAATGTGATTATGTGTTATATGAACTTAACAGGCTATATGACAAGGCTGCCCATTAGATTTAGAAACGCTTCAGTGTATTTTTATATTTTATAGATTGTTTAGATATATAACTGAAAAATAACAATGTTCTTTACCCATGGGGAAAAAATTCTATAGTACAGGTCTTGTTTTAAATTCATAAGCATCTTTCTGCAGGATTAGATAATGGAAATCATCATTATTAGCGCTGAAATTCTAAGATCAAAATCTTCAGCGTATTAATTAATTCAGATTAGAGATAAAAATAGAAGTATTACATAAAGGCAGAAAATACCATTTGCTTTTCTCAATCATGGCATTTCTTCAAGATTGAGGGAAAAACATAAGGCAGAGCAGAAGTTTTACCCCAGAGGGAGATGGCTAGGATTCCAAAGCGACAATGAAATGCTCTAATATGCAATGATAAAATCTGGAAAAAGTAACCAGATTCAAATCCCAATGCCATCACTCACATGCTGTCTGATCTCATACGTATCTTTTCTCTTGCTTGGTTCTTCCTGTACTACTTTGTAAAATGGAGTTGGTCTGACATCTAAAATTTATTCCAATGTCATTTTTTTTTCATTCTGGGCTTACCTCATGGCCTCCAAACAATGATAAAGGAACATTCAAGAGATGAAGTGCTTTCTCACATGGGAGTTCAGATCTTAGTTAACAGCTCAATACTTAAGAAACAATGGTTTCAGTATTTCCTTGTATTGAAAACTAGGGCAGACACCTATTTAGTCAATTTTTTAGAATTATGACCTGTGTGCAAAGCTGGCTTCTTCAAGATGCAGATATTACAGGTTACAAGACTTTGTCCAGAAACCCGGGATTTTATAAAGTTCAGATTAAAACTGCTGTATGAATCATTCCATTGGATAAAACTGAAAAAAGAACTTGACAAAAAAGGAGCACAAATAAAAAGTTGTATGCTTCTGTGTTATTTTATGCGAGCAGGTGCACAGCTACAGATAACTAATAGCAGCTCTGGACGAGAAATAAACTGCTCCTGTGGATTCCTTACTTCATTAAGTATTGCACTGGTATTGGGAATATAAAGTCTACTGAGCAGTAGTAAGTAAGGGAGCAGGGGTAAATCAAGGAAATGGGATATAGTTTCTACTCTGCAGAAACGCTCTCAGGTTTATTATACAAGTGAGGTGAGAATAAAGGGAGGTGAAATCGGGTAATTCTGGGTATGCAATGTGAATATTAATGCAAAATTTTGCAATGTGAATAATACGCAAAGAGTTTGTTCTAAGTCATGAAAGCTTGCATTCATCCCCCAACAAGGGTTCAGTTCATTTTATACTATCCTCATATAACTGTCTTTTATCTCAGCATTTTATTTTTTTTATTTTATTTAATTTGATTTTTTTTTTTTTTAATCTCAGCATTTTAAAAAGACTGTAAATGTTCAGGAGTTTGAGAAAGGTTAATCACAGTTGCCTTTTATTCTCAAAGTTGCCTATTTGTCTTCTCTATCTTGCCACTTAGAAACTTTTTAAGAGAACACCGGATATAGACAAACTACAAGAGCCAGGGGAAGTAAAAGACTTAGCTATATAAATTATAGTGTATTTTGGAAGACTGTTTTAAACAAGTGGTTTGGATTGTGAATTAATGTTTTTCCTCTGTTGACTCATTTTCACTCTGTGAACAGAAAAGTATTTATTTTAATGACCAGTTTTCAATTTCTGCTGCTAGTCAGGTCTGAAGCAAAAACGATCTGCTGTAAAAGCAAACTATTTTCCCTTCATGTGCTGGAACTCATCCAAAAACCTCTCCTCTAGGGGTGAGTGATGGTTCAAAAGAATCTGATACCACTGAGAGATCTCCATTACATGTCACTGAACTGAACTCATTCATTTATGAGCACGGCTCCCAACTTGAGCATTGAGCTCCTTCCTAAGATTTTGCCCATTCATTTGACTTGCACTAAATAACTTTTTGTCCACCTTTTGTAAATATATTATCAAGCCTATGGATGTATACTTTAATAAGATGCACTATGGAACAAGAAGTATTTAGGTACGGAAACTGTTCAGTTAGAATTCATCACCCCTACTGCATACCTAAAACAAAACCTTGTTATTCGCAAGTATTTGATGCATGGCTTGCAAATGTTATTGTTGTTAATAACAATACAATAATTCCTTTTATTATTTTCGGTGAAATTACCTTTCCACCCTAAGAACCAGCTACTTTACTCCTAATCTATGGAACCACATGGTTTTACGTGAACATTCTATGCCTTTTGTATAATTCCCTTTAACTGGAATCTTCTTATATTTCCACCTACAAGACTGAGCTCAAAGGTTGGGTTATTCTGAGAATTAAGTAATGTCTAATGTGCACTGTGCTTAGTCCAGTATTTTATACGTAATAAGAGCTCAGTAATGACCTACTATCATCCTTATTTGCACTTACATTTTCCACGTTAGGTTCTGATTTCATATAGCCAAGGATTATTGACCGTTTCTTCATCCTCCTTGTACATAGTACAGTAGTTGGCATAATGGGTGAATAAATCACTGAACACTTTTTTTTTCCCTAGTAACATGGCTATATTCTTCCAGAGGTGTTTTTAAATATCAATATGGCTGTGTACAAAATCAATTTTCTTGATTCTTGAAAACAGTTCATAAGTTATTTCGTTAACAAATACCCTCTCAAAGGATCTTTTCACTCTCCGCCCATGATATCCTTTCTTTAATTACTCATCAGACTGAATGTTAATTTAGCTAATGTCAAATTCACAAAGGTTCTGAACGAGTGACTACCTTTTTCAAAAGTGAGATTCTACTATATATGTGACCTCATAAAAATAATAACTGTATGAATGTGGGTTAAATTAGATTTTTTAAAAATTTGAAGTAATCTGGAGTGGAAGAGTAAAAATAATTGAAATTAATAAAAACTTAATTTTCAGTAAGGAAACTGTATATAGTTTGATTTTTTTTCCTTTATATTATCTTTGGCCACTTTACTAGGAGAAAAAAAATAAATGCTTATTCTATAATAAATAACAATATTTTCTTTTATGTTTCCCTGCAAAGAACGCACAATTTCATATAGCTTGAGCGAAGAAATGTCTCCACCCTTCAAAATACTTTCTGGACTTCAAGATCTCCTGTTCAAAGAATCCTAAGATTTACCTTCTTTTACAAGTGGCAATGACCTCGCTGAATTGTACACATGAGAGTTTGGAGGTCTCTAAGTACCCTTCATTTGTGTTGAATTAAATCACACGTTTCATTAATTATACAGGTCATACATTTGCCTAAGAGTTAAAATATTCACTTTCAAAATGAAATAAATGAAGACCAGCTGGTTGAGAGGACATGGGGCAAATGCAGGATGTATTTTAGAATTTATTTATTTATTTTTCTTTCAAGTCTTTGAATCCCTCATGTGTGGTGGCTCGCCATTTCCACATTTTAAGTTAATCTAAACTGGTTTCGTGTCTTGCAACACGCATGTCAGGAGGGGGAAGAGTCGATTCCAACATGGGTAAAAAAATTAAAAAACAAAATAAATAAAAACCCAATAAAAACCCCAATATCTACACAGTAATTGAGAGGAGTTATTTTCAGGGAAAGTTCAACTTTCAGAGCTTATACTATGAACACACTATGACTACGAGGGCTTATTTAAACAAAACCAACATGGTTAATTTATGGGATGGGTGCAGAAAGAAAGATATTTTACAAAGTGTTACGGCTTTTCTAAAGCAGGGAAATACCGCATTGAGGCCTCTCACCTCTTTGCATGGGTGCCTGTCGGGTAATAACGGGAGCAGGATATGCCATCCCAAGCACAGTAAGGGTCTCGAGCCAGGCAGCAATCAGCACAAGCACTTCCGTACATGTCGCACTGATGGAATCTGACTTGGGCCACCGCAGAAGCCGATCCGATATACAGCTGTTGCTAGAGACATCAAACAACAGAGAGGCCGCTAGCCTGAATGGACGGAACCCTCAGTGAACCTCACACTTAGACACAATCACTCTGGTGAATATTCATTTACATCACTGCAGTTACTCAGGAGGGGTGATGGAACACTGGTACTTTAATTTCTCTAAGATCTGAAATACATTTATAGGCCTGGACGCCCGTAAACAAAATTGCTAGAGTGAACTTGACGAAACTCTCAAGAAGCTGACTGTTCTTTTGTTATTTAAATAGAAAGCCTCTTTCATCATTTAACACTGTAGGTCTTTTTAAAAAACCTTTAGGGTTGTCCTATAACACACTGGGTAAGTAAATGATCATTTGCTGTTGTTGTTGCATTTAAAAAACTGAGATGTAAGTGACAAATAATACTGTGTTAGTTTCAGGTGTATGATGTAAGGATTCAATATTTGTATGTATTGTGAAATGATCGTCACAGTAAGTCTAACATTCCTCAATACTCTATAGGTAGAATGGTTTTTTATGTGATGAAAACTTTTAAGATGTGCTGTCTTAGCAACTTTCAAATATACATTAGGGTATCATTAACTACAATCACTAAGCCATACTTTACATTCCCAGGTTTTCCTCCATAACTGGAAGTTTGTACCTTTAGATCCCGTCTACCCATTTTGCCCACCTCCCACCCCTTGCCTCTGGCAACAGTCAAACAAGATCTTCTCTGTAAGAAAAAAAACAAACTCATTTTTTTGTGGTGCTTGTTTCAATTTCACCTATCAGTGAGTTTATATGGTATTTGTCTTTTCTTATTTCATTTAGTATAATGGTCTCAAGGTCCACCCATGCTGTCACATATGGAAGGATTTCCTTCTTTTTTGTGGCCGAATGATATTCCATTGCATGTATCAGTCCCATTATCCCTATCCATTCATCCACTGACGGGCACTTAGGTTGTTTCCATGTCTTGGCCATTGTAAATAATGCCACAATCAATGTGGGTACAGATATCTTTCAGAGTTAGTGTTTTGTTTCCTTTGGATAAATACCAGGAAATGAAATTGTTTATATGTTCTATTTTTAATACATTGAGGAAACTCTGTAATGTCTTCCATATTGGCTGCACCAATTTACATTCCCACCAATAATGTACACTAACATGTAACATTTAAAAGACTGATACAGATATTTCCACAGAGTGAGGGAATACACTGTAAGATACATTGTTAAGTAAAAATAGTAAGTAGCAGAACAATTAACATTACGTGTTCCTGTTTGCCTAAACATAAATGATCATTTATAAATACATTTGAGGTAATGTATGCAACAACTATTTCCGGAGAAATCTGCACCAGAAACCGGTTCTAGTAAAGTGGAGAGGAGATTTGTGTTTCACTCACACTTTTTTGCATTACCGTCATTTACTGTTAATTTTGCAAAGCAACAAAAAAATTACAGTATAGCATCCTATCATGATTATAGAAGTAAATCTATTCTTACCTCCCTTCTTCTAATAGTAGAAAAATAAGTCCATTACATGTAAATTACTATATAGATTTCTATCAGAATAAAACTGTAACTTGTTCATCTATAAGCACACGTACTTCTGCTCTTTATCCTTGACCATGAGTCCCATATACACAAACGCACACATGCACATACACAGAAACTTACTCTCTTTGAAGAAATCTCCATAGAAATAATAGGAACTGGATCCTGAAAAAAAATTTTTAAGCTTTTAAAGAAATACAGGAACATACTTTAATATGGTTGTAAATCATCTGAACTCATATTAGGTTCTATGCTAGCCAATAGCTTTCATTTTGGCCAATCAACAGGAACATATAATTACATTAAAATTAGCTTTCTTTTAAAAACTCTTTTTAACGGAATAGGTCAAATATGTAAGATGAAAAAACTAGTGGATTATCTAAATAGTTCGCCATCTGTTTCTGAAAAGTAATTTTTGTATTTGCCCTTGAGTATTACTCAAGTTTTGGAAACTCAAGTATCTTTAAGTAAATAGTAGAGTCAGAGTGTTCGTTCTTATTAAGTATTTGAACCATCAGAAGTGAAACAGTTGTCTCTGACTAGGTGATGTTGTTAACAAGCCATGGGACTTGAACTGCTTAAATCCAGGCCTAAATAAAATACTTTTTCTGTTGGAGTTATCATGGTCAATCAATATGAACCCAGGATGAGGATACTTTGAGCAAGATGAATAAGTTCATTGTCTTCAAATTGCAACTGAGGAAAGATGATCTATAACACAGCTTTGAGAGCCTGTGTGTTATTCTAGGGCTGGTGATTATGACTAAAGTGTCTCAAATGAGCACCACAAATTCAGGTGGTTTCTGACAGTAGACGAGCAACAGGCAGGTGGGATTCGCTCGATGGATAATTATCCTTCAAAGAATTATGTTTTGAAAGAGAAAACTTAATCCCCTGTGTCAATATTTTTTTCAATATTTTAAACTACAGAACACTTTAGGCAGGCATGCATGCCCCCATTTATTCATTCAGGTGACAATGTTTCTCAGGGTTGCTATGAACAAAACGCTGTGGCAGGTGCTCCTCATAGGGGAGCTATGGTCCCTAAAGTGAAATGAAATCTGATATAGAAATCCAATACGCAAGGTAAACAAAAACATAGCTGCTCTAGTTGAGATAGGAAGGTGCTTAACTGTGGGTGTGTCTACAGGCAATCTAATCTCCAGGACACCCAAGGTGAAATGAACTGTTTTTCACCAATAAAGATATTTTCATATGTATCCATTACAAACATGTACAGTCTTAATAATTTGCAGTTTCTTTTTAACCATTTACTTACTTGCTAAAATTTATTTGTAATCCCAACATTAATACTTCATGATCTCTGGACACAGACAGGCACACAGAGGCAATAAATTTTGGTTGCCCAGCAAGTACAACCCCGGCTGAGATCAATGAATGCGACACTCTGCCTTCTTGTTTCAGCCGTCTTATTCCAAATAAGTGTCCTTTTCATGGCCTATTTAATGCCACAGTTTTTCTCATTTTTGTGCTTTTTACTGGCAATTCTGATGTTTAAAATGGCCTCTAAGCAAAGCGCTGAAGTGCTCTCTAGTGTTTCAAAGCTCCAAAGGGGCTGTGATGTGTATTACGAGAAAATACATTGTTAAGTAAGCTCTGTTCATGCATGTGTCATACTGCTGTGGCCCATGAGCTCCATGTGAGTTAATCAACAATATATAGGAAATAAGGTGTCTTTCAATAAAAACACACAGAGAGCAACGTTATACATTGATCAGTTGAAAAAAATGCTGTGACCAGAGACTCACAGGAACCTCACCCTATATGTCCCCTAGGAGCACTGGCCAGTATTCACTAATGTGATGTTCATGGTGATTTTAGAGACCATACCTGCCACCAATATTGACACTTGAGTCTGTGTGTGTGTGTGTGTGTGTGTGTGTGTGTGTGTGTGTGTATGCATACAATTGACATATCTCACCTTTGCAGTATCATTTTTTAGTTTTTTTAGTAACCTCTTCGTGGTAATTGATATGTTATGATAAAAAGCAATATACTTATCACAATGTCCACAAAATGAAATCTACTGTTTTGCTCCAATTGTTTAGGTTGGTAGTACATTTGTAAAATGAGACTTTGCAATAATGATTCTGGAATTCGTATGTGGTCTGTGTTATTTCTTTAAGTCATAGTTCATATACTGAAATTCTTTTCATGCTGGTTGGGCAAGTACTGGCCTTCTCATCTGAATAGTCTGCAATAATCAAATAGATTTTATACCATTCCTCACTTCAGATTCACTCTGAATTCACAACACACCTGTTAGAAAAAAAAAGTGACCTAACATCTTCCCTCTTTATAACTTATTTGCAATTGTCTGTAATATATAAATGTTGGCTATTTCTTTTTCTTTCTTATAAAAAATACCTTGAATATCTGAAGTTCTTCTAGAATTACTTCTTCCATTGATTCTGTTTCTTGGTTATAAATTGTGATTACTTTTAGTACAATTCCATTATCTGTGAGAATGGAAAAGAAGAGATAAACCAGAAGCTTGTCACAATCTGGTTTTCAAAACAATTAAAAACCATGCAGGGACTATGAATTTGAATATACTCTGACATTTAGATGCATGAAACATTTAATCATTGCTGGCTGAAACAATATGACTACTTACATACTGGTATTTCCAATGAGTAAAAAAATAACTTTATATGCTTGGCTAAAAAATACGACCAAATAATATGTAATTATTTTTCAAATAATTTGATTTAGAATTCATTTAAAGATTGAGAAATTAAAATGTATTAATATATAAACAATGATATTTGATATCATGATATATATGTACACACATTTTTAATAAGAAAAATTTCAAGTATATACTACTGAGAGAACAGTGTAAGTACTCTTGCACTAACCACTTAGCTTCTATGTTTATCAATAATTTTATAAATTTAAATTCATAATTTAAAATTCCACCTAATTTTTATTATACCCGATATTCTGAGCTTGGTCTTTTCAATAAAAAATTTAGTAAGACACTAATTTGCCTGTAAGAATAATTTGATGCAGTGCTAAAAACAGCTAGGAAAAAATAAGCACTTTGGAGGTAATGACCTAAGAATTATACAGTATTTAACTAATTTGTTCAAAAATTATCAAATTTTGTGGTTGGGTTAATAAACTTTGTTTAAAATAAAACTAGTAACAGTTACCTGGATAGTACATGAAAACGAATATAAACTATAATTTTTAAGCCGAGAACACGTAATAAACATTCAATTATTGTATCAAGCAAAAAGCAAAGATGAAATCAAATTATTAACTTCCAACTAGTGATTTTCCATCAGGACCTTCTCTCCCTAAATACAGCATTTTATACACATACACACACACACACACACACACACACACACACACACACACACAGTATTAAAGCACGTGTGGAAAAATAACTATCATTTGTGGGATTTTCCAATGTTGTACTCATCACACTGTCATCAAATAGGGTGTTTTGTGCTGTAGAGCTGTGGCTCAATACAATGATACCTCTGAGTTAAATACCATTTGCATGATAGCATAAACATATATCTGACGTTTCTGGAACTCTCTCAAACAGCTTTGGTCAATCTAACGAGAGTATTTCCAAAAACAGTCTTGTACTGATATACTGTATAGGACTGCTTGTTTCCAGGACACTTAAAAATAACATACCTTTTCCCATGTTTCATCCTATCAAATACTATTCTCGCTTATGGAAGTTAAAAAAAAAAAAAGCTCTACTAGATGTCATTTTGAGTGAATTCATGCATGGCCAAGTAATTTTAAGTTTGTTAAAGAAACGGGATGCTCTGTTAATCTTAAATCCACAGTGCAGAGCATATTATTAACATGAACCTCCTAAAATAAGGATAAAATATAGCCTATACCAGAGATCAATTTCTGCAAATCACATGAATGTTTCCTCACTTAAATCTTTGCTTTTTCAAAAAGTATAAACAGAGAAGCCCAAGCACCAGGGTTAATATTATATCCTGGTTTCTGAGCTGGGTCTGTGCAATGTCTCTGTGGAATTATGTCCATGACTGAAGTTACATCTGGTAGGACGCTTCCTCTTCTAAAGAGCAACTGGTGTAGCAATGACTATCATGCATATGATAAAAAGAAAGAAATTGATCATTTAAAAGGCTTTTTAAATGTCTCTACAATTTTAAAGTACCTGACAGGATTTGTCATACATTACTCAGATGCTAAAAGATTCCACAAGTTAGATCTAATGTACGGCATTAAGTGAAGCTGTAGATTTATTTGAAAATTTCACTTTTTAGCATATTTATTATTTTGTTTCGTTAATGCAGGACATGATAGCTTTGCTCCAAAAGCTTACCTCCATTATGGGTAACACTTGGCCTGTTTGGTACAAATGGTTGATTCTGATGGGGCCTGATAAGCACTGTTGCGAATACAGATTTAGGCACAGCTCTTGTCCCAAGTGCTTTAAGAGCCCGTGAGACCTCACTGAACAGCCAAAGGTGTCAATGGACCTGGGGGACAGACCGCCCAGCTATCCTTGCTATGGTGGCCTCCTTCCTCTATGAGAAGCTCTGCTTGGAATCAGTGTTGTTTATTAACATCAATTACTCACTCCTCCACTTAGTCACTTGTTCAAAGATACTAAGTATCGACTGTGTATCAGGAATTATGCACAGTTAAGTGCCCCAAATCCTGTCTTCCATTGCAGTGAATAAGCAGTGTACAAATGGGCTAATGATTAACAGAAGATATGATGATAGGTTTTTAAAATACCAATAATGTTATCGATTTTAAGAGTCCACATGCATGTCTCAGTACTTTGTAATCTCTTCACCTGTCCCAATGAACAAGACATCGTATTGACCATCCTCGGCTTCTACTCGATCCACTGCTATTTGTTTCAGGTTGTATCTTCCATCTGTTTTTACCAGGATTGGTTTTTTATGGGCAGGTTTTATGGGCTGGTACATGAGCGGATGGCCTCTTGCAAATCGAATGGCATCATCGGGATAGTCTTTGGTGGTTCCATATCTCCCGCCATTCACTTTGCTGGCACACTGAAATACAAATGGATAAGGTAGGGTTTGTGGTTTTTTTTTTTTTTTTGCCTTAAATCTAAAGAGCACATTTATTATCAATTATGAAAACCATCAGAAAATTGGACATGTACAATTAATCAACTGCAGTTAGAAATATTTAGTAGCCACATATTTTTCATTAGAAAAATAAAATCTGCATTAAACATGGCAGAGAAAGACCGAATCATTCCAAATACGCAGGTCTAGAAAAACACAGAGAGTAGTGATATCTTGGAAAAATGAGGTACTAAATAATACTGGTACAATTTGAAGGTGGTATAAAAAATATGTATCATCATAAATACTGTTATTATTTCACCTGTTTTCTGAAATTTATTTTTTCACATTGGAAATTAACTTCTGAAGATAAACAATGTATTTTCATAGCAAAACAAAAAGCCTCTTTGCTGTGTTAAATCCCCCACCCCGGGTTAAGGATCACAACTGCACAAAACAGTTTCCCCATTGCTAAGACTAAGATAATAATGTGATGGTTCAAATGGACTCACTGATGATACGATTTTAGTGCTTTAACAAAGACACCTATTCAATCTGCCGATGTTAATTGAGGAAAAAAAACCCTTCTCTGTTCTATTGTAATCTGTATGAATTTTTATTATTTCTGTATGGATTCAACAGGATAAATTGAGAAAACGAGAAATATTTGCAATAACATGGCCGAATTCTTAAATCACTGATTCAAAAAATTAATGTTCAACAGCACCTGAGTTACTTCTTGGAATACCTTTAACTGTGTTGATTCATACTTGTTATTAAGTACTCCCTCATTTCATGTATTTCCCCCCAGAATCAGCAGCAATTACAATGATTATGTTGATAAGGAATTTTCCACTTTCAGATATGAACACAGTAGTGTCGTAATAAGATTCTGCAAAGAGGGCATTTTTAATGGTTTGTTTTAAAATTCAGGTCATAGTTCTTAATTTGGCCTGAATTTTTCACTGGAGTGTACTTACATGATACATAATTGGAAACATTCTGGACCAGCCTGGAAGCCATTCAGTAACCAGTCACTTCCTCCAAATCTCCTTTAATACCATGTGGTTTCAAGAAGCATTTCCAGCAAAGCCACAGGAGTGGGTTTTCTCCATTTAAATTGTAATTTCAATCGATAGAGTGAAATAAAGTATACTTTATGTCTTACTGGAAGTAATAATTTTTAGCTAGTGAGAATGATTGAAATGGTAAAGCTTTACACTTGTTAATGGGGGTAAGGTTTGTTTCCACTTTGGATTTTGGCTCTGCAAAAACAGTTTCTACTTGACTTCCAAGTACTTGTGGAATCAACAAAGTGATGGGTTTTCACCACTTGCTCAAAAGAGTGCAGACTTTGACTTGCAGGACAAGTTAAATGTCTCTTCTCCATGGTCCATAAGCACATACAATGAGCCTACATTTCGCCAACCTAGTTGTGTACAGGACACACGATACAAAATCACCATCATTGTCATTGTCATCATTGTTTCTAGATACAGGTGTAAGTAAAAAGCACAAAAGTTTGCGGGGAGAGTTAGGAAGAGTCTTGGCAGTAGGAGGGCAGAGGCCAGTGGTAAAACTTCTGGAACTCCAGTGGCACTTCTGTACTGGAATTTTTCTTCTAGGAGCCAGCAAGGATATTGAATGAGATGCTAAGTATTCTGGCGAGGCAGTGAAAAAGCTTCTTCCAGTTAAGCTAAAGGGAAAAGTAATGAGAAAGTCTGGCCTAGGGAATTTAGAGGCTGACTCAAATATTACAACATAATTATTTGGCAACATTCTCCCCCTGGGCAATTGCATGTGGCACTAATTCTTCTGTGGAAATGGAGGAATATGATGCTCTTTTTATGGGATGTTTCTGTGTTCACCAGTATCTTAAAAATAAAATTTCAGTTGGGGCTACTTAGCCAAAATAGCAATCATAATGTATACTTTATAATGTTGCTAAGATGTACCCATCATAGATCTTTTTCATTAAATAAAAAGCATACAACCAGATATAAGAAGTGATAGTTCTTTACTGTACAAGTAATCAACCATATTTTGGGGTGTAGAACTTCTTAATTGTTTAACGAAAGTTTTGTAAAGCATCTGAAACACTGAACAAAATATTACTCAGAGAGCCTTTACAAAATAAGAATACTTTGTTAAATGCTTAAACTTACGGAACCAGGCCTTGGATAGGGGACTCTTCCTTCATAGAGTGACCAGTGGTATTCAGGTCCTTCTTTGTGTGCATACGGTCCATTAAAGGCTGCCCGGATGCTAGCCATATGATAGACACATATTGCGTGCCCTCTAAATATATTACTGGGAAAAAAAACCCAGATAATTACTATTCTGGAACTGGTTAGCAGTCAACTAGTCACACACTTCAGACTACATAGAAAAGGATGAAGTCTTTTGGATAAAAAAGTTGCAATCTCTTATTAAACGGAGGACATTCTAGAAATATTAACTACTGCAATATTTCAAGTACTGGAACTCTAAAACTTATCATTTCTTTACCTTATTACAATAAATGGACAATGACATTGTTAGACTAAAAAAAGTGACATCTGTTAACTCACTTTATTATTGCTAATCTTACACTGTATTTTTATCTGTTTTTTTTGTATTTTTCTATTTTTATGAAGGAAAATAGGGCCTGTATATTTGAAAAGATTCATTCCCCAGATGAATTACTCATTTTAAGCTTTATCTCCTTGTCTGTTGTTTCAGAGTAGACAGTGTTTGCCCAATCACTATGCTGTTCATACTGCTAATTCTGTTCAAATTTTATTTGATTTCTCAGTGTATGTGATCAAATAACAAATTAAAGTCTTCTGAAACTTTGGGGCTTTGTTCCAACTTTACCTTGGGGTCACAGAGGCATCAATAAACTTGCCATATATCCCTTCCTCCAGGGACCACCAGGCCAGTGAAACTGTACCAGAGCGGAAGACTTGACTGAACTACATTAATTTTGGGGAAAATTAACTAAATTATATAAAACTTGGATTCTTTACCTCCTGAACTAGCAGCAATTGAAACCATTTTTTTTTTTTTTTTTTTTTTGGTAAAAAGTTCTACTTGCAAAGGATAAAGACAGCAGATAACTAACAATAGCAAGTTTTACTGTGGGCATTTGTGGTAAGATTCTGCTAAAGGGTCCTTTTAAGTGATCTGTTTTAAAAATGTGGCTGTATTCCTTAATGTGGCATCATGGGAATGAATTCTGACATGTCCCCAGCCTCCTGTGAGAATAAAAATAATTAATGCTTGGGAAAGCGCTCTGCACAATGCACAGTTCTTTCTAAATGTAGACGGTCCTACAATGGGAGACACCTGTAGAACAGCAGTTACGTTCCTGTCCGTGGACATCAACTCACACATTTTATAACACACCTTGAAACAATTGGAAATGCCTGCGATAGTGAGAAAACCAGAGATGGTCTCCCAACTAAAGTGGCAATAAACCTTTGATCACCATGCTACAAATATCAACCTTTACGTCAGGTAACAGCTGGGAAGCCTTTTCCTCAGATTTATGTATAAATTGAACAGTCAAATTGAAATTATGGAAGAAAATAACATGTTGTCTTTGAAATCTAGACAGATCCATTATGCTATCCCTTAGGAAAGTAGCTTAATAAACTAACCATATGAACCCACAGAAAACCTAATTTGGTGATCCCGTAGCTTTTATTTATTATATAAAGCCATGGAATTAGAATGCAACATATAAAATCTTCACGGGCATAAGAATAAATAAATAAAAAAAAGGGATTTTCTGTGGACTGTAACAAATACTAATCTACATTCACTACTTTACTTTGTGTCAAGGAAGAGCTGATAGCAAAATTGTTTCCATGTTTCTCTGTTAAAGAAAAGGTCTACTTACAATAGCATGTTATTTATCAAAAGAACTTGATTAATTTTTTCAGAGTGAGCATAAGAAATCGCCTGCTGAAAAAACAAATGAAAGCTGTGTGGAAAGACCCTGAGCAAACAAAGTAAACATGATTATAACATCGCTTAAGGCCAGTGCAACGCAAAAGAGGAAGAGAATTCGATCATTCTATCCCTATCAAGATAACTGAGGTATAGTCTTCTTCTTCTTTTTAAAGAATTATTTATTTGAGAGAGAGAGCACAAGTGCAAGGGAAAGCAGATGGGGGAGAGGGAGGGAGAGAATCTCAAGCAGACTACAGTGCGAGCAGAGCCCAACGGGGGGCTCCATCTCAAGACCCTGAGATCATGACCTGAGCCAAAGTCAAGAGTCAGATACTTAACCATCTGAACCAACTAGGCTCCCAAAGGTATTCTTTATTTCTCATTCCAGTCATCACACTTCCACTCTCTCCTATTTGGAAAGACACCCTCAGGAAATTATATATGCAAACTATCGACCAAAACTGATTCTAATGATATTTTTTTATTCATATACTGACACACACGAAATGACATTTCACATTTTCCCAACACTCTTCGATGGACAAAATGCAAACATGATAAAAAGAAAAATAATAGATTATATTCCCTAAACTTGAACAGCTTATTTAAATTTAAAACATGGTAGGCAAATCATAAATATATGTTTGCTAGGAAGGTACACGGGAGCAGGACCACCTGAGTAAAGGAGTGAGCAAAGTGCTCTGTGATTAAGGTATCAAGGAATATTTCTTACAGATGGCAATCGACAAGCACTAGAGAACTGATAAAAATCAGTCTTGGAAGAGACAGTCATCTGAAGCAAGACAAGTGGGCAATAAAATCATAGTGATTGAATGAACCTTAACGAATTAGAAACAGATTCTGTGAAGGCATAATCTTATAGGAAAAACTTCCAAAGCTGAGTGCCTAATAGTTGACAGAGAGCCTTAAAAACCCGACTTAGAAAACTACATGACAATTAAAAGAATCATGCTAGCCTCTATAGCACGGAACTAGTATCTTATAAACTGTGAGAAGCAAATCATTCTGTTGTAGGTCAGAGAGGAAGGAGATTAGGATACTGAACACAGATGGATGCTGGGGTGCTTCAAACAGAAAAAAAATAAAGATTTGAATTGAGATCGTGGCTCTAGAAGTAAAAGAACAACTGCAAATATAAGAGAACCAAGAGAGGGGCACCTGGGTTGCTCAGTGGGCTAAAGCCTCTGCCTTCGGCTCGGGTCATGATCTCAGGGTCCTGGGATCGAGCCCCACATTGGGCTCTCTGCTCAGCGGGGAGCCTGTTTCCCCCCTCCTCTCTCTGTCTGCCTCTCTGCCTACTTGTGATGTCTCTCTGTGTCAAATAAATAAATATAACCTTTAAAAAAAAAAGAGAGAGAACAAAGAGAAATTCGTGACAAAATAATAAAAGACGAACAACGGGTCACCAGTATTTCCAACTTACATACACAGTGGGAGTCAGGCGTATTTTGTTTCATCATGTTTTTACAGATCATGTGAATTTCTTACCTGGTGGTGTTAAAGAGTCCAAATATCACTGGGTTCTTATGATCTCTGGTGTGCAGCAAGAAAATATCCTCTGGAAAACAAAAGACCATTACATGTGTATTTTTAGTTCTCTTTGCATGTAAAAAAAAAATATATTGACATAAAATAGCTTAAAACCCATGACAGATGTAAGACATCGATACACAGTCACCCGACCTCGACCAAATCACAAGAGAGTGAAACACGTGGCTGTTCAGGATGACCCTGAGCTGGGCCACCAGGAAGAAACCAGGTGCTGTCTGCTACGGAGAGGATCTCCTGGTCCTGCAACTGCCCCGACCTCACCGGGCAGACCAGACCACAGTGAAAAGAAGAGAAACTTGCTCACTGCGGTAGGCAAGTTTCCACACGTGCTAGAGATAGTGAGGGGCAGAGACAGGAACATACAGCAAAGAGCACAAGTTAAGTCTCTCAAGAAGATTTACCTAATTCATCAAAATAGGTGTCAATTCCATTCATGCCTGGTACTGAGCAGACCAGTCTGGCTTTTAGGAAAGTGCTGAACTTATTCACCAGTATTCTTTGTCCTCCTACGTCATTCTGTGACCAAGAAAAAAGCAGGTGAGTGCGTACCTGAAGAGCTTCTAACCACAACCATGTGTATTATTAAACATGCAGATGAGAACAGTTGCAATTTATTTAATCTGGAAAATGTAGCCTAATTCTCAAATATTACTATAGATGCAATTCCCCATAAAAACTCTCTGAGGTTTGCATATTCTGCCTTGTTAGTATGCTTTTACTCTGGGCCATTAAATATACTTTCCAGACCTTAAGGAATGTTAAAAAAGTGGTCTATCCTATATAAAGTAGTGGCTTTTATAACACAATAAAGTTTATTATTTTCTTTCTTTTTTTTTACTTTAATATTTTCTTAATGATAAATAATCTGCTTATCTTGGAAATACAGAAAACATCCATTCTTTTTTTCTTAAAAAAAGTTTGAAATACATACATACACACACGTACACAGCACATACATATATATTTGCACACATATGCACACACAAATGTACATACATGGACACATATATATGTATATATAAATTTCCTCTTAAATTTATTCTTAAATATCAAACTTTCCATCTGCAATATTATTAGCATTCTCTCAATATATATTGCTACTTCAGTCGGTTTTGAATATTCACTAACAGCCTATCTGAATACCCAACCAACCACAGACGTTTTTTCCTACAGAATTAAGCAAATGATTTCTTGAAACATAACATAAGTTACTTAGAATGTGGACTAAAGAAACTAAAAAGACTTTGGTTAAATTAATTTTTAAAAAGGGAGCTCAAACTTCTGTGTAGGAAGAAGTACAGCCTAACTACAGACTAGCTCTTCTTTGTATGGCTTGGAGAATGAGGAAGGTCACACAAAAGTCACAGCTCTTTTAAGATAAAACTTTAGGGAGATGTGAAGTCTAAAGATTAGATAGCAAATACTGGTTTTAGGCAGCCTACAGAATCCTAGAACATCTTCCTTTTTTTTTTTTCCACTAGAAAATATCTTCAAGTAGAAAGTCTACTGTACAATCACCAAGGCCTGATGGTAAGTTGCGAGATAAGCACACAGACTGAGGGAGAAAGGCAGTCCTCACCACACAGAGTCGTCCCACTCTGGCGTAAATTGCGTGTGTGTTGCTCTCTGCCTCCAGGGCCTTCTCGGTAAAAAAGAAATACACTTTGTTGTCATCGCGGTCCTCATTGTCAGGAATCATATACGAACCTACAAATTTTGGTTCTACAGATACAAACAAAAAAAGTAGAAGTAAAATAGTTATCACAACAAAATGCTAGGTTATTCTAATAAATTTCGTACCACATGAACGCTTCCGTTTCAATAAAGTCTTTTCCTTGGAAGGTTGTATCAACAGTAAAATCATGTAGAGATCTCCATTCTCTTTGAGAACCGACAGTTTCATTTAGAACTAGGAGAGGGCATTTTAATTGGAAAATAAGAGTCAAGAAAGGAAAAAACAATTTCAAACAACAAACCTTAAAATGCATTCAAAGAACAGATTAGAGGCATGACGGTGATCATCTCCATACATATCCTCCCATGTATATAAAAAGTCAACATAAATATGTGTAAAATATTTGAGTAGAGAAGTTCATCATTTTTTTAAATTCATAGATTATCTATCAGCGCAGCTCATGGAAGACCATTTTAATTTTAAGGTAGAAAATTTATTTTAAGTCTTTGTGTTTGTAGTCTAAGGGATCGGAGTGAACAACCCTTGCTTAATATACTATGTCAAATCTTTTCATGATAACATGCTGCCAATAATGATTATGAACTCTAAAGCTTAAGAGAAAGGCTAAAGATAATAAAAAAAAAATCATTATTAAGTGATACTTTAATCCCTGGATAGACCAGTGTGCCAAAACATAAACATTATTCATTCCTTAAAACGATTCTGGCAGTGAATGGCTAGTGACTTTCCTAGCATTTTGTCTCTAAATACAGTGTGATCCCATTAAAATAAGCAAAGCAATCATTTCATCCAAAATTATACCAACTGACAAGAGAAAACAAAACAACTTATTGATAAAAAGAGGTTTTATTCTTTTGTTTTTTTTTTTTTGGTTTTCATAAATTTGGTTTATTTTCTTCATTTAAATCCTGACTTCTAAGTATTGCTATGAGGGCAATCTGGTTTTAATTTTTCATTTTTTTTAAAGGCTTTATTTATTTATTTATTTGACAGAGAGAAAGAGATCACAGGTAAGCCGAGAGGCGGGGGGTGGGGGGGGCAGGCTCCCTGCTGAGCAGAGAGCCCAATGTGGCGCTTGATCCCAGGACCCTGAGATCACGACCTGAACTGAAGGCAGAGGTCTAACCCACTGAGCCACTCAAGACACTCTGGCAATTTGGTTTTATAACAGAGCCAGCTCATGTTGATGATATAAAATGATCTATGTGTATTACAGATAATATTTTAATTTAGGAATATTACTAAAATTCTGAAATTTGTAAAAACTGTAGAAGACATTTGTATTGTTATTATGATCAAAATGGCGTATTTCCCATGAGTTCTAGACTTGTTTTCAATTCCAATTTACATGCTCCTCTCCTCTAACCCTACCTTTCAGTAGGCGCTCATCGTCATGCTCGGTGCGAATATGAGCCAGTCGCCCCATGCTCCGGAAGATTGCGGCATCTCTGCCCCAGTAATCACTGTAGAGTCCAGCAAACAATTCACTACCTACATGGAAACATCAGTTAAAAAGAAGTCAGTATTTGTTTCTGGATCTGACAACCCTCTATAAGCCACAATGACATCAAACATATCCAGGTTTACTGTGTATATGACCTCGTGAAATGACTACTACTGCAAGAGTATGGATGGTACTGTCAGATTGCTGGGGTTGGAGCATCCACTGCCACTTACGAGCTGTGTGAACTTGGGCTAGTTGCTTAACCTCTTTGTGCCTCAGTTTCCCCATTACCAAATAGGACTAGCACTCAAAAGTATTGTAAAGAGTGAAGCACTTTAAACAATAGCTGGCATATATATTCATAAGACCTATGTGAATATATTTTTTAAGATGCATTCATTTACTTGAGAGAGAGAGAATGAGAACACACACGCAAGTCAGGGGGAGGGGCAGAGAGAAAGAATCTCAAGCAGGCTCCCCGCTGAGGGCAGAGCCCACCGAAAGGCTTCATTTAATGACTCTGAGATCATGACCTCATCTGAAGTCAAGAGCCTGACTCTTAACCCAATGAGCCACCTAGGAGCCCCAGACCTCTATGAATATTTGACAAGATTTTATTTTACTCAATTCTTTTTTTACTCAACTTCTTTTAACCTTAATATCATCAGGGTATTATTATTATCAATTTTTACATTATTACTATTAGTATTACATGCAAGAAAGTGAACTCAAATCCTTCTTGGAACAAGAGATTGCTTCCAGGAACATGATTTTAGTATGGGAACTATAAAGTCTGACAAAGCTGTAAATAATCCAATTCACTGTCATTTAATTTGTAAGTTGTGGCACGGATGGGAATGATATGAAGAATTTATAATTTAATCGGTCAGTTAACAGAATGAACGAAGGTAGTTATAACATGTGGTGGAGGTCCCACACTGAAAATTAGATCGAGGCATCACAAACGTACGCAGGGTTGCCCAAGAAATGACAATGTGACCTTGGAAACAGCCAGAAAAACACTGAAATAACTTACGGGAAGAGGGGGGGGAAAATGTGGCAGAGTATTAGTATTAATAATTGATGAATTCAGGTAAATGGTATAAAGGTGTAAATTTTACTTCAAATTTTTTTTGGGGGGCGGGGATTTGAAAATTTTCCAGATAACAAGTTAAAAAAAAGAGCTGCATTTCTTGAGTTCATCCCGTACACCCAGAAGGTACGCTGAGAGGTGTGATAAGGAAAGCAACAAAAAAGAAAAACAAAGGTGCTTTATCTCTGGACTTAAAATATAATTTGACAGAGAAAAGTTCTATTAGAACTCTTATTTAAGCATGTTCTTTGGTAACAGAAGGGAAAAAAACCAACACACTTTATATCAAAATCAGTTCATGTTACATTCATCAGAAAGTTCTATCTATAAGTGGAGAAGGCGTATTTTGAGATAAAACGCATTCAGTGGTTAGGGATATAAACCATTTGGGGGAGGCATTCTGCACTGTTTGCACATGGATAAAAGACAGTCATGTTATATTAAAAGGCCTTGTGGAACATCAACTTTATAGCATCAAGGAATGAACTGACTGACCCACAAGAGGGTTCACTGATTATTGAACTACCAGAGTGAGGATTTTTCTGAAACGCTTTTGTTGTTTTTTAAGTTGATCATATTCCCCATATAAAACATAAAGGCCATATTGGTAAATTATTCTAAACAAAACTTATTTTTCTAATATGGACTTGGCCAAATGGGTACAAAAAAATAATTTCTTAAAAATCAGGACAATTTTCTATTTCTCAAGTTTTTAATACCTGATTTGACTTAAAGTCTGAAAAGACTTCTAGAATTTTGATATTTGAAAACATTACTATTAAGGGAAAATAATCTTCATATTAGTTCACAACAATTATTGTACTTATCCTAATCTGAAACACTTTATCAAAGTTCTACTTGTTTTAATCAATTTCACAAATTTAACAAGCAAGTACCCCTTGGAGACACTAGATGGCAGCCCCATGATACCAAATAATACCACATCCAAGTCACATTATCTGCACAAAGGAAAAGATGATATATTACCAATTTTACCCAATTTCCCTTTTTGTATTCAGATAAAAGAAAATAGTTTGTGAACAATTCAAATAACACAATATGAGATGTATGACTTAAACTTCAAAGGAACCAGACAGGTGCTAAAAACCCGATGCTGTATAAACTGAACCAAATGTGTTTCTGTTGGAAATGTTAGATATTCCTCAGAAGGGAAAGATTCTCCTTTCATAGCTTATTATCAGTGTAAAGAACAAAATAAATTCATAGTTAAAGATAATAGTTATGCTTGGTAAAAAACCTAAGGAAAAAAAAACTTTTATGAAAAATCATCAAGTAGAATAAGCCTTTAGGCACAAATATTACCTAATAGTAATTAAATGAGCCAACATATTCAGCATCATTATAATTGATACTATTTACAGCAAATACGTAAAATACATATGTACGATATTTCAACTGAAAACTTTAAAATTATAACCATTTGATACAATTAGGGTAAATTTGTGAATCAATACCTTGGTATTTTATAGAGTGCAAAAAAATCTGGATAAATCGTATTTTCACGGATTCAAAAGAAAAAAGTTTTATATAAATAATCTTTTAGAGTTTTGATGGTAAGAACAGAACTATCCAAGTTTTCAGTTTTGAATGTCTATGAAGACATGATATTTAATAAACGTACTAGCTTTGCCATAAATTTAACTGGTAGCTGATCTATTTCAATATTCAGAGTATAAATAACCAACTTGATTTTTATGCCATACATTACATTTCATTTGTTATAGCACTGAATTCTGATGGTAACTGATGTCATACTAATTTTAGATGGTCAAGTATGGTTATAATTTAAAAAAATAGAGCATCTGCAGGGTGTTTTGAGAGGTGAATGTAATTTATTATTGTCATGCTCAACATAGGCTCTCCGTACAGATACAGTTTAACAGTGGGAACAGCTCTGCATTGGAAATCTGTCATACTGAGCCCCCAGCATGAAATCTGCTGTTCAATATCTCACGGTCTTCATTACTTATAAAATCACAGAGACCTACGTGGAATTTCTTGAGCCTGCCAAGCTTTTCTGTTCTCTCTGCCTGGAAACATTTTGCCTCAATCGTGCATCTCCTTTCCTGTTTCACGTCCGACGTACCTGGCTATTGCCCGCTTCGTCTCCGACGCCTTCCTTGACTACACTTGTGTTAGCGTAGTGATTCCTAGTACTACCATAGCCCAGGTGCCTATTTTTATCATATTGCTCACCCAACTGTATTAACCTACCACTTATATGTTTGACAATATGCTTCACTAAAATGTAGGCCTCTTGATGTGCCTTATATATTCTCTTTTCCCCACTATCTTTTTTTTTTTTTTAAAGATTTTATTTATTTGACAGAGAGAAACACAGCAAGAGAGGGAACACAAGCAGAGGGGACAGTAGCGGGAGAAGCAGGCCTCCTGCTGAGCAGGGAGCCCAATGCGGGGCTCGATCCCAGGACCCTGGGATCATGACCTGAGCCGAAGGCAGACGCTTAACGACTGAGCCACCCAGGTGCCCCTCTTTTCCCCAATATCTTATACAGAACACAGGAAATGCTCAATAAGCATTTGCCAAATCCATGAAGAGCACAGCGAATTAATTTGTGGATATATCTAAAA
The DNA here is from genome assembly GCA_028646535.1 of Procyon lotor. Classification (NCBI taxonomy): domain Eukaryota; kingdom Metazoa; phylum Chordata; class Mammalia; order Carnivora; family Procyonidae; genus Procyon; species Procyon lotor. The sequence continues at coordinate 67,690,193 of CM053614.1, read as the reverse complement.
ATTCTTTTAGGTGTTTAAATTTAATAAAGCTATGAAATGCAAAAAAAAAGCTCAGGACAAGACTCTGATTTTTTGAAAAATGCTTCAGGGAAAAAATACTAAAAGAAAAAATATTAGGCATTTATATGAATAACAGAATTCCTTGAATTTTTGTTCCTACATTTAATAATTTTAATTCATGAATTTTAATTCAAGGACTTTATTTTCTTCCAGTATTTGTCCCTAATAGTTTCAGCCCCCAAAGACTGTGTCTACACTAAACAGCTTATGTGAAAGAAAATAGGAATCATTTCTCTTGCCAATATATAAAAACAAATCCACTGTAAATAATTCTAAGTTAAATGCGCCGTTAGAATAGTTTTCTACATAATTCCTTTTTTACACAACAAATTCTACCTGAAGTTTCAGTTAAGCACATTGCATTGCCTTCACGTTTTATGAAACTTATCATTCACAGCAGCTTTGTTCATGGACTGGATACTTATTAACTGAGTTTTTAGTTACCACGTTAGAAAGACAGATTTTAATTGTTTGGTAAGAAAAAATTCAGTTTTCCTTGCTTTGTATCTTTCTAGGTTTTACTCAAGCATTTCTCCTATTTGTGTTGTAAATGTCTACACATCTAAATAATGTGAAATATTTGCCTCATGGACAGCACATGGCTAACGATGGAATTAATTGCTTCATTTCATAACTGAGTTGTATAATTTTATTAGAAAATCAAACATCAGATGCATTATTCTGTAGAATTACTATAACATGCATCACTGCACATAGAAACAAAATACCCGGGAGAGGATGAGGATGGTAAGAATGAGCCATATATTCAAACATCCACAACCCAGTTCACAAGCACACTCTGCTTAGGGGGCCAAACGTAACCAGGCAGAATCTATCCTTGTCATTTATATAGTTGTCGTTTGGACTTTTTTTCCTCTAGCCTTATAATTTTTGTTTGTTTTGAAGAATCTATAAGCAAAATACTCAAAGAGGCCCACAGAGACCAGTGGTTACAGCCAGAAGCAACAAGGAGCATGTGGACAATTGGCATTTTGCCAGATGCGAGAGGGCAAGAGAGTTGGATAAGAAATTATAGACATTCTTTAGGGACAGGAACATGGCAAAGGAATGACTTTAAGTTTAAATTGCTGTACAGTTGGGGTGAATTCAAGAAAAGAAGGCAATATACTTCATTTGTTACCTTTATACAGGTTACATTTCAAAAGACATACATTTTATCTTCATTTAAGATTTTTCATTTATTTTTCTAGTATTCATTAAGTCATATTTTGTGCCAGACCTATTCACTCTTAACTCTATCTTGGATACTATTAATTTAAAAGGACCCTTTGTTTTAAAAAATTGATGCCATTAATAGCTTGAAATAATCACTTAAACTTCCTTTGCATATATTTCAACTTCCTTTTATTTAGTCAACACTGAGCTTCAAGGTACAGAATGCATAACAAGGAGATATATTCACAAAGTTCTCATTATTATGAATCAAAGTGCAGGAGAAAATTTCAGGGGCTGTAAACTTTTCTAATTTTATTTGCTAAAAAAATTAAGATAGGGCCAGAAAGAGTGTAAAAAGAAAATTTTAGGGCCTACAGTATTTTATTCACGGTTATTTGTTGAAATAAAATCTGGTAAGTCTTTATCTTTAACTTGAGAAGTCATCCTAAAAATATCCTGACAACAAAGCTAACACTTTGAAAGCAAAGAAAAAGTACATGACAAATTAGACTGGTTTTCCCTCAAATGCTAGTAACATGCATGTTAGCATAACACAGTCACGTCACGTATGGAAAATATTAAATTACACCTGGAACTACAAATGGGGGTCGGAATAAAACGTGAAGAAAAAAAAAAGCCAACAGAATTGAGAGGGCAAAGTATAAGGAAAATCCTGCAGTTCCTAAAGGTGTTATAAACATATTAAGAATATTGCAGTAGTATATCCAACAGAGCTGATGAAAAAGAGTCAGTCAGTATTTTCCTTCCTGGACAAAATGATACGTGACATAAAATATTTCCTGGGGTGCCTGGGTGGCTCATTCAGTTAAGTGTCCAACTCTTGATTTTAGCTCAGGTCAAGACAGAGCCCTGTGTTGGGCTCCCCAGTGGGCATGGAGTGTGCTTGAGATTCTCTCTTTCCCTCTACTCACCATCCCCCCTCTCTCTCTCTTAAATATATATATATTTGTATTTCCTGATTTTTATTTGGCTAGTCACCAAACCCAATAATGTGGTAGCAATGTAAGTACTATCTTTGGATGAACTAAAAAGGTAGAGGCAAGTAATACATTAATTTATTTGACCACATAAGTCATCATTTCAACAAAGTGTTTTTAAAACCAGGTTGTAAATTCTTATATTCTTCAGATACTTAAGATCATTTTTAATATAAAATTGTCATCACAGTAGGGGAAAACATGGCTAAATGTGTAGCAATATTGCACCTGTGATATGAATTTATACGCCACCAAGATAAATTATGTTAATATCAAGTGGTATTTGGAGAGCAACCTTAATTAATGTATGATTTCATTTTGACTGATTGGTGAACATTCAGAACACAGCCAAACAAAGAGGTTGTTTCACTCCTTTAATTCTGTTTCCCATGGAATCACTGCAAAATACTAACATTTCATTTCTAAATTAGATGGTAAATTTAATTAAAACATGTTCATTAACTTGTCTTTTACCTAACAATCTTTCTTTATGCAGTTTTTCGGGAAGCTTTTTAGTTCACGTGATCTTCAGCCAACTAAATCAAGTGAACTGAAATGAATAATGCACCTGAAGTTAAGAAATTATAAGACATTCTTTGGTTTTCCAGTACATTTCTTTCATGTGGGGGCTCTGCTAGCTTTATGACGATTGTTACAAATTCAAGTTTCTTATCATGAAAGCGCATCGTAAGGTGAACAGGCACTCAACAGCAAATGTGACCTACAGTTAAGAAAGAAACAAGGATTGGGGCGTCAAGACGGTCAACGTTTTGCTGGAGTCTTGTCCTAACCCATCAGCCAAGAACATGTGTGGCCGTAAAATACCACAATAACGCATTCTTTCCCCAGCAGAGTAAGCTACACGGGGCTTGCCAAATTCCAACTCAGGTAGCACCGTTTTTCCAGCCCAAATTCCTGCTGTTTTTTCGACTGGGTGAATTATTCCTACTTCCTCTCTCTCAGAATTGCTGGCTCGCGTAGGTTATCGGGTTTCCGCCCGTATCTACAGTGAGCGAATAATCTTTCAAAGGTACTTTGGGATGAAAGCTAGCGGATCAAGGTGAAGAGTTATATTTTTATTTCTTCTTTTTGGAGGGATTATTCCTATAACGTTTGTGTTTAGTTTGGAGGGCTCTTATGATTTGATTTCTCTTCTGAATACGCGAAACAGCCACCCAGATGGCAAGCACTTCACATTTCAGCACAGTGTAATTTGATTTGGAAGTTCAGTGAAACTCACCAGGAAATGTCCCTCCAGTAATATTTCCCCTCTTAAAAAATTCAGTTTTAAGTTCCCGGTTTCATGAATAAATAAGCTCCAGGGAGGCTTAGTGGTGAGTGGCAGGGTGACTAAAGGAATTGTTTAAACCATTTAAATGAAATGTTAAAATTAATTGGTGTGCTAATCTTCTTAGGATTTCACTACAGAAATAGTGTTTACTCTGTAATTTTCCACTCTCAATATCACTTATAATATTCTTATGAATAATATTCCAAAATGTGTTTTTTGTTTCTTTAGGAATATTGAGTCTATTCAAGGAATTTATAGGAGGCCTGTCTGTGCAAGATGCACGGTAAAAGAAGTAAGAAAACCTCTTCCAAACATATTCAAATTTTAAATTTATGAAATTACCCCCCAAAAAGCACTAAAAGCATTAGAAAATATTATCTATCAAATACATGTATTTTAATGCATCCACTGCCATTTCTAACATGGATCTGGCTGGCATTCATCCCTAGTGTCCTTCCAATATTCTATTCGTACTCAAGTTTAAATTTAGGCAATCTTATTTTCATATCTAAAGTCTCCCTTCCTCATACTCTGTTTATACACATACACACACATACAAATAGGTTAGCAGGGGAATGTTAGCCATCTTAAAATATACTATTTTTCTTTAAAATATTATACTCTTTAAGAATATTACATGTCTTGATGCAAGTTCTGGAAGAACTTAGTATGTGAAATATCATTTTAGAGTCTTTTCAAATTATGGGGCTGAGGCAAATCAATCTTTCCCTACTCATTAATGCTAAGAGAAGATCTTTGCTCTACAGATATACAGTTGACCCCTAAACACCATAGAAGTTGGAAGCACTGACCTTGCAGATTAAAATTTGCATAGAACTTGCAATTCCCCAAACACTTAACTACTAATTGACCAGAAGCCTTACGGGTAACGTAACAACGGGTTAAGGCAGAGTTTGCATGTTTTATGTATTACCTACTGTATTCTTAAACTACAGAAAAGAAAATATTAAGAAAATCATAAGGAAGAGAAGATACATTTACAGAACTGCACTGTATTCATAAAAAAGAACTGCATATACCTGGACCCATGAAGTTCAAACCTGTGTTATTCAAGGGTCACCTATACATAAAAAGCAGCTTCGCTTACATGGGCATAAGCGTCATGACCGGGATGGGGGGAGAACGGAGAGTGGGACGCAAGGCCCATCAAAATGAACTGTCTGCATAAGTCCAGGCACTATGTAGCTTCTAGAATACACGGGAATATCTGGATCAGCTCAAAATCTGATCTGATTACTCATCAGTGGGGAATTTTAAGTGTTAACCTTTTATTTAGGATATGAAGTCCCCACATGTTATTTTACACTTTCCCATTTTCCGCCAACAGGGTGAAAAAACTCTAAGTGTTCCAAACGTAATAGTAGAAATCCGTATATCTGTACCACATTTATATCAGAACCTCGCAGCCCCGAGGGAAAAGAATGACTCCCCACAGCACCTAGTTAGGCATCGGGGAGGGCTCACTTCAACTTTATATTGGGAACTCAGTCGTCTATACCAACACAGTGCTGGAGTACTGTGCCAAGGGTGCCATTTTTAAACCCTAAATATAAACAGAAAGAAAAATAATTTCATTGTGTCTTAAGTGAGGTACTCAGGAACCTCATCCAATTAAATGGAATTTAATGGAAATCTAGACCAGACACTCCAGCTTATTATTTCAACGTGGACATTTAGTGGAAGTTTGAATGGGTCAACCTCTAGAGTTAACATTCTAGATTAACAAGAGTTTAGATAAATACCTTTAAAGTTCTCAACTGAAATGACATTCTGATGAATTCCACTGACACAGAAAAAGGCATCAAGAAGAGAGTATTAAAAGTTTCCCTAAAGTCACAGAGTAATTAAAACAAAAAGAACTAACATATGTTACAACAGTTGAGTGTCTCTGGCCAGGTTTTTATGAAGTATTTCTCTAACTGCATTTTTTGAATAATAAACAGCATAGTATAGGATTTTTTTTTATCAGATATTAAATAACAATTTGTGTTTTCTGAATGAGATATGCATACTTCAGAGTAGCTGCACTTAGAGTCAAAACTGGTTCAATTTAGCATGACTTGAAATGTAATAGCATCGCTCTCGCACCCATACATACGACTCATCCACACGTGTAAAGAAACACCAAGAAGAACCTAACCGAAGTTTCAAAATCAATATGGCGACCAACTGATGTCTGTGGCAACAATAATTACCAACTAAGGTGGAGATGAAGGAGGAGCTGGGATCGAAAGGACATCTGCCCCTTCCTCTTTCAGACCTGTGCAGTTCCAGATGAAACAGGGGATCCTTGAAAAAACAAACAAACCGGAAAAGCCATTATGTATTTGCCAACTTCAATAAGAATCTAATTGCTCAGATAAAACATATAAAAATCTGACCTTTTGCAAAATGGTCATTGTAAACAGGGTACCGTGAGTACCAAGCTTCTTAGGACCAAACTGGGTTTTGTGAATAAATATATGGGTTTTCAGGCTCATATGGGCTTCTCACTCCTCCCAGAAAGTATACAGGTGATGAAATGAAAGATGTTAACAGTTTTTATCACGTGATCAGACAGTATTAGTTATTCTGAGAGGTGTCAGATAAATATGCCAAAGGAACAAAAACGTGCTAAAAAAAAAAGTTACTAAAAGGGAGGTTTAATGATAAATATGGAATTGGATTGTTATCCCATAAAGGCCACTGGTGATTTTTGTGAAGGGTCTAAAAAAGAAGCTGATACAATTTTCTATCAATTTAGATTATTTCCAATCATCTTTATTCTTCATTACCTATTTTTGGTATAGACATTTAACTTGAATAATTTAGAGAATGATGGCTGCATAAACAATTACTGGAATATAGATGTATAAATAAATGTCACATTATGAGCAATATTTCAGACTCGTGTCACATAAATGAAAGCTCGAAAGTACTTCTATGAGAAACTACTACTTCACTGGTTTCCACTGCAAGCACCTAACCACAGAAATTTTTTCTGAATATTCTCAGATTTTAAAATTTTCATTACTATATTTTTATAATTATTATTCATTAAGTGTGCTACAAATGGTTTGGGTAAAAGAAAGGAGTTTGGAAAAAGGACAGTAAGAATCAATACTGAAAATTTTGTAGGAAAAAAACCAACTACTCTGCAAAAGAATATGGCTGATTCTGCCCATTGATGTCTATCAATGGCCCTGCCCATTTGTGAACCGTGAAACCCAAAACAATCCTGAAGACATGAGGAACCTTTGAGAGTTGCAGCCACTTTTCTAAAACTTGAATATGACTTTCTTAGCCACCCTCCTTACTCCCCGTTATCTGTTCTGTCCTGATCTTGCCATTCTTATTTGACACACTTTTCTTCCTCTCTCTGATATTCCAAAATCACCATTCTGACCCTGCTATTCCGAAACCTTTCCAGTAAAGGCAGAGTTCATCCGACCCTTAGAACCTTCCAGTCTTATCCCTGGAATTGAACCATAGCCCAGGGAACAGATGGGGGGTCTTGACCCAGAGTGGCTAAAAGTCACAAAATTTTTTAAACCCCCCATTTTCTTCCTATTTATATACTTTACACCCATCAGTAGAGAGCAAGAATACCCATAAATAATTGGAGACATTTTTGTGTTCGCTCCTCAGATGACAGATCTGCAATGACATGAGAAATAGTTTGTTCAAATGAGACAGAATTATTGGCGTGCCCAGCTAACACTTGTGCTGAAGGGTCTGCATCTCAATTTGGAAAAGTGACCCACAGCGTTATGTGAAGGAGAAAGTGACCAAGTGTGTGAATGTAATACTTGTTTGACCCTTTAGTCACCGCCACTTTAGAAATTACTTGAAACAAAGTAGGTAGGACATACATTTTATATTTGTTGTAATCCAGTCAAATGTCCAAATATGTGGTCAGAGAAAGCTGTTGAAGAGATATACTGAACTGCTTTCTTAAATCAAGACTTCCTACAACCTCAAAATTTGGACACTCAACTTTTTATCACTAATGACAGCTGAAGGTGATTTACCTAATGGATAAGATTAGACACCTTCAAAACTAAAACTGAACCTGCAAGCGAAAAACAAATGTGTTGCTTATTTATTTGAGTCCGTGCAATATATTAAGTTTAAACTGTCAAGTAGATGAAACAGAAAATACAAACTAAGAATTCTAAGATTAAGAGAATCTCAGACTTCGAAGGACTGTAGTTAGATGAAGGGAATCAAGTCACAATTGCTTGGAAAAGTCACAGGTTTCCAAAAGTCTAAACCATCATCCAGGCTCCTGGGGCTGGCGTTGATTGGTGAATTTCAGCACAGGTCTGAGATTTCAATTATCTCACATATCAGGGTCTTCGACTTTCAAGAGAAGTTGATTGAATCAACAGAATCCTGCATTTGAAAAGAATCCTAGAACCCTAACATTTTGAAAACAATTAAGTGGAACTCAGAATCAGGTGGAATTTCTAGGTATGGATGAGGCCTGATTCTGTGCAGTATGTATATTTAGCTGAGTCTGTAAAAGGATCTTCTTTTACAAAACCTCACGTTTAAACCTGAGAATGAGTACTGGATACTCCAAGATTCTCACAGACCTATGCCTCCTGTCCAAACGCACAAGTACCTTGACTGAACCCTTCCACTTTAACACAGAAGACTTCAAGTATCTATCTCATTTACCTGATAAATGGCTACAGCTACCTCGGCATATAGTCATTTTAAAGTAGTAAAACAGTTACATTAAATTTTTTGCCTGCTTTTTATATCACAATTAAAAATCCATTTTTTCTGCATAAAGGACAGAGGTAGTATTTTAATTTTAAAAATGCATTTATTTTTTAAGGTTTAATTTACTTATTTGACAGAGAAAGAGTGAGTATAAGCAGGGGGAGCGGCAGGCAGAGGGAGAGGGAGAAGCATGCTCAGGGCTTGACCCCAGGATTCTGGGACCATGACCTGAGCTGAACGCAGCTGCTTAACAACTGAGCCACCCAGGCGCCCCTACTTCTTCAGTTTCTAATTGTATAGCTCACTAATGAATAAAAAGAAAAAAAAGAAGATAAACCACTGAATATTCTTGCTTTAGAGAAGCACCGTTAGCTTTATGCACAAAAAGAAGGTCCCAAACTTTAGAGGATATAGTCATTTCATCCACGCATAATAGCACTTGGTTAATAATACTCTGGATTCAAGTAATACAAAAAAAAAAAAAAAGACAATGACAAATTGGACTGGAGAGTGTGATACTTCTTAAATTTGAAAACCGCTGGAAAATGTATTGTGAAGACTATTAGATTAACAACAACATAACGAAGAGGTGCTGTGAACCTTGGAAGTTCTGTAACTGCTCTCGCAGTCTGCTTGCCAGCCATTACGAACTACTTGCAGCTTCCTGAAGGTCTCTTACTTGGGCTCATCATTGTGTTCAGGACAGTAATGCCCATATAATATTAAAAATTCCGCAGAGACCCTAGCAGCCCCAGGAATCCTGATCTGACCTCCTAGTCTGCCCTAGAATCTCCTCCTTTCCCTACCATCAAACATCAGATGTATCCCTTTTTTATATCATTTACTTTTCTTTGTTATAATTGCCTGTTTGACCCTCCTCCCTACTAGTTTGTAGGGTTTTCTTGAGGAAACTGCCCATGTGATGTTAATCTTTGATCCCCTCTATCAAATAAAGTACCTGATAAATGCACAACTATTCATGATGTTCGAAAAAAATACTACCTTTCTAGAAACAAACTTTTTTTTCTTTTTGCCTTTGCTTATTTTCTTTTGTATCTAAAGGAACTCACAGACTGCTGTGGACAGGTGTGCTGATTTGAAAGTAGACGATATATACAAATTGTGCATGCTTTCTGAGGGATGCTCAGAAAGCAACATCGTGGTCCTGTTGTTTTTCTACATTTTGATCGCCACTGGCTTTAGTACAACTACTACAGTGTTAAGACAACTAAAGGAAGAAGAGACATGTTCTTAATTTCTCAAGCTATTTCATGAAGATAATATATTTTTATATATACCTTTACAATTTATAAGGGATTCTTACCAGGATGAATATGTTAGGGTTTAGGATAAATATAATTAAATACTCCCTGGCATTTATTAAAAATAAAATCAAATACTGAAGAATGATAGTGGTGTTTGTTTTATCCCAATGACCTTATTAATGATAATATGTAACTTGAAGTAATATGGAGGTGTGACACGGAGGTATAATCGTTTTTTAGTATTTTGCCACATGACTGACTTTTTTTAAATGAGTATAAGATATTCTTTTGATATTGCGGTGTATGATCATGAAACTTTAATACTGAGCTGAGAGTTAATACTGAGTTCTTAATTCTTATCAAACAACTAACTTGATAGCAGTTTTTAATAATTTACCTCATCTTTCATTTCATGATTTTAGACCTAAGGCTTTCTTTCACCCTGTTAAGCTACATATAAAAGAAAGACACATTGGTTCGATTCATCCTAATTCCTCAGGACTCAATATATTATTTTTGCAACTTCATACAGCAGAGATGTGGAAATTGCTGAGAAGAGGTACAAAGAAAAAAATTTATCCTAGACTGGATAATACTGATAACTGAAAACAGGCCAATTCCAAATGTCTGTTGCTTTGTTCTGCACAGATCAAGCTGACTTCAAAATTAACTATAAATTCAAGAATGAAGTTTCTCACATTGAGAGTTCATTGTGATGTTAAATGCAGTGTTTAATTTAGTGCACAATCCAATAAAATACTAAAAGGTGAGTAATGTAATTTTCTTCCCTGAAGTGGAATTCAGCCACCAAACCAACCAGAAAACTGGAGGCACAATGACATTGTCAATGACCCCAAAGCAATTGCGCTTATGGTTCAAGTAATAGGTAATGTTGGTATTTAACCTTATTGAGAATGTTGGTCAGTCTTACACTGGCTTTCCATTATCTGTGTTTTAACAGCTGGAATTTCTGTCTGAGTAATGCGGCTTAAATTTACAAGACATCACTAGCATTAACAATGTGGGCTATCCTTTTTGTTTCGGTGTGGCATGAAGAAGTTTTTCAATAGGTTCTCCTGTGCTTGAGAGAAAGCAGGACGTGCAGTTTGCAAAGGTGGGCAGATACATGGACTCTTCAGAAAAAAAGTTTAAAGAATAAATGGTAAGTCTTTCCAGGAGGATTTTCCCCCTCAGGCCTTGAGAGGAGCGCTTGGAACCCAGCAAGACTGTTGTAAGCTATTTTCAAGAGGTGTGAGTTATTGCATATCAGGTGTTAAATGGGATGCCAATTAAACGAAATGAGAGTTTCCCATAAATAAGTCAGTGTGGTGAACTACTTTTGCCCTTAGTGTCAATGGTAAATTCCGAAAGATGTCAGAAAAAATCTAGACCATTACAAATACTACAGGACAAAACAAATAACCCCCTATTTTATTAACTATTTCTAAGGTTAGAGAAAAAGTCGTAAAATACGTAAGGCACGTAAACATGTACCTGTCAACAATGAACAATAAAGATACAATTTTGATAAGTAAATGTCTAGAATAAATTATCGTACCACGCACTTCAGTTCTTTACATAATAGCTATCTAATAACCTGTAGCAAATTAATTTTGCAAGTGACTCACTACACAATTTTTTCCTTTCTTCTGCCAATCAATAAAGACATGTATATTAAATAATATTTGAAACATTTCCCAAAGACCAAATAAACTAGCAGAAAAAATACAAAATGGAAGTGAAACCTTAAGTCACCATGACACTAATAGTTTTGCATTTTAATTTTTTTGACATTTTTAATCTCTAAAACATAATGTCACATTTGTATAATTCTTTAAAATGTAGGGACTACCCTTGCATATATTGTTTCACCTTCAAAATAAGCCTATGAGGTAAAACAGAGTCAATAATACTGTTTACAAATATTATTTTCCTTTCATAGATGAGAAATTAGAGGCAGAGTGAGGCTCAGCAAGTCTCAAAGAGTGCCTTCTAACTTTTGCTCCATGGTCATTTTACATACGGTACCATCCATCCTACTTACCATTGTAGATGGTACCATCCATCCTACTTACCATATACATACATACTTGATGTATATGTTGGTGCTGCTGGGCATGGCTGAGTGCCTTTTATAAGGTAACTAAGGTACAGCAAAGGCTTGAAAATACTTATGAAGATTTTTTTAAAGAAGAAAATATTTAACAATTTTTAGTTATCTATATTAAATCATATGTTCACATGTTTTACCTCCTATAACATTATTGGAATAGCTTGCAGATGCTACCAAACATTTTCTAAGGCACATATAATACATCTACAGTAAAATTCTAACTCAACTCTCTTGTGCTGGTTTGTAAATAAATGTTTGCTTAAACCGGTATTTGTGGGCAAAATAATCTTTCCCCCACTTTTGTGTCTCCTTTAATTACTTCACGGTTCCATTCTCCTCACTGTCATCTTATGCCAATAGTCTCTTAAATTCCACACTATGAGCTCTGTCCACCAGAAACGTATGCCTGGTGTACTAAGAGTAGGGGAAACAAATACTCTTCAAACTTTAATGATTATGTTGTCCCGAAGCCTCCTTTTATTAGAAACAGCATCATCCTCGCTGCCTACCTCTTCCTTGCCACCCTCTCAAATGCAATCGTGTCACTCTCTCTCTCTGGGGCCTCCTCACTGTTAAAAGGTCTCATCTTTAGAATGGCAGTTCAGGATTTTCACAGTTCTGTCTCAGGCTTTCTCCCTCCTGACTCCCAACATCCCATCAAAACTCCAGCAGCACAAGCTGGTTGACTTCCTTTAAAAGTTGTATGCCTTATCATACCCACTGCTCTTCCATTATACTTTCCCTTTGGGAAAAGGAAATTCAGTTCTTCCTTTTTGCTACAGCAGAAACCCCTATGTAATGAGGAAACAATGTTAAAAATGACTTTGCTGATATTCTGGGAGACTTTTCCAAACACAACTTCTCCCATAGGCTGTGCTGCATATCTCTTGTTAACATTATTTCCATTGCATATGGGTTATTCAACAAGCAATTAAGAAGCCTACTATATCCCAAACATTCAATCAATACTGAATTTAGGAAACACGATGCATGCTTTTCCTTTGGGACCCCATAAAACTTAAGAAAAGCATCCCCTTTGAATTGTAAATTTCACAAATAGCAAAGCCAAAATCAACAGGTGACTACTACTAATATGCTCATTAAATTTTTTTCCATGAAACAATATATTAACTGCACTTCAATGGCAGAAAAAATCTTTATGTTATTTAATAAAATGCTAGGAAAAAGAAGGAGGAGGAGAACGAAAACAGGAATAGGAATAAGAATTGAAATAAGACTCAAAATGTTTTTACAAATGTTTTCCATAATTTTAGTTGCTTAAAGAGAGCTAATCCAAAGTGGAGATAAGAAAGCCTCTGATTTGATCTAAGGCTCAAGTCCCACTACCTCTTTCAACCTCAATTTCAACACTTGTGAAAAAGAAGAAATAATATTTCTGTGTTGCTATCTCCTACGACTATTGTGAGAATAAGAAGATATATCTTTAAAACTCAAGAATTAGAAAATTTGAATGTGAATGTGAATATACAGGAAGCTAAAACTAACCTCTTACAAATCCAAGGGTTGGCAACCAGCTCTTGTGTATCAAACACAATGGTGCATAATGCTCATTTCATTCTGTATTATTTTGTTTTTGTTGTTTTGCTGTTAACTTTAAAACCTTATTCTGTATTATGATAAGCCATAGTGTAAGAATGCACGTTAATATGGATAGTGTTTCAAAGACTTGTGGATAAGTGATGGATTATTCAATAAATGGTGTTTGGACAACTGGAGCGCCATATGGGAAAAAATAAAGTTTGATTACTACCTCATGTCCCATAGCCCTGTAGCCAAATTCCAGATTGATCAACAATTTAAACATAAGAAATAGGATTATACAAGGATTAGAAAAAGAAAGATAAAATAAAAATTTTGTACGAAAACTTGAGTGTGGAAAAGGCCTTTTAAAGCAAGACACAGAATCTAGGAGACAGAAAAGAAAGATTGATAAATAATAGAGCTTAATGATTTTGCGAAAAAAAAAATCTTACATGAGGAACAACCGTAAACATTTTTTCAGCCCAAAAAAAAAGGTTTTCTTCTTTCCTTATTATATAATGAACTCGCACAAATCAATAAAGATCACAAAACAAATTTAAAAAATAGTCCGGGCCCATAAAAGTACAAAATTGTTTTAGAATGTTCTTTTTATTCTAAGAAGCAAAGAACCTATGAGAAGTATTAGAGTGACATCACCAAGACGTGGAAGACGTATGTCAGCTTGAAGAGATATCTACAGGACAAAGATGATGCAATCTATTTAAAATTAGAAGAACGGCAACAGATTGAAATAAGCCTAAGAAAATAAAGAGATGGCTGCCAAAGGGTATTTGCTGGACATACCCTATAAGGCCACATTAGAAAATATCATATTATAATCAAATATCTAGTTCTGAAATTAAGAAATTTGGTATTTTAATTATGTGAAAGATCAGCAGAGCCAGTCTTCTAATAATTATAGCATTGGTTGTAATTTGATTCATTTACCTTATGATCATTTGTGTTTTGATTCTGGAAAAGTCAAATTTAATTAGAAAACCTATCACGGTATGTCTGGTCAATCCCTGCCTGGACTACCCTGTTAATCTGGTGCTAAATTTACAATGGATGTTGCAACTGAATCACACCACCGAGTAATATGTTACTAAGTATCTTACTTGGAATCCCTTTACATCAACACATTATACAATATTCGAAGCAGGTCTACAGGTAAAAATGCTGGAAAAAAATAGGATTTTGCTGTAATGGGCATCATGGTCTATATTTCCTAATTTTAGTTGCTTAATGAGATGCTAAGAATGCTGGTGAATGTACCTGCAAACAGCTATTTTTTGAGCAATTATGAACATCTATCCAATAGAGATATTTTAGGGCAAATCTAGTAGGAAAAAAATAGTGGTAGTAAATATTTGTTCAGTGTAAGTAGGGTTTAATTTCTGATATTCTCTATACACTGTAAAATAAAATAATTGCTACAGCATAAATGAGCAATCTATTTTCTTAGATAAAATACATGGTATCTATATGATAATTCATATATACGTATATATAATCATCTACATATATGACAATAAAATGTCATTAACTTAATATAACATTAACAGTAGTTAATGTTAATTAATAATAACACCAAAATTGTAAAATAGGATGCTAAAAATAATCAGGAATAAAATTTCATGCATATTTTTAAAAATTTAACTAAAAGACGCAGGTAATTATTTAGACATTTACACATGGAAAGAAAAGATCCATCTTGACTCAAGTTAGTTTTAAGATATGGACTTCTCTTCTGGACTCTTCTTCCTATTCACCTTCTCTGGGTCTGACTACTCTCTCTGTTATTCTGACCACCCACAATGAAGCAAGGATCAAAATTCTTTTTTGAGGACAAAGATGCTTTTTATAAAACTATGAATATCTACTTTTCATGGGGACGAAGTCATAGCCCCTTTTTAGTCTACAGACAGCCTTTGGAGCAATTCCTCATTTCTGAATCCCTGTTCCCTTTCACTTGGACACATTTGAAAACTCTTCAATCTTGTGAGTGTTCCTACTGCTGAGTGAGTCAAACATGATCACAAAGGATCATAGTCCTGTGTGGAGAAGAAAGAAAAGAACTGCTGGTAAAGGAAAAATCAATTCACCATCTGCACAGTAAGAACGAGACAGCTGCAAGGGAAGGGCCGCTTTCTCTAACAGAAGA
Source organism: Procyon lotor (assembly GCA_028646535.1). Classification (NCBI taxonomy): domain Eukaryota; kingdom Metazoa; phylum Chordata; class Mammalia; order Carnivora; family Procyonidae; genus Procyon; species Procyon lotor. The sequence continues at coordinate 67,674,853 of CM053614.1, read as the reverse complement.
TTTGTCATTCAGTTCTGGCTGGACCCAGACAGCTCTTGGAGTTAACAGTGTCAACAAAGGGAATTCTGGAAAATAGGGAAAATGGGTAGTCTTTCATGGTTATCGGAGTCTAGGGGAAGGGATTCCCGGTTTCTTTTGTTAGGAACAGAGGAAATATGCATATGGGGGATTGTATATTCATTAAGGTTTTCTCAATTTTCTCCAAGAGTTGGAGAAGAATATTCCCAAATTATTTTCAAAGCTAATAATCATTAAGCCCTTTCTATTTAATGATTAAATATAATATGGCTCATATTATATTTATCATATATGATTCCCAGGCTACAGCCTAATTTGCTGTATACTTGAAATGGGAAAACCTGCTCCACGACCTAGTCATTCTTCCTACATCTCATCCATCCCTTTATCAAACCACAAAAATCAGCTTATTACACAAACACAGAAGGGACGTGAGCATATCCTTAGCATGTGTCTTGCTTTTAATGATTATTGTGGAGGCTCACGCCTATAGATAGGGACAGAATAGAAATATAATCAAATTAAAAGGGACAACCAGGATGTTTCACCAGGATCACATCATCTGTGATAACAGAATGGGGAATAAACACAGTAACTAACACACGCTCTCTATGACATCATTTCAGCTGGGTCTTCTTCCAAAGTGCATTTCATTACCCTGTGCAGCACTAGTTGCTGCGAAGGTAAATAGCAGTTCATTCCTGCAGAGCCCTTAAGATACAAAACACTTTTACCTAAATGGTCTCCTTCATTGCTTATTACAAATCCTTAAGATAGGTATTTAAATGCACAGTGATTCTTCAAAGAACATCACAAGATGGGAATGATGTCTTTCAGGCTCTAGACAGGGAAATATAATTACTATAATGAGCGCATCAGTGTGAAAAGTCCTATAATGAGGCACACACTATGATGACAATAACAAGTTGGAACCTAATTTTAGTCCCGGGGGCAGAGTGGTCTGGGCTCAAAGAAGGAGTGGTAATACCCTGAAATGTTTTTCCCAGGGAAACGAAACAAACAAACAAACAAACAAAAAATCAGTTAAAAATTATATTAGGAACACTCTCTATGTCTCCGATATTGTTCCAGGAACATTGTTTATTTGCCTATTAGTTCATTGTTGCTACAACCTTATGAGACTGGTATTTTTACCCAATTTTACAAAGAAAGGTTCCGAGGCTCAGAGATATAGAGACAGACCCAAATTCCTACAGCTAGTAACAGGAAGATCGAATTCCGAAGCCCCTCAACCGCTCTTCTACAGGAAGACACTCTGAAAGGAGAAACAAACATTTCAAGATGAAGAGATAGGTAAGAAAAGAGTGAGCAGCCCTGATTGACTGTCGCCAGATTCGCACACAGGAGGTTTAATGAGCAGGAGGGAGAGAAGACAGAAAGTGGGTTAGAGGCAGACTGTGAGGGACGTGGGCTGTCTGAGATGAGGCCCTCCAGCGGCCTTCACTCCGCGTGCAACGGTAAACCGTGAATGTTCTGAAAAGACTTATTGTTTCGTGAAGTTAATTTGACAGCAGAGATAAAGCCAGACTGAAGAGCCAGTGAGACCGTAAGGAAACGAGGAGAAGCAGTCAGGGGTAAGAATAGTTCTGGCAGAAGGAACAGAAAGAGGAGTGAATTGGAAAGGTAGTTTAAAGACACAGCCAAAAAAAAAAAAAAAAAAAATCACATCGCTCCTGATTCAACTTGGGGGAGAAAGCTGGGTTGACAACACAACACTGAGGTTTTTAAGCATGGCTGAGAGAGAAGAGAGTAATATCTTAACTGTGCTAAGGAACAGAGTAGGCAAGAACGAAAGACAAAATTTCTAAGGAAACATGGTAAATCTCATCTTAGAATTGTGTTTGATTTACTGATTTGGATACTTTTTAAATGACAGTAGATACTAGGAACTTGAGAGGAAATATCAGTAGGTATGTCAGAACTAGGAATTCAGGTCTGTGAGTGAACACACGAGGGCAATAACACATGAGGGCATTTCCCACTGGAAAGTTAAAGGAATGGGACGCTCCCGGAGGTGGTACCCCGTGAGAGCGGATGACTCCCTGCCGGTCACTATTTGTCAAGTACTGCTCTAGGTGTTTGACTTGATTAATCCAATCTTCACAACCACCCTATACATGGAATACTGCTATAAGCTCATTTTCTGGAGGATGACAGAGGCATGGAGAGGAAGAGTGCCTTGCCCCAAGTTAAACAGACAACAGGAGACGGAGATTTTAAGCCTCCCCCCACCCCCACACCCCACACTGTTTGGGCTGAGGGCTTTCAGAGAGAAAAAGAGAGGGGTGAAAGACACAACTCAAACTGGGGGGTGGTGATTCAATCTGGAAGGGAATGAGATTGAGGAAAGGTTGAAAGAAATGCTTTTAATCTGACTCTGCTCTTTAAACTCTTCACAGAGGAGAAAACTTCACAAACTTTAAACAAAGAGGAGTTTAAACTCTTTAAACTCTTCACGTAGTGACTTGTGAGGACTATAAATGACTGAAAAAATATCACTAGTGTTGAATCGATATATCGCTATGGAGGAGAATGTAGACTCATACTTTTCAATCTCTAGTTCTATAATATTTTAGGTTCAGAACATCTTCTAGAAGCCCCAAGCTTCATGGATTCTTATTTACACATTGCTGGAGTCAAGAGGTGTCTACGAGTCTGGTGTGGCTTGAAGTGAGGTGAGCCATTCTCCATGAAGTCTCTCAGGGTCACCTTGACTTCTGTTATTTTTGTCCTCTCACCCATCTAGCTGATACAAACGTTACACAATCTCAACAGTGATTTAGCCACCTGAGGGGAAGGAAATGGAAGGGAGTCCTGTGTCAAGTCCCGAAAAGAAAACAACACAGATGCAAGGTTTGTTGACTTGTGTTTTCCCCCTCCTGTGTTTGCTAAAGCGGCCACCCTGCAGGTCAGTTTTTTGTTTGTATTTGTTTTGCTTTTATAGGCCTTCTGCATACAACTTTATGGTTAGGCCATTCTCTACGTCATGTAAGTAATGGGTTTCACCTAGCCCCCCCCCAGATGTTCCTGGCAAGGTCCTGAGAGTTTGCCAGAAAAATCCCCTCAGAAGGCACCATGCTGTCGAGTAGTACTATCGGACCCTAAGTGCCTTCCTCCAATCTGTTTCTGTATCATAGCTAATAAAACATCCTTGCCTTTCTAGCATATGGTAGCACTCTCCTCCTCGGGAGCACACACTGAGCAAGTTTTCTGCTTTGGCAAAATCCTTTTGGTAATTTCAATAGAAAATCAGCAAATAGGTGGTTCCTAAGTGGTAAAAGGAGTAGGCTATTTTTTGTATCATTCTTGATCCGATCAAGTGACCAAACACATGATACAGTGTGTCAAACAGGGGACGTTTAATATAAACAATGATGAAGTGATGACAAGAGAGTGAGTATGATGAAAGGAAGGCTGAGGAAGGAAAACGCTGGGAGGGGGGATTTACACCTCACTAGAGAAAGTACGCTTTCCCGCCACTGGATGGAGGAGTAGCTTGTGCTGTTGCCAGGTCTGAAGGGGTTCACTGTCCCTAGGCAAGAGCAGTAACCCTTGGCCCCACAGAGAAAGTCATGTGTGCACGGGGCATCCGGGGAACCTGGAGGCCCTGTTGGAGAGGCCTCCCTCTGCAGGACCTGGCACACTGGGAGGGCGTGAACTGGGTGGTTGCTTGGATGACCAGCCCCGTGGGCCCACTGGCCACGCACGGTGAGGACAGGGAGCAGGGGAGGTCGCAATCTGTCCCAGCTGGGGTGCAGCCCCACGTGCTCTTGGGCTCCCTGCTGTGTCTGCTGGAGTTGAGAGCTGTGGCCAGGCGCTGCAGAAATTTGTGTCCACGGGACACCTCACACTTCGAAAACGACAGGGTCTCGGCAATAAAGAAAAAGTGCACTCTCTAGAAACCTGGTGAAGGAAGGAGCCAGACCAGAATCAACGACCGCCTCTTCCTTCTGGAACGTCTAGTGCCATCTACTGACAGGGGTTAGCAACATGCCAACTTAGAGAAAACTGACTGAGGACTAATTACATTTGCAGGACTCTCTTCCCCTTTTTCCATACAATATAACCTCATCACGGGAGTGACATCACATCACCTTTGTCATATTCTGTTGGGTAGAAGCAAGTTACAGGGCCCTCCCCACCCCAACTCAAGGGGAGGGGATCATCCAGGGTCTGAGTTCTCGGGCTCATCTTGGAATTTGGCCTACCACAAGCTGCATTATTCATCATGACCAAAAATTGGAAACGACCCAAGTGTGCCTCAATATGGGAATGGATAAGCCAACTAGGATACATTCATGCTATGGAAAATGCCTCAGCAATGAAGGGCAACAAAGTACTGACAAACACACTACTGGATACAATCTCAAGTGCTTTATGCTAAGTCACAGAAGCTGATCTCAAAGTCTGCCTACTGTATGGTTCCACTTAAATTATGTTCTCAAGATTACACAACTATTAGGCCAGATAAGAGGTCAGTGGCTGCCAAGGGCTGGGCAGGGTCAAAGAGCCGACCACAAATCACCGTCAGTGGGGGTGATTACCCGAATCTGTGCATGTGTTTAAAATTTGTAAGATAAATTTAAAATCAATTTATCAAACAAAAGTGGATTATGCTTGATACAAAATTAAATCCTAATAATACTTTAAAGAAACACAGGAAAAAGGCCATCTACTTTTTTTATTCCCATCAGAAAGAAAAGCCCCCGGTTCTACGTTTTCAGTGCATGATTTCAATGACTACTGTCTACTGTCAGGATTTTGCTAGACCTTAAGGAACAGAGATAGAAATGGTAACCTAGAGAGAAATGATAACCTCTTTCCCAGGGACACTTTGGCATTCATATAGAAATGGTAATTCGTAATTAAGACTTAAGTACAATGGAAATCCAAAGGAAATGTAATTAATTCTACCAGGTGGAGGTTGAGATCAACATCACAGAGGACGTGATGTGTAAACTCAGTCCTGAAAAACGAGTTAGGATTGTCTCAACCAAGAGTAAAGGTGAGTTGTTTGAGCAAAGGATTGGCATGAAGAATGACATGAGCAAATGAGAGAATAGTGTCTGAGATGTGGCACAGACTGCTGTGATCGCCTCGCTGGTCTCTTAGGATGAGGTGAGTCATAAAAGTAGTGCGGACCTACCTCCTCTCTCATCAAGAAGAGTCTCCCTCCTTTGCCAACCTGAATTTTCAAAGTTTTATCATTAAAAGAACTGCTTCTTTGCAATGTCTCTAGGACATTCTCTCTAGGACATTATCTCGTTATAGCAGGTGTAGGAAATGTGGATGTAGAGTTCCGGACAGGGGTCAAGCCTGGGGATAAGACTTGAGAGTCAACAAATAGATAATAAAGCCGTGTGAATTAATCAGATTGTCTAGTAAAGCACGAAATGTAGGAAAACACGTACCAAGGATAGAATTCCTATAACCGCCAAAATTTAAAGGACCGGGAAGCTAGAATGTTAAGAATTTTAAAACTGGAAAAAAAAAAAAAAAGAATTTTAAAACTGTGAAAAATATAATGGTCCTAAAAACTACAAGAGGAAAGATTTTACAAAAAGATTATGAATACTGTCAACCGCAGTCGAGCAGAAGCACAAGATAAGGAGTTAAAGAGACGCTCATTTGACATCTAGAAGGTCATGAGTAATAGTAACATGAGCAGTTTTAGAAAAGTGACAAATGTACCCTGGAATGAGGAACCAATGGAATTTGAGGAAGCAGAGATGCTAAGTACCGACTCACCTTGCAAAGCAGCTCCTTTCCCACATATGATCTCAGAAAAGCCACACGATCTGGCAAGCAAGGTATGGGGAGAGAGACTTAAATCACAGATGAGGAAACCAAAATTCAAATATGTTAAGTACTGACCTAAAGCCCCAGAGGTGTAGGGCAGCAGAACTCAGATTTGAAATTCCATCTGTCTAGTTCAAAGCCTGTATTCTTTTCATTTTATCATGTCACTCCCTTATCACCTCCAGAACTGCAGTGACTTGGACAATGCCCAGACAGTTAATTAAGGACTAGAAGTGACTGGACCACAGGTACACAGGCTCATCTGAATAACAATGGTGATAACCAACATCTTCTAAATGTCTCTAATGATATTCAGCAGTTTGGAAGGTCCCCTGGAGAAATCAAAAGGTTCAAATGAACCAGGATTAATAGAGCATAAAGGTAAAAAAAATAATAAATAAATCAATCATAAAGGTAGATACACAACGAACAAAGTGATTTGTGGCTGTGTTTTGTCCATGTCACTGCAGTGAGCTCTCTGCTGTATCAAGAAGGTAGTAAAATCTGAAGAGATTGAAGGATCAGGGAAAAGGGATGATGTCTATTGAAGGAAGCAGAGGACGAAAGTCAAGTTGAGAGAGCAAGAGAGCAGTGGAGGACACAGATTCACGTAGATGATGCCTGTTTAGACTCAATTATTACCACCATCGTTACACTCTTTACATGGCACTCCATGGTTTACAAAATGCCGTGAGACAGTATGTCATGAAGCAAAGCACAACATAATGCAAAGAACTGGACCTTGGACCATGAATCCAAGTCTGTATACTTGTTGTGCAGCATTAAGAAGCAACTTACCTTCTTTTTACTTTCCTCATTTGTTATATGGGAGTGATTATTCCTCCCTTGTGGGAAGTTAGGAGCTCAAAGCAAAGGAACAAAAACATCTGGCACATAGAATGTACTCAATACACGGTCATTACATCTTTCAAGATTCTTACTGGGATGATCTGATTTTCACCATAAGACTGTGAGGAAGACTATGACATAATTTGAGATTAGAAGAGACTGTTTATCTCATCTTACAAATGAGAAAATGGAGAATTACGCAGGAAAACAAACTTTCCTGAGGACATTGGACTAGGAGGAAACTTGTTAATGCTGCTCCAGAATTTTATTCAGGAAATAAAACTGAATCTACATGTTGATCACTCAATCTATACAGACCACCAAAGTCTGATAAATGTTTGAGCTATGAGAATATGGATGGACATATAAAAAGCATATTTAACATTTAAATCTTTTTGAGTCTCTTATATTATTTTTTTCTTTATTTTCTTGTAGGAAAATGATGGTGATAAGCAACACATCGAGTATCTTGTATTCCTATTGAACTTTCCCACTACTACTTATCTTTCTCTGCCTTGCTGCTTCATCTGTACAAACAATTTTTCAGGAAAATATATCCACAACATTAAAGGATTTTAAAAGTTAACACAATAAATGAGTAGAATTTGAGTCTACTGATTTTAAGTATATCTCCCTTTGGGAAGTGAAACCTGACAAAATTCAATTTGCCAGACTGGAATAAGCAAGTCATTTTAATTAAGCCAATATTTTAATTAGACCACCAAATTTAACTCTATGTACATCTGTTCTATATCATGCTTGTGAATTAGCAGTATAGCATGTGATTAAATTTGTAACTAATTTAAGTTGACTACACTAATAAAATTCAAGTTAGTTGTAAGGAGCCAACATATTACTTAATCACCTAATGTTACTCAAATGTCTTCGTGAAAACATTCTTGAAAAGAAGAAAAACCCACCAGGTTAGCACATTTTCTCCTAACAGTTACTAAATTTCAATGAATGTCAAATATATCTTTAGAGTTAGAGAATTTTGTTAACATCCTAAGGTGTAGTTTTTCTAAATTTCTTCAGATACTTTCAAGAGAATATTTAAAAGTTGAATCCATTTCACACCATTTCCAACCTAAAGCAGGCTAATGTAGCTACTACAAAACATCTACCATTCCCCAGTAGCCATCACATAAGGCAAAGAGATCTCTGGCTGTCAGAGTACTAGAAATGTGAGAAGTGATAAACTATGATAACATTAAATTTTTGGCATGAGGTACAAAAGTCCTCATGTAGAAAGTCTCTTTCTTTTTGTGATGGACTTATACTGGGGACTCTGGTCATTATGTTGTCAGTGTTCCTTATGTACAGAATTATATCATAATTATATCTCAAAGCTCAAAGATGGAAAAGGTCATAAAAGTAGCTAATTTTTGTTGAGTACTTACTTCACTATTGGGCTACTTTTTTTATTTATATGTGACTTATATTCTATTTTTATACTTAAAATGTTCTTATATTTATTTTTTAATGTCTTAATTCTCACTAATGACTCTGATGACTGTAAAATACCTAGTTAAGTTACAGTGAAAAAAAAAATTAAACTCAGGTATTCGTGAATCCAAAGCTCATGTCATCAATCTCTACACTATTCCTTCCAGGAAGACCTCTGTTTTCATAAACTTACCTTGGTTGACAAGAAGGTTAATATCATTATCATGAAATATTAGTTTTACTGCCTTCCCTGTTCCCTCTTTTCCCACCATCTCCTTATATTTAATCCAACAGTTCTCTTCCACCATTTTCCTTCCCAATTTTATTTCTGACCCTTATTTTAAATTTTCTATCTGTTTGAAAAGCAAAGAAAGGGGTCAGACTAGCAGCCATAGATAATTATCAGTGACAGATAATTATTTTCTCCCAAACTGACCTCCATATTTCATATTTGTGCCCTCATAAAATCCCCCAGCAAACTCACTTGGCAAAGGTCAAACAGTTCTTCACTGGCCAGCCAGAGACTTCATTTCAAGAGTAACTCAAAAATTCTAAGCCTCAGTAAAATATGAAAAATGCTCAACTTTATTAGTCATCAGGAAAATGAAGACTAAAACCACAATGTGATACCACTATGTACCCACCAAAATGGCCAGAAAAAAGACAATGGCCAGTATTGTCTGTGGACCGTGGGGAAGCTGGACCATTCACACTGCTGGAGGGCATGAAATCAGTACTATGACTGGAAAACAGTTTGGTAGTATTAACTAAAGCTAGACATATGTATCCTCCATGATGCATCCATTCTACTCCCAGAAAATACTAAGCAAAAACATATGCCAATGTTTACCAAAGACATGCACAAGAATGTTCACAGCAACACAACAGCACAGAACTTAAATAACTCAAATTATTAGCAAAAGAAGAATGGATAAATACACTGAGGTGTATCTATACAAAGAAATACTATGCAGCAACGAAAACACATGAACTACAACTACACACAACACAGATTTACCTCACAATCCTATTAAACAAAAAAAGCTGGGCACACAGAAAAATAAATGCTGTGTGATTCTATTTACATAAAATTCCAAAAACGGCATAACTAGTCTATGGTGATGGAAGTCAGAAAGTGGTTATTTGCGGGGAAAAGTAACTGGGAAGGTGCAGAGCAGAGATTTTGGGGTTGCTGGTGATGTTTTATTTGATGATCTGGATACTGGTTGTAGAGATGTGTTCAATTTGTAAAAAACTAATCATGAGTACGACTTTTTGATCCATACACTTTTCTGTATGCATTTTGGAAGTTGCCAAAAAAGCGTACCTAAAGAATGTCTCTGCTGCCTATGTCATGATGCCTAATTTACGTTCTCAAGACCAGAGAAGTAAAAACAAGTATCTATTATTATTTCATCACCAAGTGTTTTCAAGAGTGGGCAAATCTACACAATGGGAAGAAAAATGTGTGGGAGAGGGTACTTAAAAATTGTATTTTATCAGTACTTCCACACATTTCTCAAGCTGGACTTCCCAGTATCTTCAACAGAGTAGGAATGGAACAAAACCATCCAATAATTCATTAGTCCACACAGTCATTTATTCATTCCAAGGTTACTGGATGACTACTAGATTCTAAGCACTTAAGGATCTGGGGGAAGTTCCTAATTCTTCTAGTGCTTGGGGAACAAATGCAAATGCCTACCAGGACCAGCTGGAGACGACAGACGGGCAAGAGCCTGGGAGTACACATGAGTGATGGGGATGGCAGGGCTGATGGTCGGGCCCCTCTGTGAGGGGTCCCGCAGCAACTACGTAGCACCAACTGTTTCTTTTCATGTCAGTTCAAGGGGACTCAGAATTTACAATGTGAAACCAACCAGTTTTCAAAAGTAGCCTCTTGAAAACAGAACAAACAAGAAACACTGGGACACACAGAGCACAGCTGTGAGCTGAATCAGGCATACGGCTGCCAGTTTCTAACGTCTGATTGAACTAAAGAGACATGAATGCCTACTGCTCCATGAGCCACGAGGAGCTCATTTGCCCTTTCGGTGCCCAACCACGCAAGTGCCACGTTCATTCTTTGCTTCACTCTGTCCAGCCTGGGGCTGGACCGTTTACAAATAAAACGCCTCGTTATGTACATTATGATTCCTTCTTACTATGAAATACTATGCTGCCACTTAAACGAATGAGATAGGATTATTATGTCCTAGCATATAATGAATGTCCGTGAAATATTTCTAAGTTCAAATCAACAAAATCAGAACTTCAAGTGGAGTTTAACATTTTTGTTTGTTTTAACACATACACGCACCCGTGTTTGGAAAATTCCGCATCCAAGTATGATCAGAGAGGTGCCGTGGAAGAGCTGGGCCAAAGTGGACATGGCAGCACTTTTACCTTTTTTTTTTTTTATGGATTTCTTTCATGTATTCATATTTTTAAGGAGAAACACAGCCCTACAGCAGACCTCTCTGCTCCCTGTGGATGGCGCAACATCAGCCTCTCCTGCTCCCTCGTTTCCCAGGGGCCAAGGGGGAAGCTGCCCAACAACACAGCATCATCCAACTTCTCTCGGCACCTTTCCCCTGCTCACAGCACACAGAGCTGGAGAGAGAGGCTTCTTACCAAGTGCCTCACACTCGGGGTGCAAAACAGAGAGCCACAACATAAGTAAAGAGTGTCAGGCAGGCTGCCTTTCCAAGAGCTTTCATGGAATCATCCTTGGAAAAAACTAGCACAAGGAAACCTGTTTTCCTTCCCACCAGATCATGTAAGCCGGTTTCCCTATTAGGAGTGACAGAAGAGAAGAACCTGAAGGAGCAATTCCTCTCTTCTGAGACATTTGAAAATAACCCAAGGGGTTTGAAACATCACAAAAATAACAGACTGCAACGTTCTTGATGAAAGCCCCATACTCTCTTTTGATTTGTAGTAAATAAGGCAGAAGAAACAATGTACCAAATGACTTGAGGACCCAGCTGACAAAATGTATCATTTCTTTTAAAATACTGATTCTATTTAAAACTCTAAATCTTGGGGCACCTGAGTGGCTCAGTGGGTTAAGCCTCTGCCTTCGGCTCAGGTCATGATCTCAGGGTCCTAGGATCAAGTCAAAAATACATAAACAAGCACCTGGTCCACAGAACAAAAAATGCATAGTGAGGCTAAAACAAAACCTAAACCTTACTTAATAGGGTGATCCATATTGCCTTTTAATCACTTATTTGAAATGAGAATATAAAAAATTACCATAATTTTTAAATCAGTAAAACATTTCTATGTACTTTCACAAAAATGGATCAGGAAATTACAACCAGGGTTACCTGACAAAACATGTGACCAATAAGGTTTATAAAAATACCTGGTGCAAATTATGATCTGGACATTTTTGTTAACTAAAGACTAGTTTAATATACAAAAATTTCCTGAAAGTATAAATGTTGCATAATACTTGATATACCGTCTTCGTATATTTGTTCTATTTAAATGGCTAACGCCCACCTTTGATTTTTACAAAATTATTTTAAAATGATTAAGATTTTTTTCACCAACTGTTAAGATAACTGTAGTTAAGTAAACAGAAATAAACAGGGACCTAACAGAAAGCCACTGAAAGAACAAATTAAAAAATCTTTGTGGGGGCATCTGGGTGGCTCAGTTGCTTAAGCAGCTGCCTTCGGCTCAGCTCAAGATTCCAGGGTCCTGGGATCGAGTCCTGCATCAGGCTCCCACCTCGGCGGGGAGTCTGCTTCTCCCTCTCCCTCTGCCTGCCCCTGGGACCCTGCTTTTGCTCTCTTATTCAAATAAATAAATAAATAAAATCTTTTAAAAAAATTTAAAAAATAAAAATCTTTATAATTTGTGGGTTGAGAAGCTGGGTGTGGGTTTAGAAGCAAGAGTTGGTATTAAACAAAATACTTCATGAAATAAAAATATACATATCTCTTTGTGAAAAACACAAAGAATATTAAATGCACAGATACAATGAGTTGTATAAAACAAAATAACCTAAGTTATATAATTCTACTGGGTAATTTTTTAAACATCTAGAAACTGTTACTAGTTTTGTTGGCTAACCAATAGAATTTTACTCTGTACTATAAGCAGAAACCACAATTTAACTAAGAAACAAATATAAATTAAGTACCTGTCAAAAATATATTTGATTGGGGCGCCTGGGTGGCTCAGTCGTTAAGCGTCTGCCTTCGGCCCAGGTCATGATCCCAGAGTTCTGGGATCGAGCCCCACATTGGGCTCCCTGCTCAGCAGGAAGCCTGTTTCTCCCGCTAACATTCCCTCTGCTTGTGTTCCCTCTCTCGCTGTGTTTCTCTCTGTCAAATAAAGAAAA
>CM053614.1:67642875-67661863 GCA_028646535.1 Procyon lotor | reverse complement strand
TTTCAACACAGTCTGTATAATCTAGATGGGGAATGATACAGTTTAAGCGCTGTTATACCATTGTCATGAACTCCTGTCATAAGCCACTTTGCTGTTTGTTTAATGGAAAGAGGCATGTGGGATTTCTACAGATTCACTTGTAAATGTTGGATTGGGGATTTTTGTGTAAATTTTCTCAAATAAATGCTAGCAGAAACCAAAAAAAAAAAAAAAAAAAAAGAACAGAAAGGCTGGTGGAGGAAGAAAAACCCACAAAGAAGATTAGAAAGGAGAGACAAGGAGGTTGAGAAGAGAAATCAGAATGAGATAGCGCAGAAATAAATGAGTGATCACCAAAGTTAGAAGTTTTGAAGAGTCAAAAGTGTCGTGGGACCCAGAAAGTCTTTGGAGGCATTTATGAGAGGAGTTTGAAATAAATCTCTGAAATAAATAAGTCTTTAAAAAAAATGGTACTGTGAGTTTGCAAGAATACCAGCAGAGGAATACATTCTGTTCTCTATAAATTCTCTGAGAGAAACAGATGGATTGACTGTAAATGCAAAATCAAAATCTCACTGACCACACTTAGAGCAAAACAGACTGTTGAGGAATCTCCAGGAGTTCCCACGTATGAGCAGGTGGGGATCAACTACCATGAGCTATAAACCAAACAGGGTATTAGTATCTTGCAGAGAGAAGCAAGCAGGTTTTCTAAACCTGAGAAAGAAAAAGAACTCTCAAATTTCCAAGTGTTCACCGAGAGTGTAGCATCCCTTCAGAATGTCAGCTGAACTTGGGAGGAATTCTTGCCCATTCAATCTGTGGGTTATTACAACAGTTCTATGGAAAGGATGAAGCTCTATAAACCCTCAATATACACTAGCCCACCTCCCTTCCATGAAGAAACTGCTGAAATTAGAATGCCATTTGTCCAAGAAAAAGATAAAGAAGGTCAGAGAAAAAGCAACATCCTGATAAAAGATGAAGGCTAGCAAGGAGAAGTATGTATACATGCTTCTCCATATTTTTTAACATGAATGGTAAATTCTGGAACAGGAAGGTACTAGATGTTTATTCTGATCCACCCTCCCTTTTTCGAAGTTCAGGAAAACTAATTTTATATAAAAAGGAGCAACAGAGAAAGGTCCCAGCTAAATCCACTACAAGTGGATTTGTAACACTTACAAGTGTTCTTGTAAGAAAAAAGAATAAGGAACAGCGTATCATTTGTCACAGATAATGAAGATCTGTCAGAAAATATGTCACAAAATAGGTAAGCAGCAACCACAATTTATTTCAATAGAATTTAGAAGAAGTTAAGAAAATCATAGAAGAAATAAAACATTAGCAAAATTAGAAATATCCAGAAGTGAGGTGACAGAAGTCAGGAAGGACTTTAAAATAAAAAGGAAAAACAATTTTAAAAATGAAGACTAAATTAGAAGGGGCATATAAGGTTAACCCAAGAGGTTATGCCCTATGAGAAGAAAAAGAGGTGAAGATAGAATAATAATAATATAAAATAAAATAAAGAATTCGACGTGGGTACTTGTAAGAAAGGGGTCTTCCATTTGTGAAAATGATCTAGCTGTGCATTCACATGCTGAATACTTCTTGTATTTATATTATGCTTCAATAAAAAATTGAAAATAATGCAATGTGAAAGAGATAAAAGTGATTCAAGAGAAAAGTGGCTTTAATCTTTAATGCCAAAAGATCACGGTTTGCATGCACATTTTACTCAAACTCCTCTCATAAATGCCTCCAAAGACTTTCTGGGTCCCACGACACTTTTGACTCTTCAAAACTTCTAACTTTGGTGATCACTCATTTATTTCTGCGCTATCTCATTCTGATTTCTCTTCTCAACCTCCTTGTCTCTCCTTTCTAATCTTCTTTGTGGGTTTTTCTTCCTCCACCAGCCTTTCTGTTCTTTTTTTTAGAGATTTATTTTATTTATTTGACAGGGAAAGAGAGAGAGCACACGCACAAGCAGGGGGAGGGGCAGAGGAAGAAGATCTCAAGCAGACTCCCTGCTGAGCACAGAGCCCAGCCTGGGGCTGGATCTCACGGTCCTGAGATCGCGACCTGAGATGAAATCAAGAGTTGGATGCTTAACAGACTGAGCCACCTAGGCCTCTTTATTTTTATTTATTTTTTTTAAAGATTTTATTTATTTATTTGACAGAGAGAGAGAGAGAGAGAGAGAGAGGGCAAGTAGGCAGAAGGCAGGCAGAGAGAGAGGGTGAAGCGGGCTCCCCGCTGAGCAGAGAGCCCGATGTGGGGCTCGATCCCAGGACCCTGAGATCATGACCTGAGCTGAAGGCAGAGGCTTTAACCCACTGAGCCACCCAGGCGCCCCAACCTAGGCCTCTTTAAAAAAAAAAAATTAAAAAAAACCCAGACTTATTTTATTTCTTTAAGAGAGAGAGAGAAAGAGAGAGAATACGTGTCTTCCTCCATCAGCCTTTCAAGTGTTGGTGTTTCTGGGCTCCATATTTAGCTCTTTTCTCTTTTTACTCATATTATCTTCCTAGGCAATCATGTCATGTCTAGAGATCTTAGCTTTCTCTCACACACAGTCACTCACACACACACACACACACACACACACACACACACACACACTATTAATTCCCAAATCCGTATTTCTACCTGAGGTCTCTCTTGTGAAAAAATAGCCCTTTACCACCCTAGATGCCCATCAACAGATGAATGGATAAAGAAGATGTGGTATATATATATACAATGGAATACTATGCAGCCATCAAGAGAAACGAAATCTGGCCATTTGCAACGACGTGGATGGAACTGGAGGGTATTATGCTAAGCGAACTAAGTCAATCAGAGAAAGACAAGTATCACATGATCTCTCTGATATGAAGAATTTGAGAGGCAAGGCGGGAGTTTGGGGGGGGTGGGGGAGAGAAATGAAACAGGAAGGGATGGGGAGGGAGACAAACCATAAGAGACTACTAGACTCAAGAAACGAACTAAGGGTGGCCAGGGTGGGGGGTGTTAGGGGGGGTGGGTAGGGATAGGGTGGCTGGGTTGTGGACATTGGGAGGGTATGTGCTGTTAAGTGCTATGAAATGTGTAAGCCCGACGATTCACAGACATGTACCCTGGGGCAAATTAAACATTATATGTTAATAAAATTAAAAAAAAAAAATAGCCCTTTACCTCCAACTATTGATGAGATCTCTCAACTAAATATCCCACAGCCCCCCTCAGTAAACTCCCCTCCCACTCAGCCCTCATTATCTGCAAGAAGTGGCGAAATCCTGTTACTTGATAACTAATTTTTCTCTATCTGCTATCCTAAGAAAAACCTTGTTTGAACACTCCTACACTTTTTATACCTTATCTTTTTTTTCTTAACATTTCTATTTCTGGATTAAATAGGCAGTATTATTGTCTTTATTTGGTCACCATTCAATCACTTTTTAACCTCCCACATTCTAATTACTCATTCCTTTAGCAAAACTGCCCTCTCTGTAGCATTGATGCTGTCCATCATTTTACAGTATTTTTTTCCTGTTTCAAGTGATTATAAATTTTTCTGCTAACCTGATTTGGTTATACTACTCTGTCTGCTCAGCCTCTGTTTAGACTAATACTCCCTAGACGTGCACTGCCAACTAAATAATGGAATTTCCTGAGCATGTGGATAGAGGGAAAGGGAGAGGGAGAGAGATAAGGAATAGGATGGAGGGGAAGATGGAGGTAAGGGAGAAGGAAAAAGAGAGAGGAGATTCATTCAGGGACAGTTAACTACCCAGGGCTCAGTAATTCAGCCTATTCTGGTAACACCCCCTCCTAGCGTGCAGACCAATTTTTCTAATAAGCATACACAGAAATAAAGAAGTTGTAAATGAGGAATACTAAGCATTTTTAAAAATGTTCCTCATAAAACCAACTCTGCCTCCTCGGCTCCCTCTTGTTTTTCTTCTCAATCATCAAGAAATAAAATTGAAATTGTTTTTTAATTCCCTTTAGTCAGCAACATCCAATAAAACGTTGTTATATAACCTTTCCTACTGAGCAGCTTCTCACATCAGTTCCACACTTCCTTTCCTTTTCTATTGTGACAACACTGTCAAATAGCCTCATGATCGTACAGACTTTTGTAATCGCCTTCTTTAATTTCTCTCTGCCTTTCACCTCTCTCTGCTTGAACCAATCCTAAATTTTACTCCTGTCATGTCATTCAAGCCTGCTCAAATCCCGCCATGGTCTCTACGCTGTATTTAGAAGTAACTACAAAATGCCACTGTCTAGCATTAAAATCCTCTGCCAGTTTCCCCCGGTTTTATCTTCTGACATTCCCCCAACCAACTCCACTAATGTCTGCAAACCTATCCCATATGTGCCTGCCTCTGGGTCTTTTAAACTAAGTATTTTCCTTGCCTCTAATAATGTGTAAACTCTCATTCTCTCATATAAAATGTTATCAGGCCTCCACATGGAGATTTTGGGAATAAATATTTCACTATTCTTATTATCCTATCATCCACAGGT
Organism: Procyon lotor; assembly: GCA_028646535.1. Taxonomy (NCBI): domain Eukaryota; kingdom Metazoa; phylum Chordata; class Mammalia; order Carnivora; family Procyonidae; genus Procyon; species Procyon lotor. The sequence goes on along the minus strand of CM053614.1, from coordinate 67,657,363 downwards.
TCCTTTCATGACACATGTAGATTTTTTTTTTCCAAAATGCATTTTCAATCATATTGATACTTAGATAGTTACACGGGAAAAATTTTCAGTATCACGTCTATGAAGATGAATTACACATGGTTCCACTTGTGCCAATGACAATGAACTTGTCTCAACTCCCACACAGATAACGATGATAAACTAGCCATTTCTTTAACTATTATTTTAAAAAAAATGGAAATCCGTCAAGAGCCAAGACTAGAGAGTATTTCCTTCAAGGTAATGCCCTAGTCCATATGGTCAGGAATGGCTAGAACTCAAGCAGAAAGCTAGAGACTTACTAGCTTAGAAAGTCAGAGAACAGACTTAAAGTACCAGGTCAGCTGAAATGCAAGAGGAGATACCCAGAAATGGAAGGAGACACCCTCAAACGCACGTATACATTCTTTCCCAAATCCCTGGCTGACACCTGACTGCATGTGCAAGTAGAGCATAAAAAGCACCGTCTGGAAAGTTGAAAGAGGTTTTTGGCTGCCACCCATCTAAAGAGATTTTTGAGTTTGAGTCCAGACAAGTAAGATGCCTGCGAGGATAAAAATCAACTCTCTTTAAAAGATAATCAAGTCCACAGTCTTGAGAACGTATGATCTATAATGTCTGGTACACAATAAAAATTACTAGACATGCAAAGAAATACGAAAATATGATCTATAGTCAAGAGGGAAAAGCAATCAATGCAAACTTGCCTTAAGTTGACCCAGATGTTAAAATTAGCATGTAGGGATTTTAAAACAGCTGTTAAAATATATTCAAGGGCTTAAAGAAAATACAGTCACCATGAATAAAAATATGGGGAAATGCTCATTAAAGAAATGAAATATAAGGGCACCTCGGTGGCTCAGTGGGTTAAAGCCTCTGCCATCGGCCCAGGTCCTGATCTCAGGGTCTTGGGATCGAGCCCCACACTGGGCTCTTTGCTCAGCGGGGAGTCTGCTTCCCCCCCCCCCCGCCTGCCTGTCTGCCTACTTGTGAACTCTCTCTCTCTGTCAAATAAATAAATAAAATCTTTAAAAAAAGAAAAAAGGAAATGAAATAAAAACAAAATGAAAGTTTTAGAATTGAAAAGTACATTATATGTATTGACCGTGACTGGGGTGGACTTAAGAGCATACTGGAGATGTCAGCAGAAAGAATTAATAAACTTGAAAATAAATGGATAGAATTTATCTAATTTGAAAAGCAAACATAAAGAAAACAAAGACTGAATAAAAATGAAAAAAAATCTCAGTCATTTGTGGCACACTGTCATACACACACACACACACACACACACACACACAAGCGTGTACACACACACCCATCTCTGAAAGAGAAGAGAGCATGAAATAATATTATCTGAAATAATAATGGCCAAACGTTTGCCAAATTTGGTGCAAAACATAAACTTTTGTATTTAAAAATCTCAATATTTCAAGAAATATAAATATCAATCTCCCATTACCACCACACACACACACACACACACACACGCACACACACACACACGCACAAACAGGCACACTATGGAAAAACTGCTGAAAACCAAAATGAAGAGAAAATCTTGAAAGATAAAGTGATTCCAAACAGGGTAATTTCAATATGAAAGAAACCTGAATATACGTCAGACAGTGATTAGAAGACAATCCAAGTATTTTTGAAAAGCTGAAAGAAAAACAAACAAACAAACCCTGTGAACCCAAAATTCTATATCCAGGGACAATACCTTTAAGAAATAAAAATGAAATCAAGGCATTTTCAGATAAATCAAAACCGAGAGGATCTGTTGCCAACAGATCAGCACCATAGAGTTTATATATTCTGGATTCGCATATAGGCATATATGTCTATCTGGATAGCTTGTATACATGTAAATATTCTGACCTTGCACTGGGTTGACTTGCCTTATACATCTCTTTCTAAAGTTCTTCCATTAGTTCAGCTGTATTGTTTCTTTAAAATAGTTCAGTGAGTACACTCGATGTGTTTGTGTATGCTCCCTAGCTTTAATCTACAAGTAGAGGTGGTTTGTTAACTTTGATAATATGCTAATCAAAAATCCTGCCTATAAGGACACTTAACAGTTGAAATACCTCAATCAGGGGCACTCTCAAGAGGCAGTGAAACTAAGCCCTTCAGATATTACTAATTATATGCGCACCTGAGTGTTAACTAGTGTGAGAGCTATCAGACATGATTTTTCACCAGTGAAATGGATGTTATTCTTTACATGTGGGGGCTGAAAATATTTTAGGGTCACTGCTGCCCTTTCGTAAATAGAGTATAAGAATCAAGAGACTAGCTGTTTCACTACAGAATATCTAGATGTGTTTTATTGATTTTTAAGATTCTTTTTATTTATTTGAGAGTGCGAGAGAGAGCACATGATGGGGAGAGGGACAGGGGTCTGAGGGAGAAGCAGACTCCCTGCTGAGCATGGCAGAATCCTACACGAAGATGGAGCTCCATCGCCCAGGACCCTAAGATCAAGACCTGAGCGGAAGGCAGATGCTTTACTGACTGAGCCACCCAGGGACCCCAAGATGTCTGTTTAATCTGTATCCTATCTTCATGTAGGATTGTGCCTTCTGACCTAAAGAAAGGTAGCAGAGTGCTTTTTTAATTAATCTTTAAGCCTGCTTGTTAAGTCTATTATCTGTGTAACAGAATTCAGTTGAGATTTACTTTCTTTCCTCTCTTTTCTTTTTTTTAAGATTCCATTTATTTATTTGACACACAGAGAGATCAGAAGTAGGCAGAGAGGCAGGCAGAGAGGGGGGAAAGCAGGCTCCCTACTGAGCAGAGAGCCCGATGTGGGGCTCGATCCCAGGACCCCGAGATCATGACTCGAGCCAAAGGCAGAGGCTTTAACCCACTGAGCCACCCAGGCGCCCCTCTTTTCTTTGAGATTTATTTTCTTTATACTAATCACCTAGTAGTGGGGTCTGGGGAACACAGCTCTCACCTACTAATATTTTGTTTCAGTCAGTTTGTAATCTACCCCATTCCCCACTTCCCAACTCCACCTCCTTCATTTCACCTGTCTAAAAAAAAAAAAGTACAAAATCTACAAGTCTTTGCCTATCCTTTGTAAAATACTATATGCAGTAGTCTTGCTTATATAAATTTACATATATATATATATATATATATATATATATATATATTATATGTACATTCTAATTTGGTTACATTAATAAAATTTATGTAAGAACACAATAGAAAACCCGGTTTGATACGACGAACTATTTTAAAGGGCACAATTAAGTGAATGAAGCTGTTCATGGAATGAACACAGAAAAAATTAATTGATTCACAAGTTATATAGCTGACAAGGATTTTAAAGGTCTGGAGAGATCATTTCTCTGACTTGGGAAAAACTTCATTAGTATATCGCAAATGCTTTTCTCTTTCACCAAAGAAAATGTCACAACCTTCTTTTTTTAAAAAAAGTTCTTTTAAGCATGATTTATATTGATATGAATGAAATTATCTTACTTCCAAATGGTATCCAACCCTGATGAAGGCACAAAGTGGGTCAAAAGCTCCAGTACCACAGGTCAGAAGATGTGTCCTATTGTAGTGATGCAAAACCCGAACATAATTTGCACATTCACTCTGAAGCAGAAAAACGGAAAGAAGAAATTGGTTAATGTAAAAAAAAAAAAAAAAAAAGCTTAGCCTTTTTTTTGATTTCTGTCTTTCCTAACCTCACAAACATCATGCTCAAGTCTCTCTTGGCTAGAGGCAGGAAGAAACAGTGGAAGAACAGACTTGGGGGTGAATGAAACACATTTTAGCCTCACCACATGAATTACACTTATTATGGGATCTTATCATTTTTCAGATATTCTAGCACATAACCAAGTAAAAAAAAATACCATTCAGAAATTTATTCAAACATAAAGATCTTCATGGCAATATGCATGTTCCACCAAGTAATTCAGTTATTCCCAATGCTGTTATTTTTTTTTAAAGTACATGTAAACAAATGAATCCATAAAGTCAGAAAACCAATAATCAGAGAAGGCATAGCTATCCTTAAAGAAACATATGAAGACTTTAAGGCATTACAGAGTTTTGATGTTTGGGAAAATAAGTCATATCCTTAAACTCATAAATTCATGCAAAGCACTGTCGTAGAAAATTTTCAAATAAATACCTAGAAAGCTAACCAAGAGAAATAACATTTTACATTTATAATTACACTTTTACTATAAGATTGCTGTTCAGAAATCAGCAAACTTTTTTTATGAAGTAAAAAGGAGTAACATATTTATTTTGAATATAAAAGGAGTAATATATTTAGTTTGAATTGTCAACTGATCTCTGTTTCAACAACTTACCTCCGTAAATATGGCATGAAAGCAGTCAAAGACAATCCGAAAATGAATGTGTGCAGCTGGCTTCCAATAAAACTTTATTTACAAAAAACACATTTGGCTGAGGAGTTCTAGTTTGCCTACATTGGGATTCAACCAGAAGTTTTGGAGGACAGAATATTTATTTCACACTTCTTCGTATTCCCTGGTTACTTAAATACAGTACCAAATATATATTATATGCTTAACAAATGTTACTACATAAATCATTATGTGAGTTTTATGATCAATATGCTGAATGAATGACTAGGAGGAGGAACTCCCAACAAAGAAAAGAACCAGAGACAAGGGCCTGTCCCACAGACCTAATGGATATGGATATAAGCAAGATGTCAAAAGGAGACTTCAGGTTTAACAGTTATAAAGACAATAGCTGTGCTGGAGAAAACCATTAATGACAACATAGATTCTCTAAGGGCAAAAATGAGAGCTAATCAGGTCTAACTTAAAAAGGCTATAAATGAGATGCAATCTAAACTAGATACTCTAACAGGTAGGGTAAATGAGGCAGAAGAATGAATTAGTGATCTAGAAAACAAACTGATAGAAAGGAAGGAATAGGAGGAGGCCTGGAACAAACACCTTAAAAGCCATGAAAACAGAATTAGAGAAATAAATGACGTCATGAAACATTCCAATGTCAGAATTACTGGGATCCCTAAGGGGGTGGGGAGAGAGAGAGAGGACTAGAAGATATATTTGAGCAAATCATAGCTGGGAACTTCCCCAATCTGGGTAATGAAACAAGCATTTGTGTCCTAGAGGCAGAGAGAACCCTTCCCAAGATCAAAGGGAACAGAACAAAGCCCCAGCATGTAATAGTAAAACTTGTATTTCTTAGAACCAAGAAAACCATCTTAAGGGCAGTTAAGGGGGAAGAGATTCCTTACATACAGAGGGAGGAACATCAGAATAACGTCAGACCTGTCCATAGAGATCTGCCGAGCCAGAAAGGGCTGGCAAGACATATCCAGGGTACTAAATGAGAAGAACATGCAGCCAAGAATACTTTATCTGGCAAGGCTGTCATTCATAATGGATGGAGAGATAAAGGGCTTCCAGGACTGGCAGAAACTGAAAGAATATGTGACCACTAAACCAGCCCTATAAGAAATATTAAGGGGCGGTTCTATAAAAGGAGAAAGACCCCAAGAATGATTTAGAACAGAAATTTATAGAGACAATCTATAGAAACAAGGACTTCGCAAGTGATATGACAATAAAATCATATCTTTCAATAATTACTCTCAACACGAACTGTCTAAATACTCCCATGAAATGGCATAGGATTGCTGATTGGATAAAAAGACAGGACTCATCTGCCATATGCTGACTACAAGACACTCATTCTGAACCTAAAGATACACTGAGACTGAAAGTGAAGGAATGGAGAACCATTTGTCACGCCAATGGACCTCCAAAAAAAGCTAGGGTAGCAATTCTTCTATCAGACAAACTAGATTTCAAGCTAAAGACTGTTGTTAGAGATAAAGAAGGGCACTATATCATTCTTAAAGGGTCTATTCAACAAGAGGATCTAACAATTATAAATATCTATGCCCCCAACATGGGAGCAGCCAACTACATAAGCCAACTATTAACTAAAATAAGGAGACATATTGATGATAACATGTTAATAGTAGGAGACCTCAACACTCCACTCTCAGCAATAGACAGATCACCTAAGCAGAAAATCAACAAAGAAACAAGAGCTTTGAATGACACACCAGACTAGATGGACCTCATAGACATATACAGAACATTCCACCCTAAAACAACAGAATACTCATTCTTCTCAAGTGCGCATGGAAGTTTCTACAGAATAGACCACATACTGGGTCACAAATTAGGTCTCAACCAATACCAGAAGACTGAGATTATTCCCTGCATGGTCTCAGAGCATAGTGCTTTGAAACTGGAACTCAATCACAAGAAAAAAATTGGAAGAAATGCAAACACCACACCACATGCAAACACCACCAGGAAGCTAAAGACCATCCTGCTTAAGAATGTTAATCAGGACATTAAAGAAGGACTTAATTCACGGAAACCAATGAGAATGAAAGCACATTGGTCCAAAACCCATGAGATATAAAGGCAGTCCTAAAGGGCCAATACATAGCCATCTAAGCCTCACTCAAAAAAACAGAAAAATCCCAAAGTCACCAACTAACTTCACACATAAAAGAACTGGAGGAAAAACAACAAATGAAGTCTAAGCCATTCAAGAGAAGAGAAATAATTAAGATTAGAGCAGAGATCAATGAATTAGAAACCAGAAATACAGTAGAGCAGATCAATGAAACTAGAAGCTGGGTCTTTGAAAGAATTAATAAGATCGATAAAGCCCTGGCCAGACTTATCCAAAAGAAAAGAGAAAGGACCCAAATTAATAAAATTATCAAAGGGGAAAGATTACGATTAACATCAAAGAAATAGAAACAATTATTAGAAATTATTATCAACAACTATATGCCAATAAATTAAGCAACCTGGAAGAAATGGATGCTTTTCTGGAAACCTATAAACTACCAAAACTGAACCAAGAAGAAATCGACAACCTGACAAGTCCAATAACCAGTACCAAGGTTGAAGCAATGATCAAGAACCTCCCCAAAATCAAGAATCCAGGGCCCGATGGATTCCCTGGGGAATTCTACCAAGCATTCAAAGAAGAAATTCAAATGAATTCTCCTGAAGCTGTTTCAAAATAATAGAAACAGAAGGAAAACTTCCAGACTCACTCTCTGAGGCCAGCATTACCTTGATCCTGAAACCATGCAAAGACCCTATCAAAAAGGAGAATTTCAGACCAATATACCCAATGAATATGGATGCTGAAATTATCAACAAGATTCTAGCTCATATGATCCAACAGTTAATTAAAAGGATTATTCATCACAACAAGGTGGGACTTATCCCTCTGATGCAAGGGTGGTTCAACATTCAAAAATCAATCCACGTGATAGAACACATTAATAAGAGGAGAGAGAAGAACCATATGGTCCTCTCCATTGATGTAGGAAAAGCATTTGACAAAATTCAGCACCCTTTCCTGATTAAAACTCTTCAGAGTATAGGGATAGAGGGAACATTACTCAATTTCATAAAATCCCTCTATGAAAAACACACAATGAACATCATTCTCAATGGGAAAAGCTAAGAGTCTTTTCCTTAACATCAGGAACACGACTCTCACGTGGTGAGAGAGGATTCCCACTCTCACCACTATTGTTCAACATAGTTCTAAAAGTTCCAGCAACAGCAATCAGGCAACAAAAGGAAATAAAGGTATTCAGATTGGGAAAAAAGTCAAATTCTCTCTCTTCACAGATGACATGATACTTTATGTGGAAAACCCAAAAGACTCCACCCCTAAATTACTAGAACTCATACAGCAATTCAGTAAAGTGGTAGGATACAAAATCAATGCACAATAATCAGATGTTTTCCTATACACTAACAATGTAACTGTAGACAGAGAAAATAGGGAATCAATTCCATTCACAACAGCACTAAAAACCATAAAATACCTTGGAATAAACCTAACCAAAGAGGTAAAGAATTTGTACTCTAGCAACTACAGAACACTTATGAAAGAAATTGAAGAAAACAAAAAGCTGGAAAAACATTCCATGCGCATGGACTGGAAGAATAAACATTGTTAAAATGTGTATGCTACCCAGAGCGATCTATACTTCTAACACCATCCTGATCAAAATACTAAAAGCATTTTTCAAAGTGCTAGAACAAACAATCCTGAAGTTTATATGGAACTAGAAAAGATGCTGAATTGCCAAGGAAATGTTGAAAAAGAAAAACAAAGCAGGGGGGCATCACTTTGCCTGATTTCAAGCTTTACTACAAAGCTGTGGTCACCAAGACAGCATGGTATGGGCACAAAAACAGACACACAGACCAATGGAACAAAGAGTCCAGATACGGATCCACAACTCTATGGTCAAATAATCTTCAAGAAAGCAGGAAAAAATATCCAGTAGAAAAAAAAGTCTCTTCCATAAATGGGGCTGGGGAAATTGGTCAGCTATGTATAGAAGAATGAAACTCGATCATTCTCTTACACCATAAAGATAAACTCGAAATGGATGAAAGACCTCACATGAGGCAGGAATCTATCAAAATCCTAAAGGAGAACAAAGGTAGTAATCTCTTTGATACCGGGCACAGCAACTTCTTTCAAGACATGTCTCCAAAGGCAAAGGAAACAAAAGCAAATATGAACTTTTGGGACCTCATCAAGATAAAAAGCTTCCGCACAGCCAAGGAAATAATCACACATGGGAGAAGATAATTGCAAATGGCACTATAGATAAAGGGCTGATATCCAAGATCTATGAAGAAATTTTCAAATTCAACACCCAAAAAACATAATCGAGCCAAAAAAATGGGCAGAAGACATGAACAGATACTTCTCCAAAGCATACAAATGGCTAACAGACAAATGAAAAAATGTTCATCATCATTAGCCATCAGGGAAATTCAAATCAAAACCACACTGAGATACCACCTTACACCAGTTAGAGGGACAAAAAAGGACAAGGCAAGAAACAACAGATGTTGGAGAGGTTGTGTAGAAAGGGGAACTCTCTTACACTGTTGGTGGGAATGCAAGTTGGTACAGCCATTTTGGAAAACAGTGTGGAGGTTCCTCAAAAAGTGAAAAATAGAGCTATCCTATGACCCAGCAATTGAACTATTGGGTATTTATCCCAAAGATACAGATGTAGTAAAAAGGAGGAGGCCATGCATCACAATGTTCATAGCAGCATTGTCCACAATAGCCAAACTGTGGAAAGAGCCAAGATGCCCTTCAACAGACGTATGGATAAAGAAGATGTGGTCCATATATACAGCAGAATATTACTCAGCCATCAGGAAGGATGAATACCCAACTTTTGCATCAACATGGATGGGACTGGAGCAGATTATGCTGAGTGAGGTAAGTCAAGCAGAGGAAGTCAATTATCATATGGTTTCACTTATTTGAAGAACATAATGAATACCACGGAGGACAATAGGAGAAGGAAGGGAAAAATGAAGGGGAGGAGATGAGAGGGGGAGATGAACCATGAGAGAGTATTGACTCTGAGAAACAAACTAAGGGTTTCAGAGGGGAGGGACTGGAGGGATGGTTGACCTGAGGATGGCTACTAAGGAGGGCACGGATTGTGTGGAGCACACAATGAATCATGCAACACTCCATCAAAAACTGATGGTGACTAACATAATAAAAAAATATGCTGAATGAAAAAGTTTAAAACTGCTCAAACCAAAGTGTCTAAATTAATTCTAGCAAACATCTCCCTGGTAAATTAGGTATTGCTGTTTCATTTAAAATAAATTACAAAATACTAAACTCTTTAAATACTAAATATTACTCTGATATCAATACATGCAGTGGTCAGTAAATGTAACATTTCCTAAAGACAGATTATGACTTTTAAAATCTGTCACGGCACAGTGTTGGGTGAAAAAGCCACCAGAACGAACTTACCAGAAGTGACTCAGATTAGAGCATTCCCTTGTTCAGAACAAGCCATGTACTACTAACCTGATTATCCATACACAGATATATATTCCTCAATTTCCCACTCCTGTAGCCTTTCATTCTGAAGGTGGACTGTATCATTGGAAAAATCTGATCATTTAGGCATGGGGAAGACAGTCTAATCTCCTACCACCACAGGGACCTGCTTTTCATCTCAGGAAACACTATCACATGCAGAATGAGCAAATTAGACTACATTGGCTCTGCTGGGCTTAGGCTGCCATAGTCCAAGAGTGTGTTTGATTAGTCAGCATCACGCTGTGTGGGCCAAGGCGGCAAGAATGTCTTGACTCGCTCCTTGGCTGTGACCCAGTTGCTACAGAGACTCAGGACTTGGTACGACGTGTGTTAGTCTTTCATATGGTATTTTTTTCTCACCAAAAAAAGAAAATGAAAGAATGAGTTAACTTTCAAAAGGGGATGTGCATATGCCTTCCTCCAAAGATGTGTCTTGTGTCATCAGGCAGCGACTCCTAGCACATAAAAGTCCCTTTGTCCACGTTTTAGCGGTCTTGGTCCGGGGTCAGAGCTGCGGCTCCGGCACAACCTCACGTCTGTGGGAAAGTTGTGGACAGACTGAAGATTGATTCTTCCAGAAGGAAGGACCCTAAGCACGTCGTGGTATAGGTAAAGACTTTGCCCTCTCCTTTCTTTTTGCTTTTTCTCCTTTTGTTTCATCATTTGGTTCTAATTTACTAGTAGAAGAAAATGAAAACCTCACAAAGAATACGCTTAGCTTTCCCTTGAATTAAAAATTTACCTGAAATTATTTTTCCCAACTATGTAGGAAATAAGCATTGCTGTAAGAAATCCATAAATCTTGGGGCACCTGGGTGGCACAGCCGGGGAAGCTGCTGCTTTCAGCTCAGGTCATGATCTCTGGGTCCTGGGATCAAGCCCCGCATCAGGCTCTCTGCTCAGCAGGGAGTCTGCATCTCCCTCTGCCTCTGCCTGCCCCTCTGCCTACTTGTACTCTCTCTCTCTAATAAATAAATAAAATCTTAAAAAAAATCCATAAATCTGAGTTCATAACTATGTCATAAAACCAAGACCTAGAGACACCTCAGCTTCCTTTACTCTAACTTTACATTGAAATCAACTTATAAATAAGGATGTCTCTATAATGTATATGTCTGTATGACTATGTGTACATATATTTTTTCTTCCTGAATGAATTGCCTACGTGCCTTTCAGGAGCAATTAAGAGATGAGGGAGTCAGTCCCTTGTGACTGACCAGGGACAGACCTGATGATGCGTTTAATTTACAATAAGTAATACTTACCGCATCTTTTCCTTTCATTATGCATTCTTCTATTTTTAGTGCTGTACTAGGCCAGTGTATCTGAAATAAAAGATAATGTACTATTATGCAAATGTAAATGCAAAAATAAACCACAGTGAAAACCCATTTCATTTTTGCTGTGTTCCCAATACGCTTTCATTTTGTTCCATTTCCTGAGAAGATCAATCAAGACTTTATCTTCTTTATAGTCAATATTTGCCTAAGGAAGACACTTACATTTGAGCTTTTATTTCATGCTAAAACTCGGCGTTTTAACTAAGCCTTTCTAAAGGCTCCCTCAAGACTCAGCCCTTCTGAGGGCACCCATGTTTCAGGCAGCCCCGCTCTGTGCTTAACCTGCCATGACCTCCACAGTCGAGGTGTTTTTTTTTTTGTTTGTTTGTTTGTTTGTTTTTTACCACTTAGCCCAGAATTTGGTGTGTGGGAACTTGGTAATGTTGGGTAAATGAGGGATTAAAGGATGTATGACTCCTATATCTTGGAGGGATACCCAGACTGCCTCCAGATCCTGTTCTGTGCTCTGCTAGCCTGAGAAACCACTCTGGGCATCCAATGAAATATTAGATTTACTGATAAGGGGTTTTTTTTAATGTAGTGAACATGCTCTTCAATTATTTCATTAGTGGCCAACATTTACAAATGAGAAATTTTGCATAAAAATCAAGACTTCTGGTTTTTCTAAAGGGGCCAGGTACTCTCTGATCTGCTTCAGACTTTTCTTTTACCTGATGCACCTCTGAGGTCATTTTAATTTTTGAAAACTGATATATTTATGTTTGAATCCCAAATATGGTCATGATTTAATCTTTTTTTGTTTTTTTAAAGCTGACCCATAAAATAACATGTTAGGTATTTATATACTAGAAGTGAAAGATGCTTGTCACTTAACTCACACATTATGTAGCCAAATCCAGTCCCTCATACATGAATAATACTGGAAATTTATAAAAGTGGTGTCAAAGCATTTTATTATAATGATTTTTGCATAATTACATGTACTATCATAGGAATAAGCACTCAATTGTTTCAACTACAGGTGCAAAAATATTACTTTGATATTCTTATTAGTGTAATGGGCCCCCCCCCCAATTTTCTTACTAACTGTATTCAACATCAGGTGTTCACAGTGCAGTATATAAACTTAAAGAAAAATCATGTGCTTTCATTTATGTTACAATGCAGAAAAAAGACAAAGGAAAAATCTAAGAATGTAAAAGAAAACCAACTAAAAAGGCAAAAACACACACATAAAATCCTAGAATCAATGTTCATGATGGCAGCATTGAATCCAGCAGTGATATGTGATTCAGGTAAGACCTCATGTATCGTAAACGTCAAGTTCAGAAGCAACTCTGCATCAGCTTCAGCATAGTCACTAATACCATTAGAGGGTAAGCATCCTAGAAGTGGGGCTTTACAATTTATAAACTTTACTGATCCATTATTTTGGAAAACATTTTTGCACATGGGCTGAGATATTTTTCAGAAGATTTCTAAGGCCCATTTTCACTTGAGATTCAATTTGGTTTTGGAATTATGGTTTTATTGTGGATGCATATATTATTCAAAAGGATATGCTAGAACATGTGCATATATACACATGTATATGGACTATATTTATATATAGTATATATTAAATATACTGTATATTATTTATATACTAGTAAATACAAATATAAATTTATTTTAGGATCATCTATCACTGGAAAGATTTTCATGACTAATTCATTTATCAGCATCAATAAATTAGAGAACACCTCATTTGTAATTTTGAGTCTTGCTTTATATTCTTAACACAATTTAGGAGATACAGGGCTCTTCCTCTTCTTGAAATATTAGCATCCCTTCTTAGTTGTTATATTTCCACAATTTCCAAGTAAAACTCAACCAGTTCTTCAGAAAAATATACCAAGTTCAGTTTTTCAACAATGAAATAGTATCCAGACCACCAAAACCAGCTCAACATACTATATCTTCTATTCCCCTAAATGATTGCTTCATAACCATTATTTCAAGGACTATTTGAATATGTTGTTTACAGGGCAATTCTCTACAGAATTTCTGCACATCTGATAGCTTCTGTTCCACATTATCTTTTCAAATAGGCTTGAAGGTAGAGATAGAACTTCCCTCCAGGGAAAACAAAAGACTGGATTCCTGACCAGGATATTAAAGTGAATGTTTCCCTCTAGACAAAGGCTGAATAGGTTTGCTCTAATGCCCTTAGGAGATTTCCTATTTCCTAAGCTTGAGGTTCACTGGGCATAACACACACACTGTGTGTGCGCAGCATCTACCTGGGATGCCATGCACCACCCCCTGTGGGACTTATGGGGGCAAAGCAATTTCTGGAAACATGATGGTCATGCTATACGCTAAGCTGTGGCTAATGGAGTCCTTTGTCTCTAACCCAGGAGTCTCCTTTCTTCTGGCAGCATCTAGGAAATGGTGTCATGCTAACTTGCTCTCTTACAAATGACATGAGATCTCAGACCTTTTACAATTTAATCTATTTTGTGATACTGAACATGAAAAATGGCTTTTCAAAGGATTGTCAGAATCTGTATTGTTTTTCGCAGCAAATGTAATGATGTCCGTTGCTCTTGGAAAGAAAAAGTCATTCTCTCAGGCACATCTTACAAAGTGTTTCCTTTCCTGGTATCTTCTTAATTATTTCTTCTTCCTTCGATCCCCTATATTGGTTTTCTTACTTTCTCCACTTAGGATTATATTATGATTTATGTACTTAACTTTAGCTCTCGTATTCATCTGTAAGTTAGAGCGAGCAAGTCATTGTCTTACTTCTGTATCCCTACCAATGCACAGTCCCAACGGGATAAAACACCTTCAATGTGCCTACTGCTTAGTCAATGTCTATCGACTGACTTGTATCAATCAATACACCTTTATCACATTCTTAGTAAAGTCCGTCCACAGTAAAATGTGAGAGATAAGCTTCACTGACATGAAAGATTGCTGTAAATAGTGGCAAAGGAACGAGACAAGTGACAATTTTCAGTTTAACCAGGAAGCAAATTCTGTACGCAGTTAACAAAAATCTCAGCTTTGAAAGACGGGTGGGATTTCTGAAGACAGAGAGAAGGGTCTTAACCAGATCACTTTGAGAGGATGAGAGAGATGCCGAAGATTAAACCATGAACACTAAGTATCTAGAGTCCAATAGACAGGAGCTCTCCAAAGATTAAACCATGAACACT
>CM053614.1:67606375-67636806 GCA_028646535.1 Procyon lotor | reverse complement strand
GCCTCCATCAGAAAGGATGAATACCCAACTTTTGTATCAACATGGACGGGACTGGAAGAGATTATGGGGAGTGAAGTCAGGCAGAGAGAGTCAATTATCTTATGGTCTCACTTACATGTGGAGTATAAGGAAAAACATGGAGGGCATTGTGAGAAGGAAAGGAAGGGTGAATGGGGGAAATCAATGGGGGCAATGAACCATGAGAGGTACTAAACAACAAACTGAGGGTCTTGGAGGGGTTGGGGTGGAGGGTTGGGTGAGCCTGGTGGTGGGTATTGAGGAGGGCATGTATTGCACGGAGCACTGGGTGTGGTGCATGAACAATTAATCTTGTAACACTGAAAAAATAAAATAAATGTATTTGGGGGAAAAAAATAAAGTTTTGTTTGAGAGAAAAAGAGAGAATGTGCACATGCATAGGAGGAGGGGCAGAGAGAGAATCTCAGGCAGACTCCCAATGAGCATGGAGCCCATCGCAGGGCTCAGTCTACTGACTCCAAGATCATGACCTGAGCTGAAGTTAAGGGATGCTTAATCGACTGTACTACCCAGGAGCCCCAAGAAATTACAGATATCTTAATATTACTTGACAGTTAGAAATTGCAGTACTGAAAAGGGCAGTTGCTAAGTCTTATTATTTAATATACTAATTAAGAAGCTACATGTTTTTATACTATGAATTATTATTCTTGTAGTGTGATAGCTTTATTTCAACATATTTATAATTGGGTGACTTTTTTCAATATTTTATTTAATAATTCTACAAAATTATTTAATACATTTGAGGGTCCACAGACTTCACCAGACTGCCAAATAGATCCATGACATACAAAAATGTTTAAGATCGTCTACACAAAACTGTATTTGTTGCTGATTTTATAGAAAGAGAGGAAATGATAATATAGAAAAGATAAAAGATAACCAATCCTTAGGAAAAGTCAACAGGGTGGGGGATACAGAGCAGGGGTAGCAGGAATGACAGCGTGTGAAAGGAGAAAGAGCACACAACCCCTCCCCCCCCACACACGTAACAAGGAGGGAGGGAGAAAAGTCACACAGAAGTAGTAGCCTTGGTGACTGGAGAGAGAGAATCCATTTGTTTTATGGTTTCTATTTCCTACTAAAGTTAAAAATTATAATTAGTCATCTTCCCTGAGGAGATCATCAGAGCTAATCTATTCTGACACGTCCCTACATGATGACTGTAGGCCCTATGGGAAGCAAGGCCACTCCCTTATCCCAAGAGATCAATAATCAATAGCTGGACTCATTCCCATAAAAGTCTGCCCAGGCCCCAATTTGACTCCACCCTTCTGAAACATTCAAATGCTTCCATTCAATCATCTCAATGCCTGCTCTGTCTTTAGCAAAATCCTCTGTAACTTCCACTTCTTTTTCTGGTGTTCCTTGACCTTCCTATTTTAATTAAAACCACCATGTCCCCTAAAACTTTTGTTTCTCTACCAGCCATCTCTAATGGTGGGGCTTTTTAAAATCTGGACCCACATGTTAAGAAAGATATTTTAAGTGATCCTTCTTGCCTGCGCCTAATTAATTTTCATCTACCCCATAACAATTTAATCTAAATTCAATTTAATCTAAATTTAATCTAAATTCATCTACCCCATAACAATTTAAAACAAAAGAGTAAACATAAAACCCCTGCTGCTCTGAAGCTCATGTGATCACAACCATACCGCCTGCTCTCCCTCCTCTTAGTCAACTACCATCATCCTTTGTCACGCGCTCCTCATAACGGAAAGATTTTTTTCACCTAGATTACTATCTTTCTTTTCATAAGGATGAATCATCAGCTATCCTCCTAGCCAATGGGTGTCCTATCCTCTGATCTTTCAATGATCTGCCCTTAAAATCAGTCTCAGCCACACATTGAGATGTTGCTTCTTTAGCCCTCCACAGTTCACTATGCGAGTCACTACCACAACTGGCTTTTGAATCCTTGAAATACAGATAGTGGGAATTTTGTGTAGGTGACTTATCAAGTATCACTTCCCCAGAAAATCTTTTCCTGACCATCCTATCTAACTATAGCCACCCTTTTACACTTGCCTCCCTAACCAGCTCTATTTTCCTCCATAGCACTTATCACTCCGCTGTTATTGTATGGTATTTTTTTAAGTCAGTATTTTCTAATCTTTTATGATGTATATGTCCTGCTTCTGAAATAAATATTGAGTTATGAAAATTACAATCAAATAAGTAATCATAGAAACATCAATAAAACAAAATCCTGGGTATCATCTAATTGTCCTTTGACAGGTAATGGGTAAACTGTGCTCTAGTCATACAATGGAATATATTACATACCAAAGTGACTAATAAGAGCTTCTACATAACTTCTAATGTGTGTGAAGCATACTTCTTGGTCCCTCACTGTCATTAACTTATTTTTGTCCTCAGAGAAGATTAGTATTTCCCCTTTTACAAATGAGGAAACAGAGGCATAAAAGGGTTAAGGAATTTGCCCAGTGTTATAAATGAGAGCCGGGATTTGACCCTAGAAATCTAATTTGTGGTCATAATTCACTATTCTCTTTCTACAACAAAGGAACAACAACTATGAGGAAGATGACTGACTCTAAGAAATAATACTAAATAAGATAAAACGACAACAAAAATAATCCCAGAAGACCGCAATATACTATTGCATATCATTTTTACATAACTCAAAACAAGTAGCTCTAAATAATATAGTATATAGGAAAACATTTATTGTAAGAAGTTTTAGCATAAAAACAAAAAACAGACATAAAATACAGGGTAGTAATCACACATAGGCAGCAGGAGGCATGAGGAGGGAAAGATGGGGAGGTAAAGGTAGATGCATCCACAGTGGGATTGGTGATATTCTCATTCTTGAGTTGGGTGGGGGCAGGGTTGACTGGTGTTGGTTTCATTATTATGCTTTCTAACAAGTTTACATTACTTACTTAAATACTTATTACTTTTATGTATCAAATATTACATTTCAAAAGATATTAAAATCTGACAAATAAATACAATGTGAAAAAATAAATAAAATGGGCTCTGGCTACTCTCAAGGTACCTGATCTCAAGGGAAAAAGGAGGAAGTTGGGATTACACGGATGCATATTTACGGGGAGATTTTTCTACGGTGAGGTCTGGATCTTGCTCATAGAATGATGGGCTAGACTTAATGGTCTGACCTCAGCAATTCTGCCTCCCAAGGGGTATCTGGTAATGTCCAGAGACTTTTAGATGTCATGACTGGGGGGGGATGCGTTCTGCTGACATCTATTACATAGAAGCCAGGGACAGCTAAATAGTCTACCATGCACAGGACACCCCCCTCCCCAACTCAGACCTATTCATATTGTCAATAGTACTGATGATGAGAAACCCAGAGGTAGATAAAGCAAAGCAGGAGAGATTAAAAATACAGTAACAGGTTAAAAACAACAACAACAACAAGGGAACAAGGTTCAGAACAGATGGGAGGGAAGCCTGACCCAGAGGCAGACATACTGCATCTTCAGAGCCTGTAAAGGACCGAGGAACATTCATTCTCAAGTCCACTCCTTTAAACAGAAGGTGCATGAGGGAGATCTGACTTTACTTCTGCTGTTACTGAAAGCAAACACAGAAGTTCCATTTGAAGTTTCATTGCTAATCACTTTGTGGAACCAGGAAGGAAAAGTACAGAACAATAAATGCAGGTGAGGTGAAGTTACCTCAGAGTCAGTGAAACTGAAGCCTCGGGACTCCTTGCTGGAACCTGGACCTTTGGTGACCCAGGAAAGGACCTAGCAATTTTGAAATTTATGTCTGAATAAGTGTATTTCCTGAAGAGATCACTAAACTCTTTATACTTCAGGCCCCACAAAAATGAGGATTTGCCCTTGAATGCATCGAAGTTATTAATTTAACAATTTGTATAGCTACTTGCTTTGACATTCTTGTGAGATGGCACCCTAAAGCATCAGTGACCACACACTATTCTATTTAGCTCCCTAAGACACAGTTCATGAAACCCTACCACTCTCGTTGTCTCTTACAGAGTCTTCACAGGTCATTTCCCCAGTCTTTCCAGCATTACAGGCCTAAGGACACCATTATGGCATAACAATATAGGAGAA
Source organism: Procyon lotor (assembly GCA_028646535.1). Taxonomy (NCBI): domain Eukaryota; kingdom Metazoa; phylum Chordata; class Mammalia; order Carnivora; family Procyonidae; genus Procyon; species Procyon lotor. The sequence goes on along the minus strand of CM053614.1, from coordinate 67,632,688 downwards.
TAAGTGGGTGATTAAATTTCCTCTACTCTAAAAGTGGAATCACATTAATGTGGGAAGCTGATACTTCTCAGTCTTAGTTTCACATCAAAACAACAGCTGAGGAAAATCATTAGATTTTGTGTACAGAAGAATCATCTAGAAACGTCGCTATAAATGTGGATTCATGATCCTAACCCAAGGATAACAATTTAAAAACCACTTCCTTCATGCAAAGATTCTTAATCTTCTGGGTGCCCCATTCCTTGAAGGATCTTTCCATATTCACATACTTAAAATTTTAATATATTGATTGTATTAGTTTATTACAGCTGTGGTATTACAAAATACCACGGACTGGGTGGCATGAACAACAGAAATCTGTTTTATCACAGCTCTGCAGACTAGAAGTCCAAGATCAAGGTATTGTCAAGAATGGTCCCTTCTGAGGCCTCTCTCCTTTGCTTGTAGATGGCTACCTTCTCACTGTGATTCACACTGTACTTCCTTTGTAGGCACACAACCCTGATGTTTCTTTATGCAACCGAATTTCCTTTTTATAAGGACACCCATCAGACTGGGTTAGGGCCTACCCTAACGGCCTCGTTTTAACTTTATCATCTCTTTAAAGGTCTTATTTCCAAATACTGTCATACTTGAAGTACTGGAGGGTAGGGCTTAAACATATGAATTTTGGGGGACATTCAGTCCATAATAAAGATTGTTCTACGGATCCGACAATTAGGATTCATGGCTTAGATATTCCTTCACAGAAAATTGGAGAATGTAGATGATGTAACTGAGAGAACAAGAAGAGAGCCATATGCTGAACATCACAGTTAGTGGGGGAAAGACTATCTGTGCAGAGAGAGAGGAGAAACCACTGAATTTGACTAGAAGGAGGAGGTCACCGACGGTCTTAGAGATATGTATACGTATGTGTGAGTGTGTATATAATATAAATACTACAAATATGTTACATATATAGATATCATGTCTTTTAAGAACTGCTGAGAAAACATGATAAAAAATGATAGTAAAAATGAAAGACTATGTGTTTCCACTCCCTCTTGCAACTACTAAAATGATAGTAAAGGACATAATCCAAAAAGGACAAGACAGAACTTGAGTGGAGAAGCCAAAGAAATGTCAGCAACATTTTGGAAGTTCTCTGACATATGGCAAAGTGTTGAATGGCTCTGCACACTAGAAAAACTGAAATCTAAATGCTTACAAGGTGAAGGGAGCCAATAAGCAAGCTGATTCATGAAAACTTCAGAAATTCTCAGAAACTGGAAGTCTACGGTCCTTCAGAGAAAAGGAATTGGATAGGTGTAGGTAAAATTAGGAGAAATGGTCCCAAGTTTGTACAATAAACAGGCCAGAACATTGAGGGAGAGAATCAGAAGAAAATGGAAAGAAGAAAAAAATTTTAAAAATATTTTCCAGAACTGAAGGCCATGAGGTGTCCTGTAGAAGGCCCAATGTGGATGAAAAAAAAATATCAACTCTAAGAGAAATTTGAGACAAATTTAAAATACAGAGGCACTTAGTTTCAAGATTAGGGGGATATAGTGGCAGGAAAGAGGTTACATACAAAACTGTGAAATTAGAAAAGCACTAATCTCTCACAGCTATCTTGAAAGTCTTTGAGCAATGGAGCAATAGCCTCAAAATTGGTTTTCATTCCATAATTTTATACTTATCTATCAACTCTATGTGATGTTTGAATATCAGTATTTTCAAACATAAAAAAACTAAAAAGTTTACTGTGGATCCTTCTTCAAGAAGCTACCAGGAGGCCTATTTCACTAAAATGTCATATAAACTCATCAAGAAAAGTCTACAGGTGAGAGGTAGAGGATAATGAGGATAATGGAGGTTCAACTCTGGGATGGTAAGAGAACCAGAAAAGATGGCTCTAATTTAAAAACCAAAAACTTGGAACTGATGGAAATTGAGAAGAGGAGAGGAAGTTGGATAGAGAGTTTGATTAAAAATTAGAGAAAGTAATAGAAAAAAATCTAAGCAAATAGAAAAAAAGAAGGGATAATATTTAATCCCAGGAGGGGTAAAAAAAAAAAAAAATAAGTGTGATCTATTTTCCTAATTACACTAATGTGGACAGTTGTTACTTAAATAGAAATTGTTCTATAGCTAAACTGGGAAGATGAAGGGGACAGATAAGTGGGGGCTTCTCATGTACTGCAGAGATATTTTAGCTATGGTTATATATATATATATATATATATATATATATATTTGTGTGTGTGTGTGTGTGTATACACACATAATTATTTTTATATATAATGTTAAAATCCTCATCTTCCTTAACAGAAAGTCAATAGATAATGTCTAACATCAATGGTATCAAGAAAGAATACCATTTTTTTTTTGCTATTTTGTTTTAATCATCCGTATCAACATTTCTTCAGTTTCTTACACTTATAGCCTCTTAATTTCAATATATGTGTTTCTATATATCTATATGTATCTATTTACAGTGCTATCCACTAGGTTATTTATGGTAACTTTGGTCTGATTAGTTGGTGGTAAGGTCCTAAACACCTGATGGTGACAAGAGCAGAAAGCATACAAATGCTCTTTAGAAAAATGGAGGTAGGAATCATAAGAAGTAACAAAAGAGTTGAAATAATTTTCTCTAAGGAGTAGGAAATGACAGAGATGAAAGGATGCTGTTTTTCATCATAAATTTTTTAAGTGACTTTGAAAAATATGGACATTGATCATTCTAACAAAAATAAATGTGTATTGTAAAGAAAACATACTATGTAATACATAATTTATGCCAAAAATATACTATCATCTAAATACTTCTTCATGTTTTATGCCAGAAAGATACTATCATCTAAATATTTGTTCATGTTTTAAGGTTGACTTGGGTCTGAAAAAAAATTTAGCTTAACTCAACTCTGTATAAGCAGAGACTTTAAGTGGTATCTTTTTCATCACATTCAACCTTTGCTTAAAAATGTTGGGCACTTGCCTATTTTAATATACTTTAACCCACCACGATTTAAGGAGCGTCCACCTGAGTTAATATTACCAATAGAACATGAGCTATAGCAAGGTCATACATCTTTTATTTCTCTAGGCTGGGGATTTGTAGTAATAAAGCCTACAGGGACTGCTGGTAAGAGCATGTTCCAAACCCAGGTCTCAGGAGAGAGGGTGTGGTGACAAGGCCATCATGGAAACAGGAATGTCAAACACACCAATCCAAAGTCTTCTGGGAATAGAGAGATCAGTGGTGTGCTAGAAAAGTTCAATCTTGATACTTCATAAACTTTTCTCAAAAGTATTTAACTTTTCATGAACATTTTGTTTCTTACAATAAAATAGTCACTCAGAATATTAAAATGGCCAACAATCAAAAACTAATTCAAGTAACATCACACAAGAAGTTATCTCCCTCATCCCCTTTTCTTTCTCTCCTGATACACAGTTTGATGTTTCCATACCTCTCGATAACCATTGCTTATTTGTTCCAGGCTGAGAGAATACACAAGATCCTTGCCTCCTACAAACAGTCTCTCCTGATATTCATCCAGCAGCATTGCATGGAGATCAAGAAACCCAAAAGGGCTATGAAAGACTGATGTTCGATTTAGGTCCAGGAGTTCTGAAATGCAAAAGAAAATATTCAGTAAACAAAAGACAGAAAACAAATACCTTTGTAACACTTTAATCATGGCTCTATTAACTACATAGTTCCAACAGGCATGACAATATTCATTTTATCACAAATAGTCTTTAGAATTTATTACTCAAAAGATTAAAAATATGCAGTGCATTAACAATAGTATACTGCATATTTGAAAGCTGCTAAAAGAGTGGATCTTGAAAGTTCTCAGCACAAGAAAAAAAATTCCATGTGATATAACAGACATTAACTAAATTTACTATAGTAGTCTATCCACAGTATGTATGTCTACCAAATCATGTACATTTTAAAATTATTCAGTACTCCGTATTGATATGTGTCTTTCTTGATAAAACTAGAAAAACTAAAAAAAAAAAAATGTTTAACAAGTAAAAAAGTGTAACTGGGAATAAATTTTAATGTGCACAAATTAAAATTTTTAAAAGTTTGTGAATCTAAAAACTTCAATATGTAAGGTAGATATTCTGTTTTTAAATACAGAATTAACCTTCATGATCTTTATGTAAAGTGCTATGTGGAAAAGTCATTTTACTGTAAATTTTATATTTACTTCTGTGTCCAAGAAAAATTCCAAATCTACAAAATATATTCTTTTATTTATTCTAAATAAAGAATCTGAGAACAAATTATGAGGGAGGGATGCAAAGAATAATTAGATGCTTTATCTGGGAAGGAGGAAAGAGGAATGATCAGGGGTTCTGAATCCTGGAAGACAAATTTTTCCCATTTAGAAACTTGGTCAAGGTAAAATCCTATCCAAATTTGGTCAATGGTAAAATCCATTTTCCTTTTTTTTTTTTTTTTAATTAATTTTTATTAACATATAATGTATTATTTGCCCCAGGGTACATGTCTGTGAATCTTCGGGCTTACACATTTCACAGCACTTAACAGCACATACCCTCCCCAATGTCCACACCCCAGCCACCCTATCCCTACCCACCCCCCACCTCCCAGCCACCCTCAGTTCGTTTCGTGAGTCTAGGAGTCTCTTATGGTTTGTCTCCCTCCCCATCCCTTCCTGTTTCATTTCTCTCCCCCACCCCCACATCCATTTTCCTTTCTTGTTAGGCATCCACAAACAGCAAGAGATGAACATTTTAGGGATTTGATACCATAATAAAAATATGGATCAACACCATCTAGTGCCATTACGCCTTGTCTTTACATATGATCACTTGTGGTTTTATATCAGGGCTGCTAAATGGACTCTTTTCCAGAAAATGTTCCCCTGCTATTCTAATAGGTTGCTAAAATTCTCCAAGTTTTACAGACAGTGAAATCATTATCTGAAAGGATGCAATTAAAAAAGACTGGTTACACATCATCTACACTTAATAGGTTTCTAAGCCAAACACAGTAAGGTGCAGAGTTTGGGTAATTAAGTTTGCTGGAAAATGACAGTGATGAAAGGAATAAAATATAGGATCATACCCTAAAGTGGGGCCAAAGCGGAATGGTCTATGCCCATATTAAAATGTCTGAATTCAAATGAAGGGCAGCCCGACCAGTAAAGGAGGCTCGCCAGGAATCAGCTCCCTCTAGAGATCACCTTATTTCCCAGTGAGGTCACTGAGACCTTTACCCCTGTATACATTATGGGGACACAGACATTAACAGCTACTTGTTTTTATAACTTGTCAATTTCTGCTACGCTTACTATAGTTCTAATAGTCTAAAGGTGAGAGTTCTTACTTGTGTGTAGTAATAGAGTAGTAACAGAGACTGATTACTGATGCATCAAACTTATTTTATTCTGGTGTGTCACCTTTGATTCTGACCCAACTGCCTAACTTGGTAGCCAAGTCTATCCCATGAGATCAAAAAAATACACTCATGTACCTCTGGAGAATCAGTTTGGAAAATGCAAAGAGAAAAAACTGAAATGTACGTCCAACAAATGCAAAATTTTTAAAATGTTCATTGCTTATGGCCTTTACATTTATCTTTTTTTCCCCCTCCCCACAACACGGATTAACGGTTTAAATTACCACTGTCCTGGGGCACCTGGGTGACTCAGTTAAGCACCCCACTCTTGCTTTATTGAGATCAAGCCCCGCCTTGGGCTCCACACTCAGTTTAGAATCTATTCGTCCCCCTCCCCCCACCGCCCCTTGCACTGTACTGCCTCTCTTCTAAATTAAATAAATAAAACCTTTTAAAATATAAATTACCACTGTCCTTTATTTTACTGATAAATTCATATGCCCAGAAATTAAAATAACCACCCTACACAGATTATTACAATGAAAAATCACTCAAACTGCCCAAAAAACATGAGAATTAAAGTACAACAGATGTGTACATCATAACAAAAAGTCCTATAGATGGAGAATCTGAAGTGTCACATACAAGTCCTGGCTTTGCCATTAATTTCCTGTGTCGCCTTGAACTAGCTTCTTGGTTACAGCAACTAACATTTATATCGATGGTTTCCTCACATGTTAATCACTATTCCACATTCAAAATTCTTAAGTCTTTGACTAAATTGCATTTCTAAAGGGGAGGTCATAAAAACGTTGCAAAAAAATCACACAGATATTTTAGAGTCTTTCAAAGCATGGCATAAAATCTGTATTTTGGAAGTTTAACCCATGGAAGGAGTATAATGAACAAGTGCAAATATCACATGTGCCATAGTTAAGCTTGCCTAAAGGGAAGTAGTTAAAATATTTATGACTTTTCATATATTTAGATGATTATAGGGTCTAAGAACACTTGTTTTTTAAGTTGTAGGGAACTGTGGATCTTATTTTATTTATGATGCCTCAAAGGAAACTGCTGCCAAGATATGTTTGGATACATTAAGTTGAATATCATAGACATGCCTGAGGCAGTAAGTCAATAAATTTCATTTCACTTATGAAGACACTTCCTAGAATAATTCCTAAAGTCACTTCACCGTTTTTAAACTTGTAAGACCCAATGAATAGACTATAGTTTTCTTTAAACATTTTCACAAAATGAGAGAAGCTGATTGAGTTGCTTCTGCAACTTTCTACGTTGACCAACACCATACAACACAATAATGCCAACAGCAGATTCCTAAGAAGTCTGGGCTTATAGGTAGATATATTATTTCAGAAACATGATACTGACCAATACATATCAATGTGATGGTTTATATTTTTGTCAATTTCCATAGGCATAAATCCTGATTGTGATCCTTAATTTTCTCTAAAACCCAAACTGTCCTTCTTAACTGTCTGTGATTCTCCAACATCCTAGACTTTAAGTCAGGAAAGGTCATATCCATTATGAGTAAATTCTATAATAGAAACATTTTTTTAAAGGCCATGCATATTTATACTTAAATAATAACTCCAATTTTCTACTCTTATCTGATTATTTAACTTGCCTCTTCCCAAAAAGGATCTGAGATGACTTACAAAAATACAGTCAACTGAACAAATATAATGGTAGGGTTATCAAGATAAAGGGGAAAAATTAAGAAAAATAAGACTGGAATTAATTTTATTAACTGAAAGATACTCTTTAATATCCATACATTGTAAAAGTGAATACCAAAATTAGCCCAGACTTCCTAAAACTCAACGTATTAGTCACTATAACACAACAGAAAAAGTGTATCATTTGCTTAGGAACATTGGCTGGTGTGACGGCTAATTGTATACATCAGTTTGACCAGATCAGGATTGTGTAAACATTTGGCTAAACATTATTTCTGGTGTATCTGTTAAGGTGCTTCTGGATGAGATTAACATTTAATTGATGTACCAACTAAAGCATCATGGGAGGGTATCATCCAACGTGTTGAGGGTCTGAGTAGAACAAACGTTGGAGGAAGGAAGAACTCACTTTTTTTTTCCCCCTGCCTATCTGACTGAGCTGGTTCTTGCCTTCCCTCAGACTGAGACTGACATCATCAGCTCCCCTGGTTCTTAGGCCTTCAGAATCAGACTGAACTAAACCAACAGCTTTCCTGTCTCTGTCTTGCAGACAGAAGACCGCAGGACTTCTCAGTTTCTGTAATGGCGTAAGCCAATATCCCATTTTATATGCATCTCTTATTGGTTCTGTTTGGAGAACCCTGTAAGTACTAAGTATTAATATTGGTATTAAGGACTAAGAGAAACTTCATCAGAGTTAATGGCTGAAAAATACTATGACAGACACCCAACAACACTTAAAAAAAAAAAAAAAAATCAGGTATCAAGACCCGCACCTCTGCTTATAATTCCATGCCTCAATGCAAGCCCACCTGAATTCAGATTAGAATGCAATCTACCAAAAGTGACTTGATGGCCATGTTAGTAAGGACATTAATGATTTCAATGAACGGAGATTAAATCAGGGTAATATAGGTTCAAGGACGAAAAAAAAAACCAAGCCTCATATTAACTGAAAAGCCAACAGAAACACAAGGAAATTTCTTTATTGAGAAATGGTGCATCTTGGTTTTCTTAATGCTACTCCCTCACTGTACTGATTCTAAAGGGTTTATCCATTAGTTTGCTCATGCTGAGTAGGTGTACACTAACCCCCAGTTGTATGACCATCCAGCTCCCACCCCACCACAATACAATAGTTTTTGCATCTTTGAATTCAAATTCCCAAGGAAAAGAATGTAGTTGACTTAGCCAGTGTTCACAATTCATAAACTGCTGGCTTTCTGAAGACTGGCTACTTTGGAATCAATTAACCATCCACGGTTAAATGTAAAAGCCATGTGGTAAAGAGTGTGGTCCCTCTAATTATGGGGGGTCAGAGCTGCCACCATTAAGCACAGGTATCAATCCCAGAGACAGACTTATCTAGTCTGTCTCTACTCATGAATAAATGTACAGTAACATAAATTCATTGCAATCTGTATTTCCAGTAGACTGAGTAAGCTGACCTGCAGTTTACAGACATTCAATATAATCGTACTAAGTTTTAAGAAACATTTTCAAACATAACAATCTGGGTTTTCATTTTCTGTTCTTGAGCCATCCTTCATAATAAGAAGTGAACTGTTAGAGTCCCTCACTCAAGTGGAGAATAAACCTTACTGACTGCACAGAGAATATTACTTCCATTTTTGTTCTCTTTTGGGATAGGAAAACATTCATTTAGCTCATCCATATGAAATTTCTAAGAATTCAAGTGTGCTTTATTTGTAAAAAAGAGCACTGTAAAAATAAAAGCAATTAATAAGAGCAGTAAAGTTTGATAAGTTATGGAATTCCAAAATTTAAAGATAGAAACAGAATTATTAGGGAAAAAGTTGAGTGAAAGTAATTAAAGCACAGCTAAAAAAAGTCTTTTTTTTTTTCAACATCTTTCAGAATGTTGAAAAATATTTTAAAGAAAGAAAGAACTATCACCTCTGTAAGAAGACATATCCCAATAGATGACAGGCAAAACCAAATTCACATAAAAAGAGTTCAACTTCATTAGATATACAAAGAAATGTGAAAATACCAGTTTAAAGGGTATTTTGAAAAGTTACAATAACCAGTCAAGATGAGGTTCAGTGTATTGCTATTAGGACTCTTTTAGAGGCTAATGTAACATCTCTGTATTACCAAAATTCTTCCCAGTGAACATGTATTACTTTATTTAAAACAAAATTTCATCATGGGGCGCCTGGGTGGCTCTGTTGGTTAAGCGTCTGCCTTCAGCTCGGGTCATGATCCCAGGGTTCTGGGATCAAGTCCCTCATTGGGCTCCTTGCTGAATGGGTAGCCTGCTTCTCCCTCTGCCTGCCTTTCTCCCTGCTTGTGTGCTCACACACTCTCTGACAAATAAATAAAATCTTCAAAAAAACAAAAACAAACCAAAATCGCATCCTAAATAAATGGCAAAGGGTGGAGAAATGACTCCTTCTTTTATGCAACCAAATTTCCTCATATTTCCGGATACTGTTTCTCTCAGCCCTGACTCTCAGAGGGGATAATAACTGTTAATATTTATTGAGTAGTTATATGTCACATACTAAGGGCTTGGCATTTATTATCTCATTCAATCACACAGCATTTTCATGAAGTCGAAACCTACAACTACCTCCATCTTCTAGATGTAGAAAGAGGTTTTTTAAGATTTGGTGCACAGCTAGGGCTATTTGGTTACTGCTGGTGACAAAATTTGTGCAAGAAAAGCTGAATGAAATGCTTTGCCACGAAGAATGCTCGTGAGATGGAGTGTCTACCACCACTATGAACTCACACAGCTCAGTCATCCCCTGTTCTGGTCTCCAGAGTCAACAAGCAAAAATACTAACTTATTAAAAGCTTGTTCTTACTAACAAGGATTCTATAACCTATTACAGATAAAACTCCTCACAGAAACGACTAAGGAAAATTGAGTCTATCAAGGAATTACAATGTGTCTGAAGTCTAAAGTATGTTTGCAGAGCTTGATACAAACAAGATAAAATGGAAGGTTTTCCCAACATTGAACAGTTGGTATTAATTAAAAATATCTCAACAGCAGCAACATCAACAGGAAAACTCAGGTTAATATCAATTCTAATTTTAATTTCCTTTAATTTGTATTTTATAAACTATCTCAAGTAACTAAAGAGGTTTTCATGTTGTTGACTTGTCAACTGGTGACATTTTCCGCATCATACAGCTCTTGTGAGAAAATGAAAATGATTTTACTTCATTTGCTACAGAGTTCCAAGATGTACTGCAAGTTTTAAGGTACGGACTAAATGCAAAAGAAAGTCAAGCAAGAAGCTTCCCTCCCTAGAGACTTTTTCCTTCTGTTAATTTTCAAGCCAGCACTTTAAGTCCTATTAGTGATTTTAGCTCCAAATTATAGCCCACGGACTTGGCATATTTACCAAGCAATGGCTAACTTCTTTATCCGTCTGCACTACTTCAAGCTGCCTAGATGAAAGAATCAGAAAACATACAGGAAGAGAGAAACAAAAGAAACTCTAATCTCAGGTAATCTCCAGAAAACACAGTGCAAATAATGGACAGCGCTGACTCGGGTAAAAGGAGAGGACTCATCTTGAGTTCTTCTTACTCTAAAAATAACATGAATTACTTGGGGGAGGGACTGGACAAAAACAAGACTAAACTGAGGCGTACCAACTCAGAGTTCATCCGGAAATGTTCTCAAGAGGGAACTAATTATTATCGCTAAGCCACATGCTAATTATCAGCTGTCAATGAAGATATACACAGAGGATTTAGTCATTTCCTCTCATGGCCTTTCTTTTTTAACCTGCAAGGGAAATAGTTTTAAAAGTCGTTGGCATCAATATGTTACAGAGACAGTTCTCTTCGTTTTGTCAAAATATATTTAAATTCCACACGCCCATGTGTAAGAAGAGGGAGGAGGGGACACACATTTTCAGTTCTCAAACAAAAATAGGTTCCCGAGGGAGGAGCATTTTCTTCTGGAATGCACACTTCCTCTATTGTCACCTGCAAAGTACTGACTTCCTGAGACCCAGGAATTGAAACTTTTCACTATTTCCTGAATCAATACATGTCTTCAAGTTAATGTGACAAGAAAATTCTGAACTGCACATAGTAAGCACCGTTAATGAAAGTGAAATAGAGGGGCGCCTGGGTGGCTCAGTCATTAAGCGTCTGCCTTCTGCTCAGGTCATGAGCCCAGGGTCCTGGGATCAAGCCCGGCATCGGGCCCCTAACTTGGAGGAAGCCTGCTTCTCCCTCTCCCACTCCCCCTTCTTGTATTCCCTCTCTCACTGTCTCTCTCTCTCTGTACAAATAAATAAATCCTTTTTAATTTTTTTTAAAGGAAAGTGAAATAGAGAAATGAAGCAACCATCAGAAATTTTCTTCGACTTCTTAATGGTCCAAAAAGAAAAAGCTTTCTTACAAAATGATGACTTTGACACATCTGATCAATGACGACTAATGGTTTGTAATAATATTGAAACGGAGTGGTAAAAAATAAGCAATTAACTTTTTTTTTTTTAAATTTAAATAGGGGATAGCTCGGTGGTTTGCTAACTGCTCTTCCTAGCAGTGCAGTGGCTCAACTTCATGCATTCTCTGAACTTTCCAGTTCTATCTTAACAAGGCAGAAGTCCTCCACAGGCACTTCTGTGCCACAGGATTTAACCATAAACCACTTCCAAGGAAAGCAAAAAGAGTTCAAATGTACATGTGACTAGCCTTTTATTTCCTTGGTTAAGGAAAACAAGAATAGTGTCAGAATTTTAAGATTCTTTGTCTTCTTATATAAACTATCATTATTTAGTATTACACCTGTTATTCTAGATTACTGGTATCTGCACTCGACAAATGCAAGGTGACGAAAGGACAGGGTTACAAAGAATCATTGCCTATCCGTTCACTGTACGTGTACTTGTATGCATGTATTTAAATTACTGAACAAAATCATAGAATATAAAGTGCTATTACCTAAAAGTAGATAAATAACAATTTATTTTTGACTGCCTCCTAAATGTTTAATTAGGATTATGTTTCACTGGAGGCTAAAACACAAGTTGCGCTCAGCATCCTACACTGAGCCTGTGTGCCAGGGGTACTCTAAACTGAGTACTGAGAGTACTCGGTATGTCACTCACTCAATATTCCTTTAAGGATGTTGGCAATCAGGGCATGCACTCTAAATGTAATGGGGAGTTTGTCAAAGATTCAACGAGCAATTATATGACAGATTTATTTCAAAAATACCAACCATTTTTCATGTGCCAAAAGGAGGTGAAAGTTGGATAAAAGGAAGGTTGAAGACTTTTTTTTTTTTAATCAGCAGGTGAGGAAAATGGTAGTAGCAAAACGAGGTACCTTGTAAACGCAGAGACCTGAGTGACTAAATGGAAAAAAGGTAGCCATCGAATTTTACACAATAAGGTAAAACTATGTTTTTATGTTTTCAAATTTAAGTTATTTAAGATTAGGCTAATACAGTCACTCAATTTGGTGAAAAATTCAAAATATATATAAAGACATCCACTGTATTAGGCACTCATTGGGGGAGTTCAGAGAGATATTAGGGGTCATTGTAACACCGCAATTCTGTGGATGTCGATGGGGCACCCTCTCTAAAATAATTTGAGAGGTTAAGATTTTCCAAGCTTCTGTACTTGATAGTAATTAGGCCCATTTACTTCTCTTCTCTTTAAGAAAATACACTGGGGTGCCTGGGTGGTTCAGTCAGTTAAGCTTCCAACTCTTGATTTCAGCTCAGTTCATGATCTCAGGGTCATGGGATCGAGCCCCACACAGGGCTCCGCACTCATTGAGGAGTCTGCTTCTCTCCCTTTTCCTTTGCCCTCCCCTTGCTTGCATGCTCTCTCTCTCTAAAGTAAATAAATAAGTCCACCAAAAAAAAAAAAAAAAAGAGAGAATGTATTGTATGGTTCAAAGCCAGAAATAACATAAAGGCTTATAATAATAAACTCCTTCCTCTCTAGACTTCTCCCCTCCTCTACAGTTCTCATTTCTTTGCCCCTCAGTGGCTTAGCTGTGTCTAGTTTCTTGGATATTCTTCCAGAATTTTTTTTTTAAGATTTTATTTATTTGACAGAGAGAAACACAGCAAGAGAGGGAACACAAGCAGAGGGAATGGTAGCGGGAGAAGCAGGCTTCCCGCAGAGCAGGGAGCCCGATGCGGGGCTCGATCCCAGGACTCTGGGATCATGACCTGAGCCGAAGGCAGACGCTTAACGACTGAGCCACCCAGGCGCCCCTATTCTTCCAGAAATTTTTATGCATATACAACAAATAAGATATAGAGAGTTCCAAGATCTCTCCAACTTTGTGCACAAAAATAACCAAAATATAAACCCTGTTGTTTACTTTGCTTTTGTTCACTTAATACATCTCAGAAATCTTCCTGATCAAAACTTAGAGAGGATATAGTTGCATAATATTCTATTGTAGGAATCACTTATTGGCATGCATTTGAATTCCTTCCAATTTTTGCTATTAAAAACAGTACTACAGGGATGCCTGGGTGGCTCAGTGGGTTAAAGCCTCTGCTCTCGGCTCAGGTCATGATCTCAGGGACCTGGGATCCAGACCCACATCGGGCTCTCTGTTCAGCGAGGAGCCTGCTTCCCTCACCTCCCACCCTGCTCTGCTTACCTCTCTGCCTACTTGTGATCTCTTTCTCTGTCAAATACATAAATAAAATCTTAAAAAAATAAAATAAAAAAATAAAAACAGTACTACAATGTGTATACATAAATATATGTTGCTTTGCATGTGTGAAAATTTATTTGTAACACATTTTTAGAAGCTCAATTACTGGGCCAAGAAACCCCATGAATTGGTAATTTTTTTTTTTTTTTTTTTTTTACAGATATTGCCAATTTGCCTCATTGGGGATTTTATCAGCTTAATATTCCACTATTCTGTGTAAGAGTGACTATTTCCTTACAGCCTTGACAAGTATTAGTGAAGTTAGGGATTTTTGCTGGTCTGATTGGGGAAATACAAATGAAATTTCCAGTTCTTTTATTACGGGTGAAGTAAGGCATCTTTTCACACAGAGTACTCTGTCTTTATTTTTGCCATTTTTCTCTTTCTGTTCATAGCGTATTTTTCCACAAGATTACAGTTGCTTTGTCAACATCTGAATTTCAGAACTTTTCAAACTGTTAAAATTCTATGTGATAGGAAGTTATGGTTGAGAGATGGAGGCTAAATCAATAAATACAGAAATGTGTGCTTCAACCATGTTAGAAATATATTTTTAGTGGGCTATGTTTTTGTGTTAGTAAACAGAGCTAACTCTTGATTGTCTGGGTTAATTAACCAGTTGTCTGGCGATTAACAGTTCACACACACACGCACACACACACACACACAATGTTACAAAGCAGAAGTGGCCTGAGAACATGCTCAGTCTCCCAGAGGCTGAATTTGAGTGTCAACAAACTCCCATGCACAAATGTTCCGCTGGGGAGTTCTGTGGGAAGAGCCGATGAGCAGCCGCGCTCACAGTGGAAGTGCCTTAGTTGCCATGGTGATAACAGTTGTACAACCAGAGGCCTTAGTGAGATGCCTCCTTTCCTAGGACACTGCTAATGATCTCAACTTTTCCATCCTCTCATTCATCCTCCCTGCCTTCAGGACCACGTCTGCCATCTTGGCTCTTTAGACTCCCAATTCCCTTAGACTTCCGCTAGACTTTTGCAACGGCTCCATTTTTGAAGCTCCCTACTGAATCACTTGGTTTGAACAATTATTTTCCGTCATCTGTGACCCCCAATATATTACCCTTCCTCATAACTGGGAGTTCCATTAAGGACCATGGTATAGTATTTTCTTAGTTACTAAATCACTAGAATGAAATATAGGAAATGTTCTGCTTAATATATAATTTACCAAGGCCACTGCTCTGGACTCAATTTTTACTTATGAAAAAGCTTTTACTGAATACTAGCCAAAGAGAAAGGTTCGTTCATATGAAGGGAAAAATGATTCACCCAAAACTGACCTTTAAGCCCCTTATGAATTTGACTCTGCAGGGATTTCTAGACACTTGCCTTGAGAAATCCAGAATTCCAAGCAACAAATATTTTAGAAAATATGTGAAATATTCAAAGTGGAAGGTAAGGAAGCCAAGAATACATGTGAAATACTATCATGTTTTCTCTCCCATTAGTCATTGAAAAGGTATGTCGGGGGTGGGGGGGCATGTTTCTACAAGTCCTACAAAATGCTCTCGGTAGTCCTAACAGCACACTACAGGTTTGATCACTCTGTGAACATTTTTCCTTCAAAATATTTTCATACAGTCTGTGAAACTGTGGTAACAAGGCTTTGATTTCATTTATTCATGTGTTGCTTATTTTTTAATATTGAACGTGTCTAAGTGTATTTGTTCACATATTTTAAAAGCCAGTTTCTCTGGATGATGACATTTCACAATGGCTTGGTTTTGTTTAATATTTAAAGCTTAAAGAATAATAAGATACAATTCTATTATAAATTGACACCATATTCTGTCAGCATTAGTTTAAGATAAATGAATGATAGTATTTTATAAATCATTCTTTCTAATACATATTTAAACAATCTTGAATTCTGATACTCACTCTATATCCCCTCCAAAAACACATTCTGTAAGTTGCTTTCTGATTTCTGAAGTTGGCTAATTTATACACAAGTATAATTAGAGTAATCAGCTATTAAATTATATATTTCAATATTAACTCAAATGCTTTATGCTATAAAACTAATGTGTCCTTAACAATCTGTACGTTTAACTGAATTTAAGGCATGCTAAGAAGTTAAAAAAAAGTCTTTTTTCATTTTATATTAGATGATTTTAGTGTTACAGTAATAGAACTTGCTGACACATAGCTTATTTTTTCTTTTTTTTTCAGTTTTACTGGGACATAACATAAATGATTTGATCTACATGTAATATATATTATGAAATGATAACCACCGTAAGTTAATATCTCTCACTTCACATAATTATAATTTTTTTCTTATGGTAAGGACTTTTATGATCTACTCTTAGCAGTTTTTAAACCACAATACAGTATTATTAAGTATAAACACCATGCTGTACATTACATCCCTATGACTTATTTATTTTATAACTGGAAGTCTGTGCCTTTTGAATACCTTCATCCATTTCCCTCAACTCTACATGTTTATATTTTTGTGAAAATTTTGTATTTTCCTCTAACAACAGTTTTATTGTTCTTTGGTCTATCACAGAAAATATTTTATCTAACAAATAACCATCACACAACAACAAGCAAACAAGCTAATCAAAATCTGAGCCACATTTTTACTTTATCACATACTGGTTCAAAGACTGGATGTCTGAAGTTCTTCAGAGTAACATGACTCTCAGTTTTTTATCTCCAAATCCATACTTGTTCAGCCAGGTGTCTACTTGCTATCTTTAGTCTAACAAATGGGCTTCTCCAATGCAGCAAATGAAAAATAAACTCTTTATTTCCACCTATAAACAAATTCTTCTCTCAGTTTTCTATTCTCAGGAAATGGCACTTTTAATCTTGTCAAGTATTTAGTTTCACAAGAGATTCTTCTTGCTCTGAATGCTGCACTATCTATCCTCAACATCTCTACAACTTCTAGGCTGGACCAGTCAAAGAATCTCCTACTTTCCTGCTTCTATCCTCCCCGAGGCCTCCTCCTCCTGTTTACCTTGTAGTGGCCAATGACTCATTCCAAATATCGAGTCATTATGTTCCTTCCTCTGCATGAACTCTACAACCATTTCCCAATATCCTTAGATTAAAATCTTAGTTCCAAGTCTATCATGATGTGATCTGTCAGTTGTCCAGCTCAACCCGGATGTTGCTCCACTTTCTCTCTTGCTCAGAGAGCTGCAGGGCACAGGCTTGAGACCTTTGCCCTCACTCTACCCTTTGCCCGATGTGTGTCTCCTGACCTCCCTCAGAACTCCCAGACTCCTCCCTCTGTGAAGGCTTCCCAGTCTAAGGAATTGAAAGTTCCCACGTAGGCAATGGCTGTTGCATCCTTCATCAGGTCAATTTTACTTGGTTTTGTTTTTTTTCTTATGTATCTTCTTCCTCCTCTGACAAGAAATAAATTCCATGAGAGGAGTGACTTTTTCCATCTTGGTCATTGTGATAGCCCCAGGACCTAGACCAGTGCTAGGCATTTGCTAGGCCTTGGATAAAGATGTGTGAAATGAAAAGAATTTCTCTGAATCGCAACTTTTCATGTGTAAAATGGCGATAATAGTAACTAATTAGCAGGGCTGCCATAAGAATCAAAGGATTCATAATGGATGGCCAATCTGTATGGATTTCTTTCTCCTTTCTTTGATGTTGATAAATTATTGGGCATTGAATGAAAACTTCCCCTGTAAAAGTAGGCCTTTCTTAATTATATTCTGTCAAGTGGACATAGTTACTCTCTAGACTTATTATACAGGCTTAAAGTGAAATAGGAAATTTTGCAAGTACTTGATTACTATGATTAGGGTAAAAGGCTAGTCTGTATTTTAAGTAAAAACCTTGCTTTGCTACAACAGTAGGCTGGAACAATTTTCGATTCCTTGTTTCAGTCCATATCTATCTCAGCTGGCAAGAGAAAACTTACTTTTTTTTTTAATTTGCTTTATCATTTATTCATTTCTAAGCTCAATCTAAAATGTGCAAACTATCTCTGCCCTTGAAATTTCAATCTTAAGTACCAGAAGAGCAGGTACAAATTCTTCCAACATTTTGGCTATGACTATTAAACTGTGAATTTTTACGAGTTTTCTAGTATTTATTTTGGTAGTTTTTATAAGAACAGAGCTGTTTTTATAAGAACAATTCCTCAACAGGTGCATAGTTTGACTTGGTGTTAAAGCATCACAGCTAAACGGCCCCTGGATTCTCACCTCCTGACCTCTAATAAAGATCTCAGTCTCATCTTCATAAAGCCTCCTCTCAAGCCCTATCATTTAATCCTAAAAATCATCCTTTCTAAAAAAAAAAAGTGACTTCCAGACATCCCATCTGACCATCTAACACACCGAACATCTGTATCTTTAAGAAAATCTGTGGTTTTCAGTCTCGCATATTAACATCAAGTAGTGACGACTGTGTTACTTGGATACCTTTTCTATTAACATCACATTTCCCCATAGTTTCAACTCTTACAGAATAACAACTGAATTTCCAATCCAGGCAGAATAAAGGCCAATTTTTTAATCTTTTGACATCCCATTAATTAAATGGGAATTGAATCTACTCCTTCACATTATAAGACAAAGAAAATCGTACCAGTAATACGGTTGGTAGATGTGTATCTGGATGCAGAGATGAGGCTCTGTGTTATTTGCCATCATCAGAGAGCTCGGGAAATGCTAGACAACCACTAAAAGCTCATTTGCTCTGAAGTGACATGCCTCAATTACTGTAGTTGCTGCCTTGTGACCCAGATGCTTCTTCATAGGTAATCGGCCCCCTGGGGAGATGGGTTCTCTTCAAATGTGGCTAAGGAACGCCGAGGGCGGAGACAAACCAAAGCTATGTGTACAATTCACTGATGACTTTCTTTCACAAAAAGCTGCCTTAGTGACTAAGCCGCTAACAAATTCTTCTGTTTTCCTTTTCCAGCAATCCTCAATAAGCAAGGCTTCACTTCCCGTTAGAAACCCCTATTGTTTATAACCTGTCACAGGGCAAACAGTACCTTAAAAGACCACCTGTGTTTTCTTTGAAAACTATGAAGTGGAAAGAACTTGCCTTCACAGAAAGGCTCTTGCACAGTAGGTCTTGGGTGGCGTGAAACAGCCAATTTATGTAATTCCATTTGCCCTTCATATCTCCCCCAACAAAGGATACATAATGCTCCTCATTCTATAGATCAGGAATACAGACTCACAGAAAACGTTAAAAACTTCTGTGGGTCACAACTCAGTTCAATGTTGATAGCTCTGGTTTCAACAGGCTATTTTTACTTATTTTGTTATTTTACTGTAACAGAAGAGTTTGTATAATTATACACTTTCTTCATAAACAGATTAGTCATAGGTTTTCAGTATAGTCAATCTCTTAGGAACAGGTGTTCTCCATATTTCATGCATTTATCAAATAATATCTAGCTGTGATAAATGACCATAGACACCTTTGCAGCAGGCAGTTTTTTCAACCTGTGCCTCAGCCTTTTCTCATAACTTGCCTCACGTATCCTTAAGGCTACCTAATGGCAGTCATGTTTTGTTGTGCAATCTGATCAAAACAATCAGAAAAAACACGAGTTGCAGAGGATCAGACAAGACAGATTAAAAACAAATGAAATAAATGAAAAAAAAAAACCACAAAAAACCTAAAACCCATTGGCTGACTTCAAATAAGAGGAGAAAATGTTCTCAAAAATAAAAATTAATTTGGGGCGCCTGGGTGGCTCAGTCCTTAAGCGTCTGCCTTAGGCTCAGGTCATGATCTCAGGGTCCTGGGTTCGAGCCCCACACTGGGCTCCCTGCTCTGCGGGAAGCCTGCTTTTCCCTCCCCCACTCCCCCTGCTTGTGTTCCCTTTCCTGCTGTCTCTCTCTCTCTCTCTGTCAAATAAATAAAATCTTAAAAAATAAATAAATAAAAATTAACTTAAATAATAAGCACAGACATCTCTGGTCTGTTACCAACTTTGCTACTGAATATACCATCTATAGGAGATCTAAATTCCCATTTGTAGGGTAAGAGGAATAAATGAAATCATCACTGAATTTCCTTCTAGCTTCACAAACCATATCACATCATGAACTATATCCTCTCTAGTTAGGGAAAATACTGAGTAGAAGTGTCCAAAGGATGCTCTCTAGAATTTTTTAATTTATTAGTTCGACAAACTGTGAGAACTGCAGCATTAATCTTAGCTGCATGGGAAGATAAGAATTAGTGTTGAAGATCCAATTTTCTATCAGTTGAAATCTTATGTCAAAAAAAGTCTAACACTATTAGTATAAAAAACAATAAATGTATCATTATTGATGAGTTTTCCTGTCATATCTGATAGTCTTTACATATAAAGGGGAAAATATGAATCAAATATCCTCTAATTTCATCCAGGTATCACATACTAAGAAGATGAAAAGAAAGTCAATTAGGTAATACCACAATTAAACTAGAGATCTGATAATACATCTGTAAATTATAAGGCAATCCCCCAAGCCAAAGCCTTACCCCTCAGAAACGAGATGGCAAAAGTGAATACCCTTTCACTCATGCTGGAAACAGGAGAATGGATGATAAGTAGGAAAAAGCCTGGAAAACCTTTTTAGAAGACAAATTAAAATGTCGTTTGTAGAACTCACTAGAAAAACTTCAAGCAATTTTGTCTTTGGGCACTAGGCAAAAGATAAGCAATTGATTAGCGGAGCAAGTCGAAAGACTGAAACCCAAGTTCTGCCAGGACGTTCTAGATCAGGTCCTTGTTCTATCGTTTATGATAGGACTGCCCATCAGCTCCTTTGAGAATCAACTGAACTTCTGAAAATATCTTTTCCGCCAGCTGGAGGCAAAAGTAAAATGCAGCTGAAAAGAGTAACAGCTAATAGCTGCCCTAGCCACAGCCCTTGACTTTATCAGAGCAGATGCCTGTATCCAGGTAACTGGTCATCCATCATCAAGTCAAATATGATTTTACACGTGCTTGGATCCTTCTGGCAAGGTCAGTGCCCCTATCTGGGAAAAAAAAATTCCATATGAAATTGGGAACAGGAGGTCAATTTTCTTTTCCTGCCATGACCAAGAAGAGGTAGCTTCTGCCTCTGCAAAGGAGCAAATGCATTAACCTCCCTGACCAGCAGCCAGCCGCCCTTCACCGGGATGATGCAATATTTTAGAATGCTCGCGACTGGTGACTGCTAGGATTTATCACCTTCAGAGCTGTGCGTGCGTGCGTGTGCCTGTGTGTGTGTGTGTGTGTGTGTGTGTGAGAGAGAGAGAGAGAGAGAGAGAGAGTGTGAGGACACTTAAAAGAATGTTAATGTACAGGGGGATGGCAAGCAGGAGTGTGAAAGCTTTTACTTCAGAAGGAAAAAAGAAAAAATGGAAATTAAAATGGATGCAAGTAATATCAGGAAATGATCATTTGGGCTATGGGGCATATTGCTAAAAATATGCAAATTAACAGACACGAGACTCAGGTATTTAAAGCCATCAAGTTCTAGTCTGCTTTTGGAGAACTTATCCATACCAGCTCCGAGAGCCTCCTGATCTCCTACATAAGGAATAAAAACATGTATTACTATACCTGAATTAGTAAATACTTTCAAAATTACTAAAATTTTTTAGGAAGAACATTCAAGAATATTAAAAAAAATGAATGAAATGACTGGTTGGTAACATAATTTTCTCTGGCAAAGGCAAGATTACTAAAAGAGGCTGTAATTCCTATAAAGTCAATTGCTTTATTTAAAATTCTATAGTCATCCCATTCATGTCTAAATAGTCATTGAGAAAGCACAGTATATATGACATCTTCTAAGAATTTTATGACAATAAATTATCTAGAGTAAATTAAAATATTAGAAGGCAATTAATTAGCACACTTAATTTAGTAAATTAAGGTTTTTATATCTTATCAGTGACAAATTACCATGGTTAAAACAGTAATTTCTAACATAACAGACCACCCTACTTTTATGACCAATATGACACCACAACTGGGGAAATAAGACACTATATTTGGAATCAAAAAGACAAAAATTATTATTTTTTTGATCATATAATAGTGGGTCCTCTGAACTTACTATGAACAGAAGCTTAATGCCTTCCAGAGGGACTAACCTAATGAGCAAGCCTGCCTACGTGGTATAATTTGAAGAGGGATACCATAGATGGGCCTCTGAGTCCAATTATTCAATCCCCTCCATTTCTCCAGTTGTTAAAGTTTTACAACTTTGATATTTCTGGCTTTCGAAAGACCCTATTAAAATTTTGGGACCTCTGGGAGGGATTATAGCTTAAACTTTTATCAACCAATAACACAGCTTTGTCCAAACACTTGAACTGAGTCTAGTGTAAATATAACATTTGATGAGCCTAGAGGAAGGGTGTTTCTCAAGTGGAAACAAAGGATCATACTAGGTTAGGGGTATGTGGGAGCTTGGGGGGAATGCATCGTATTGGGAATGCCAATACGATGTTCATAATGTTGCTCCAGGCTTCCAGGCTGTGGCACAAAGTTTTGTTATGTGGCCAAAATAGGGTGTCCAAAGCTAACGGAATTGTTCACTTTTGGCCTGCTTTTCTGAAGGCAACCAGACACACTCCACGACACACGAGGGTATGTCTGAATGGTGTCACAAAAATCTGTGTAATTTGGCCAAGAATTTACTTTGGTACCCATCAACCTGACAGGAAAACATTATTTTTTATAGTAAATTCAGGGTTCAGGAAGGGAGATTTTCCTCATGCTGATTTTGATTCTTTTTTTTCCTAGAATTTTGGTTGCATGTAGAAATCCCCCAAGAAACTCAAAGAAAAAAAAAAAAGGCTGATACCTGAGTCCCTTGCCGAGAGAGTTAGGTATATTTGGTTTGCTGTTGGCATTTTTAATTTCCCCAGGGAATTTTAATAGGATACCAAAACTGAGAACCTCTGCTGTAGAATGATTCTGCTGAAGCTCAGCTATTAGGGCAAGATTTAAAAACGATATGCAAACAATCGCAGGTGTGCAAGTTTATGGGTTGGTTACGAAGAGTTACCAGAATACCAAACTTACCAAAATGCTCGTCATCATCCAATCCTGAGTTAACAAGAGTGGGAAAATAAAACTGATCACAGCTCGACATTACGGATAGACCAAGAAGGGGTGAGGGAAAAAGCTTATTCAACATTATATCAACATATTCATAATAGTAGGCAATGGGGCTGCTCCTGGGTGCTTAGGTACGCAGCCCACAATGTGAATTGACATTCAGTGGAATGTCTTTCATCTGCCCCATAAGACACCTTTTTCATAATGAATCTGTTTCGTACAACATTCAAGAAACTATTTAAGGTATCACATATTTTGTGTGATGGCCAACCTTGAATGTGTGACCTGTAATAAAGTTTATTTTTAAAAGATGGTGCTTCATCATTCAGATTTATGGCAATTAAAAGGGGAATAAACTCAAAGGTAAATGTCTGCGTTGAGTTCTGCACGTTTGATTTTTAATAACTTTCAACTCTCCAGATAGCTTAATAAATTATAAGTGTCTCCTGTCATCTGTAAGGTTTTTAAGGAATTGAGGTAAAAAATCCAGTCTAAAAGAAATCAGGCCATGACTAACTCATGCACTGCAAAAATGTGTTGGAACATTGTACACAGGGCTTATCATTATTACAGATGAATCCTTTCTTTGGGTCTGGCTTAAGTGTGTTTATGAAACAGTGAGAAATAAAGCAGACATTTTAGGACACCAAGGAATCGTCAAAAGAGCTGTCAAGATTTCGTGTCAAAGAGTTGTTGTCAAAGAGTTCTAACGTCAAGTATAAAACAACATTCATGATTATTTCAAGTGATTACAGTCCTCTGCTCAGTAGATGAGTATTTTCAAAAGGTCTGAGCAGATCTAGTCCCTACCAATCAGTAGCTGGAATGCTTCTAAGGGATAAGAATTTGGACCAATGAGATCTCCATACGTCCAATCAAGTTAGTGTCTCTTCTCTAATATCAACGTTAAAACAGCCAGAGACCATGGCATGTTCTAGGCATTGCAGTCTATGAAAATTATTTTCTGAGAAAAGAGCATACAATGTTAGTGCTACCTCAATACAAGAGATTAAAGATCACAATTGCTGATTTCATTTGTTTATGCCCAGAAAAATGGGGAAAAAGAAAACTACAATTGACTGGAGGGTAAATAATACAAACTCCTGAGGCTCATAAAGGTAAATATGTCCAGAAATCTCCTAGGACTGACTTTGTCATCTATTTGATTCCCATGGTTAAGTGATTTGATTCCCATGCAAGTGGCTGATTTATTCTGCTTTCCCAAGTCTACCCAGTTACGACTCTCTTCAAATTGTGTTGGGAAAAAGCAAACACACTTCGCAGACAGAAAAAGAAAAAAAAAAAAAAAGGAAGAGTCTTTGCACAGGGATATATAATTAGCAGGTATCTCGGGCTGGCAACCCCCAAGAATCTGTAGGTACACTGTGGAATTACTTATGGCTAAAACTGTTGATCTCTTTTCATTTACAGGGACTCCCAAACCACAGAATTCTTGAAATACAGGCTATGGATTAGTTGCATTCATTTCACTATGTCCACAGACAATGGATAAAGCAAGGCAGAGGGATGGGCATTACATTCCGAAAAGGCATTGTATGTTATTGGGATACTGTGTGATTTCTAAAAGAAGGAAACGGGAAAAATTAATTATAGAGACAGTTGTATTTAATATTAATTGGAGCTTAATAGGTAGAAACAAAGTAGATGCTATATTTCCTTATACCTGCATACTATTTAGAAAAGATAAAACTGTTTTTTTTATCTAAATAAAAAACAGTATCTGAAATTAGTCATTTATCATCTGAGGTCTGAATACAAGAGAATGTGCTGAAAAGGAACTGAAGCCCTAACAAAGGCAATTATGCTAAATTCATTAAATCAGTATATTGTAAATATCCTAACACGAGCTACTTCTGTATTTTCAATATGACAACCCGACATAAATTCTACCTTTTTAATTTTGATGTGATACAGAAATGATGATATGGCATGCTACTACTACCATAAAATTTTTAAAACTTTTTTTAATATATAAAACCAAAAAAGCTCTGAAACTCAAAACATCTCTGTGAATGCAAAGCGGTTTTCTCAGTGTCTTACTGAAGCTGGAATAGAGGCTAAACGTATTCATATTCTTCAAAATGAATTTCTATTTTTAAATATCAAAGGAAGGAAGGGCACACATCAATGACGGAAGTCTCTATTTATCTATTTGTTTTAATAAACTGCCATTCGTATTTGGGAATTCTAGTTCTTTGTTTTTGGAGTTGTTAAGCCCCCTGCTCACTCATTTCCAATTAGTTAGATGTGTCCTCTCTGGTAATAGGTGGCTACCACATCACAGCTTTCTAGTTTTCAGACTCAATTAAAAAAGTGATAGTGAGTCTTGGCTCAAAATCAAGGCTGTGACCCCTGCACCCATCACATCTCCTTTAATCTCCAACAGTTCTGCTGCCTGACAAATTCCCTGGACAGCATAATTACCCCTTCCCATAACACTTCCAAACGCTCTGTGCAAAGTTCCCAGGGGAATCAGCACAGAGGTGCCATAAACATTTTAAATTAGAAGCAAAAAGGACACATTTTCTAAAAACAAATTAATGCAATGATTGTCCCATGTTGGCTGCACCAACAGATTTTAAAACCTTATTGATTTAAAAATACCATTCTTAGTTAAGGTGCACTTGCCACAAAATCAAATGCCTTTGAGACTGTATGGAGGTTCTCATTTACCATGAAGGCTGGGTCTCCTTTAAAAAACGCACCTATACATGTACTTTCATATTACAAGAGAAGCAATTTAGCTGGGTGACTTCAGCATGCACATTTAGGGAAACGAAAATCACACTGTTTTTAGAACTTACAAAACTAGGTTTTTAAGTGTCATTAAACAGTTATGTATGTCTCCCATAAACGCCATAATATTTTGATCAAGCTTTCAAACTCTCAATTGGTTCTTTGGTGTAAATGTACCAATGGTTCAAATTCAGGATCTAATGAGCTTCAAGTACATCTCTGTAAATTTTTTTCCCTAAAGACACTGTTTCTTAAAAATGAACAAAAGTAAAACCTTTCTTAATTGCCCAATGTAACTGCATACCAAACTTGACTTTAAGTATAAATAAATTTTATAATTTTTACTGGCTGATGGAGTATCATGCATAACACACAATCTAGGTTTTGTTTCCCTCTTTAATTGGCAACTACTCAGCTGCAGAAGGAGAATAACATTCCAATTCTTAATCTAAGGAGGAGGAAAGTCCAATGAAGTTAGATTTACATGTTATTAACTAGACATTTAATAACAGTGATGAAATACAAATAGGCTGCTTACGTGAGCATTTGTTTTTGTTTTTTTGGTTTTTTTTTTTTTTTTTTAAGAACTGGGGGAGTTAGTAAGAGGAACAGGGAGTAACTGCATCCTAACTGGGGAACGATTAGTATCCTATTTACTTAGATGCTTTGCCTGCTAACCGGCACACACTTTTTTCCTATAGATGCATATATATGGTAAATAAAAAAATG